>CM053595.1:90714484-90808657 GCA_028646575.1 Pseudocheirus occidentalis
GGGCCGCCTCCGGTTCCAGCAGTTCCCTTCCCCCACTGCTTCCTTGCCCCGGGGGCAGAATGGCTGAACTGCTATACCACCCCCAAATTAATTTTCAAAGTTTCACTTTCACTAACCGACTCTGCCGATTTTAAGCTCCACTTAGGCAGGTGCTTTAGATTTTCTTTAAAGTAGACTCACGCTGTGATTTGGGAGGCTCGGCGGGCTCCTGTGGTTTTGGGCTGGCTGGGTCTCTGCTCCGCTGCAGTGTGCGCTGTGCTGCGCCTCTCCCGTCCCCGTTCCTCACACCTTGGCAGATGTGGAGGTGCTGGAGGCTGTAGAACCTCTGCAGGCTGGCTGCGGTGCCCGCGCCTCAGCTTAGCTCAGCTCTTTACCGCCGTCCCAGGCCTGGCCCCGGTCTGGCCACGGTCTGGCCACGGTCTCAGCTTCAGGCTGTTTCAGTCCCGCTCCCAGCCGCCGCGATGAGCCCATGCTGCCGAGCTGCCTTCAGCGAGAGAAGGGTTCTCTGTATTTTTGTGAGTCTGAGAGTCCTAGACTTTATCTGGGCTCCTAATTTAATGGGTATTTAGGGTTGCGGTGTGGGAGCTGCGGGACCTTGCTGCTTCTTCGCCGCCATCTTGGCTCTGCCCCCGGAAACTAAAACTATTAATATTCCCATTTTATAGATGAAGAAATTAAGGCTTAGAGATGAAGTTACTTGCCCATGATTATACAGCTGGTAAACATTGAAGACAGGATTCAAACACAGGGGTCTCCTGATTCTTGATTAGGGTACCCTTTCTACTACACCACAACAAATAAGGTGTGTCTGTTAGTCAGTTTATTTCATTAGAGGACTGCGATACCTGAAAGTTCAAGATTCTTTGGGGTCAGTTGGGCTGACAATGCTTTGGTTTTTTGTTTTTTTTTTTAAATTAACTTTTGTTTATTTTTAGTTTACATCATTGATTTGCACCAGATTTTGAGTTACAAATTTTTTCCCCATCTTTCCCCTACCCACCACCCCAAAACAGCAATCTCACTGTATACCTCTTCCCCCAAACTGCTTTCTCCTATATCCTTCCCCATCACCCCTCTGACTTTCCAGTAGGGCAAAATGGATCTCCCTATCCCAGTGCCTATACATCTTATTTCCCAGATGCATATAAATAGTAATAGTTATAGATACATATTTTTAAATTTTTAACATTTGATTTTAGAACTTTAAATTCTAGATTCTTTCCCTTCCTCCCTTGCACCCGCCCCCACTGGAAAGACAAACAATTCAATAAAGGCCATACATGTGTAGCTACGCAGAACATTTCCACAATGGACATATTGTGAAACACTGACTATATTTCCCTCCTTTCTATTCCACCCTCCACTTGTTCTATTCTCTACTTTATCCCTGTCCCTTTATAAAAGTGTATGCTTCAAACAACCCTCCCCCATCCCAGGCTACCCTGCCTTCCTGTCCATCATCCCCCCTCTAATCCCCTTCAACCCTACTCTCCTGTACGGCAAGATACCCAAATTAGAGTATATGTCATTCTTTCCTTAAGCCAAATTCAATGAGAGTAAGGTTGACCCATTCCCTTTTTTCCTTCCTATTTTTCACCTCCATTGTAACAGTTATCCCTTGCCTCTTCTATATGAACCCCATTCTGTCTCTCCCTGTCTCCTCATTCTATTCCTCTCCTACCTCTTAGTTTCACCTTTTAAAATATTATCCCTTCCTATTCAATTGATCCTGTGCCATCTCTCTGTGTACACATATATATATATACACACTCACATATGTATTCATATGCATATATACCCTCCTATATAGACATATGTGTATGTATACATATATATACATTTGTATTCCCTTCACCTATCCTCATACTGAGAAAAGTTTCATAAGTTACAATTCTCATTTTTCCAAGTTGGCATGTAAATAGTTCAGCTTTGGTAAGTTCTTTATGATTTCTTTTCCATGTTTACCTTCTGATGCTTCTTGTGTTTGAATGTCAAATTTTCTATTCAGTTCTGTTTTTTTCCTCAAGAATGCTTGAAAGTCCTCCACCTCACTGAATGACCATATTTTCCGTTGAAACATTATACTCAGTTTTTCTGGGTAGGTGATTCTTGATTTTAATCTTAGCTCCCTTGATCTCTAGAATATCATATTCCAGGCCCTTCGATCTCTTAATGTAGAAGCTGCTAGATCCTGGGTTATCCTGATTGTGTTTCCACAATATTCAAATTGTTTCTTCTTACAGCTTATAATATTTTCTCCTTGATCTGGGAACTCTGGAACCTGGCTTATAACATTCCTAGGATTTTTCTTTTGGGGATCTCTTTCAAGAGGTGATGAGCGAATTCTTTCTATTTTGCCCTCTGGTTCTAAAATATCTGGGCAATTTTCCTTGAGAATTTCTTCAAGGATGATTTCTAGGGGTTTTTTTGATCATGACTTTCAGGTAGTCTAATAATTTTTAAATGATCTCTCCTGGATCTATTTTCTAGGTCAGTGGTTTTTCCAGTGAGATATTTCACATTGCCTTCTATTTTTTTTCATTTGATTGGATCTGTTTAATGGTGTCTTGATTTCTCAAAGTCATTTGCTTCCATTTGCTCTACTCTAATTCTGAAGGAATTCTCTTCAGCAAGCTTTTTTTTTTTTTGGAGGGCAGTTGGGGTTAAGTGACTTGCCCAAGGTCACACGGCTAGTTTTTGTGTTAAGTGTCTGAGGCCGGATTTGAACTCAGGTCCTCCTGACTCCAGGGCCGGTGCTCTATTCACTGTGCCATCTAGCCGCCCCTACATTTTTTTTTCTTAACATTTTATTGTAGAGCTCTAAATTCTAGAGTCCCTTGGTTCCTCCCTTGTCACCCACCCCCACTAGAAGGACAAGCAATTCAGTACAGGCTACACATGTGTAATTATGCAGGACATCTCCACAGTAGACATATTGTGAGAGGTTGATTATATGTCCTTCCTTCCTATCCTGCCCCTGCCCCTTGTTCTATTCTCTACCCTGTCCCTGTCTCTTTACTGAAGTGTGTGCTTCCAGCAACCCTCTCCCAGATCCTGCCCTCCCCTCCGTCATCCCACCTCTCATCCCTGTCCCCCCTACTCTCCTGTGTGTCATGATACCCAGTTTGGGATTCATGTCGTTCCTTGCCTAAGCCAAATTCAAGGAGAGTAAAGTTGCAACAGTGATCTCTTGCCTCTTCTATATGGGATGATTAACCCCATTTTGTCTCTACCTGTCTCCTCTCATTCTAGTTCTCTCCCACCTCAGAATTTCACCTTTAAAAGTGTCATCCCTTCGTATTCAATTGATCCTGTACCCTCTATGTACACATATACACTCATGCTCAGATATGTATTCATATGCATATATACCCTCCGATATAGACATATGTTTAGGTATGTATATATATATATATATATATATGTACACACACACATTTGTATTCCCTTCACCTATCCTCATAATAAGAAAAGTTTCATAAGTTACTATTATTGTTTTTCCATATTGGCATGTAAATAGTTCAACTTTGATAAGTTCCTTATGATTTCTTTCCCATGTTCAGCTTCTCATGCTTCTTGTGTTTGAGTGTCAACTTTTCTGTTCAGTTCTGGTTTTTTCAGCAAGAATGCTTGAAAGCCTTCCATCTCACTGAATGACCATATTTTCCCCTGGAACATTATACTCAGTTTTGCTGGGTAGGTTTTAATCCCAGCTCCTTTGATCTCCGGAATATCATATTCCAGGCCCTTCGATCCCTCAGTGTAGAGGCTGCCAGATCCTGGGTTATCCTTATTGTGTTGCCACAATATTCAAGTTGTTTTCTCTTGGCAGCCTATAATATTTTCCTTTAACTGGGGATTCCGGAACCTGGCTATAACATTTCTACAAGTTTTCTTTTGAGGATCTTTTTCAAGAGGTGATCAGTAAATTCTTTCAAGTTCTATTTTGCCCTCTAATTTTAAAATATCTGGGCAGTTTTCCTTGAGAATTTCTTCAAGGATGATTTCTAGGGGTTTTTTTGATCATGGCTTTCAGGTAGTCTAATAATTTTTAAATGATATCTCCTGAATCTATTTTCCAGGTCAGTGGTTTTTCCAATGAGATATTTCACATTGCCTTCTATTTTTTTTCATTTGTTTAGATCTGTTTAATAGTATCCATCTGGCAAATTCAGCCTTTTAAGGCATTCTTCTCTTCATTGGCTTTTTGTGCCTCATTTGCCTTTTGAGTTAGTCTGATTTTTATGGTGTTATTTTCTTCAGTCAGGTTGTTAACTCTCTTATCATGATTTTCTTGCATAATTCTCATTTTTCTTCCACTTCTCTTATTTGGTTTTCAAAATCCTTCTTAAGCTCCCCTATGGCCTGTAATCAGTTTAAATTTTTCTTGGAAGCTTTTGATGAAGGAGTTCTGACTGTGTTATCTTCTTCCTCTTCCATGCTTTGATTCTTTTTGTCTCCAAAAAAAGGAATCTGAAGTTGGATTCCTGAGCTTTCTTTGTTTCCTTTGCCTGCTCATGTTGCCAGTCAGTTACTTGACTTTTGGTCTCAGTAGAATTCTGCTTTCAGAGGGGAGAGTTCTGTCCCAAATCGCTGGGGTTTTTGCAGCTGCCAGAGCTATTAGGGAGCTGCTGTCTCTGCAGCTCCCACCAGCTTTGGCTCACTGGTCACACACCTCAGGACCACCACCCAAGACCACCATCCTGATCCAGGCAGTTCAAAAGCACTTAGCCTCTGAATGATCACTTGACCCCCGATGCAATCTGCAGGCTGGGAGCTCTGAAGCTGCCACGTGGAGGTGGCTGCGGGGCAGCTGCTTCAGACCCCTTATAGTTCTGGAGGTGGTTGGCCAGACCCTCTCCCCCAAATTTAGCCGAGTTCCACTAACCATTCCCTTTGTCCTTGGCTCTTATGGGTTGAGAGTTATGGAAACCACCACAGCTGCCAGTGATCCACTCTCCTGAAGCTCTAGCCATGGCTTCTCCTGGACACCCTGGGGCTAAAAGCACATGGGGCTGGGCTCTCCTATAACCATGCTGCAGTGAACCCTTCTAGTACGCCTGCCGGGCTGCCTTCAGTGGGAGCTTTGTTACTCTGCCATTTTGTGGGTTCTGGAGCTCTAAAATTTGTTTAGAGTCATATTTTATAGGTATTTGACGTGGTTATGGTGGGAGCTCGTGGAGTTTTCCTGCTTCTGTGCCACTATCTTGACTCCACCTGACAATACTTTTGTTCAGTTGTTAGCAACATACTTCAGTGGATAGAACATTGTACTCAGAGGCTGTAATAGGTCTGGAGTTTAGTCTTGGCTCTACCCACATACCATATTGATCCAAATAATGGCAATGCCTTCTTCCTCACTGCTATCTTGTATTAAATCAGAGTGTTGCTTGTAACCAGCGTTACTTTTCAGTGTACATCTGTATTGTGTTTTACATTCAGAGATTTCATTTTACGACTGTGTCTTGCATTTTGTAACAACCGTGTATCCATGCCATTAGCAGTCTTAGGCACATCAGTCAACCTACGTCTCTATATAAGTAAAATGGATATAATGATACCTACTCTACCTACCTCGTAGATGAAGCTGTGAGGATAAAATGAGGCAATATATTTGATAACACTGAAGCAACTGGGCTTTAAATGGTAAAAGCTATTGAAATTGTGCTTCCTATATCTGGAACCAACTTTTAGAGGATTGTTAGAAGGCAGTTTGGTTTTAAATCATAAGTTTAAAAGCTTTTGCCTTTTTAGCACACTGCTTTGGGTAGTGGTGATGAACCCTAGCAGTATATGATTTGAATAAGAAACCTTTCAACACATAAACAGTAGCCCTTCCCTGCATTTCTTTGGGGGATCTAGTCTATAAAGACTTTTTTTTTTTCAGTATAATTCCTTCTCTATAAGATAGTGTTTTCCAAGTAAGAAAAATCAATCATTTCATTGGGGTTTTCATTTGTTTTAAATTTTATCCCCGTTGTATCTCTTCTAGCTGAGAGGCTGCATGATATAATGGAGAAAGCATTGGGCTTAGTTTTAAAGACTGGGGACCTGGGTTCCAAACCTACCTCACTTACTAACCTGGTTACGTTACAGACTAGTCACTTAAAATTCTCAGAACTTCCATTTCCTCATCTGTATAAGAATATTAATGCTTTAAGTGCCTAACTTATGGGATGATTGAGAGAAAAGTGATTTGCAAATTTTAACTTGTGATGGAAAAGTGATTGTTATTGATAAAGTTGACTCTGAAAAGACTAGGGTAAAATAGCCTTCTGTGGTTCATCTCATCAAGAATTCTCACTCATATGAGTGCATAGTAATGGGAACACCCAAGGGTGCCAGTAATAGAAGTGTCCAGTTGCCCCTAAGTGGCACAGATTGCATATGATTATCTGGAAAAATACTTAGAACTAAGTGGCATTTGGTCACCTAACTGATGCCATTCTTGATGAAGCCTTTTCAGTATTCATGTGAAATAACATTAATTTCACAGTGGCTATGAGCTGTGAGAGGGGCAGTATTCAGTGCTTTTGTCAGCATAACTCTAATAGTTGGCTTCAAGTTAATTTAATATTTGCTAAGGTTGTTTGCCTGGATGAGCCCAGGGGTGGGATGGACATCAAAGCTATCACATGTCCTGCAAATTTCCAGTTTTGTTCATTTCTCTGGTATCTTTTTAGAGGAAAATCCCTGCCAACAACAAGTCTGCTAGAGTAAAAATGGTTCCTTTGAATTGCTTATATTCCACCTACGCAGGATTAAATCAAGAGCTCTGGATTGTCCTAGCAAAGTTCCTTCCAGTTTTTTTCACTTAGGCTTTGTAAAATTAGATCGCTGTTCTCTACTCTTTGCCTTTGCTTTCCTAAAGCACAGATATTTTGACACCTAGATAGACATTAATGGTATTTGTTGATCTTTCATACTAGTACTTTGGGTCCTTGAGCTGTTAGATCTCTGATAATTGAAGTCATTAGGTTAATCTGACTATTCTTATATTTGTTGTATTTAGTTCTGATTTTGTTGTTTTGTCATGTTGTATTTGGTTTTTACCATGTTTATCAACTCCAAAATTCCCATATCTTATCATAACATTCATCCTTCCCCATGCCTTACAAGCCCTAACCCTGTTCTTTATCCTCCTCGTGACCTCTACTGCCGCCATTCCCCAACCTTGCCCTGTCCTTTTTCTGCCTTGGCTGTATACTTTTCCTTTCCCTATCTCAGCCTGTTGGTGAACCAGCTCAACTTGACATTGCCCTCTACCCTCCCTTGCCTCCTTGTCCTGTCACTGATCATGCCTTGCCACGACCCAGTCCAGTCCTATCAGCTGCCTTATGTGCTGCTGAACCTAAGAGCTGGAGGAAATCATAGAACTGTGTTAACTGAGATCACTACAAATTTATGTTAGCTGATCTCAACTCCTTGGAGTTCCTCAAACATGATACTCCATCTCTGATTTCCATGTCTTTTCCCCGACTGTCTCCCATGCTTGGAATGCTCTGCTCATTCACTTGTGCCTCTTTTTCCCAGACTTCCTTCAAGATTTAGCACCAATGCCATCAACTTCAGGGGCTCTTTCTCTATCTCCCCAGCTGCTAATGCCTTCCTGTTTCACATTATCTTCCAGCTACTCTCTATATCTTGAATGTGCCAAGTTTTTAACTTTTGTCCCCCTCATTAGAATGTGAGCCACTTGAAGACAGGACCTTTTTTCCCCCTATCTCCAGTGTTTAGCATGGTACCTAAACATATAGTAACCTTTCAATAAATGTTGTTTGCCTTGATGTGACTACGACTATAGGGGGAGTTCGTTATTATACCTATCTAGAGTCTCGGCTACACATTGAAAGTCTTGGCTTTACACACCTTCTCATATTCAGATACTCATGGGTAACATGCCACAACCTGCTCACTCCCACCAGGTCGTTAAAAACAGAAGTGAGAGCTATGTTTTCTTGTTCAGTAAGTGTCCAGCATGCCAAGAGAAGTTAGAAAAGCTAGAAGACATTTCTAGTTATTGACGTGTGTGGCTTCTTTTTAGTCCAGCATGAGCTCCCAACAGAAACTTCATGTAATATCCACTCTGAGCAGAAACTGAAAGAAAATTGACTCAGCTTTCCTGTTAAATAAATAAATAAAGTGTAGTTGATCAAAAGTTGTACATCTCTTCTTGGTGGATATTACTGTATTTTTGATGTTTTGTCATAGGATGTATTTAGGTCACGTTTTACCCTGTAGGAGCACATGTGAAGAGTCACCTGATCTTGAGTTTAAAACCTTGTTTTTTTAAGTGGCAATTGATGTAGAGGAGAAATGACTATGGGGGCGGCTAGGTGGCACAGTGAATAGAGCACCGGCCCTGGAGTCAGGAGTACCTGAGTTCAAATCCGGCCTCAGACACTTAACACAAAAAACTAGCCGTGTGACCTTGGGCAAGTCACTTAACCCCAACTGCTCTCCAAAAAAAAAAAAGCAAAAAAAAAAAAAAAAAGAAATGACTATGTTTGAAGTCAAATCTCACCTCCAAAGCTTATTAGCTGATAATAACTTGCTTGGGCAAGTCATAGAACCTCTCTAAGCCTCAGTTCCCTTGTCTGTAAAATGAGAATAATCATACTTGCAGTTTTGAACATGTAGAGTCAGTGTGAAAATCAAATAAGATAATATGTTTCAAATACTAGTTAAATGTAAGTGATCATTTTGTTATATTTCATTAACATATTCATTAGGATATATTTGCCAGTTTAATCTCAATGAGAGTTAGCTTTTATTTTCCCCCTCACTCCACCATAGTGTGATAGAAAAATATTTATAATTATAATTTATACCTCCTGCCCAAGCATTTCTGAATATTTACAGATCCACCTACCTTCTTGGACCATTTAGCATAAGAGGCATTAGCTTCATTTTATGAAGTATCAAACAGGTCTGGCAGGATTAATGACTTCATAGTCACATGGTGATTCATTAGTAGACTTGAGATTGAAGCCTGAGGCCTGGCTTCAGTATGTGTGTTCCAAAAACTAACCTTATTACTTAAAAGGTAAGTAAAGATGTAGGTGATGGGGTTACTTTGTATGCTATTTGTTTATGGTTTGAATCAAATGCATCTTATCAAGAGATAAGTGTTGTTTATGTTGTTTGTTCTCTTCAAGGTCTTGGATCCAGAACAGAACCATAACTTCACAGATCACTACCTAAATGTGGCCTTTGACCTCTCCCAGGTCCTTTTTATAGCTACTGCAAACACGACAGCTACTATTCCACCTGCTTTGTTGGACAGAATGGAGATCATCCAGGTGCCAGGTAACCCTGATATGGGAATAACACTGTCAAGTATCTCTGTGCTTCATGACTTCAAGCACATATTCCTTTGAAAGGATCCTCTGTCTGAGAGTTGATTTAGCGAAGCTTTCAGGAGTTTCGAGTTTGGTTTCAAATCTGATCTTAGGTGGATTTTTAACTAAGAAACGAAAATGTTTCTTTTCCTAAGTATGTTGCAAAATCCATGGCTGATCAGTTGGGTACTTTTCTATAAACATATACCTTGAGACTCAGCCCAAGAGACACTTGGGTAGGTGTCAGTTTTATAAGTTAAAACTTAGAATATTATGCCAAAATGTTATGGCAATTTATTATTTCTGTTTTATCCAGTTTCTAAAATCACAGATATTAGAGGTGAGAGAGGATGAGTTCATTCCTTTAGGACCAGTGCTTGGGGTTTCTGAAAATAAATCTTTTGCTTATCAATTTAAGTTAGTAGGAATATCAAGTGAAGGGTCTTCTACCCTTTCCTTTCCTCTGGAAGTGTCCTGTAATCTGCTTCTCCCTCTTAAGGAGGGGTGTTCCTAATGGGCAGCTTAATTTCTCCTTGGTAAATTTTAAACTCAATTGTAGAACCTCTACTTTTTTTGTTATTTGGGCCCCTCAAGTATTTGTAGACTGTTACTTTCTTCTTTTAACTATTACTGAACTGTGGAGGATAAGATTTCTGCTTCCTTCACCACCTAAGATTTGTCATAGCAAAAATAATTGCAAGATGTAAAATATATATTTTGATATAAGGTAGACCACAATTGTTTTTTTCTAATCATCTCTCATAGCCTATAGGCTTCTATATTAGTTAAAACATATGGAAGTGATAATAGATGGCTAGGTTAGCTGTGCATGTTTACAAGACAGAAGTAAAGTAATTGAGACCAAATTGCCTGGAATCTCCAAATTAAGGTAGAGATTCCATAAGACATACTGTTGTGAAGTGAAATACCCAGGACAGCTGCTGAAGAGGTGGACAGATGATGTCAGCTTTCTCTTTTGGCAGGTTTTGGCAACTTGTTTTCTAGCTTTTCTGCTGTTTCAGTGACTTCCCTTTCTGTTCAACAGATGCTCTATCAATTCATATTTTTAATCTTGGTTTGTAAAAGAAGGCTGTACATCACGAAGGAGTTCTCTAGTTCAAGGGGAGTTGTGTCTGCAGACTTTGAAGGGCAGTGTAAATCTATTCACAAATGCTCTGCGTAGTTTTTGTAATCTTTCTGAGGTGTGTGTTCTATAGAATAGTAAAAACTCATTTGGAGAAGACTTTCCCTGAATTCTCTACTGTATATATTATTTCCGAGAACATTTCAAGGGTTAGGTGAGGTTTCTCTGGTTTGGTTGGGGTGGGGAGAGGTGTTTCGTTTTGTCTTTTGGCTACAGTTTACATTTGTCTTGTTGAAGTTTGGGGAAATAGTGGGTTTTTGTTGTTGTTGTCATCATTTTTTAGCCGCAGACTCAGAATCTTAGAGGTCACAACCTTTCTCCATCCAGAGATTCCTAGCAAGTGGTCAGGCGGACTCTGGTTGAACACGTCAGTCATGGAGAACAGCCCATTTTACTGTTGTACAACTCATATTTAGTCAGTCCTAGAGTGTCCAGCCAAATATGTGGATGGGAGGGGCTTACCTTAGACAGTGAGGGAACATATAGATAGAACACTATGGTGGGTACAGCTGACATTTCAAGAACTAAACATTAAATCATTCCAAAGGACTTTAAACATCTAGCTTGTTGTAAAAGATGCTGCAGATGGAATTCTCTATCTTTGTCTTTGGGGCCGAGTTTGAAATGATCCATAACAGTCAAAGCCCTATCTGCAGCCCAGGTTTACGCTTACATCATTGACTTGGGGCTCAGTGTTTATTTGGAGTTCATAGTTTTATTTTTATGGAGTTTTGTCAAATAAGCAGTAAGTGATATTAACCATTCTAATATAAATGATAGGGAAAATATACAAGAATAAGAAGTTTTCCCCTCCTTGCTCCTGGGGATTTTCTTGAGAGATTTGTCACCCAGATAGCAGAATGCTGGTAAATGTCGAAAAGTTGAAAGCTGCAACAGCATGTGGTTCATAGACTTAATTTTCATTCTTCTCAAGGTAGACACTAACATTTTGAAAGCCCTCCAGCATAGTATGTAGACATAGCACTAGACTTGGAGCCTAGCTACCTGACTTTATATCCTGTTTCTGCAGCTTTCAACCTGCTAGACTTTGGCAACATCACTTAACCTTTTGGGGTCAGTTCTTCATTTATAAAATGAGGAAGTTGTACTAGATGGTCTCGGAGATCCCTTCTAGTTCTAAATATTCTGTTGGTTTGATCCTGTGAAATAGCTTCTTCCAAGGGACCTTTACATATGGAAATCTTTGTAGCAGCTCTTTCCTGGTGGCAGGGAGTTGGAAATTGGGAGGATCCCCATCAGTTGGAATGGATGAACACATTGTGCTATATGGTTGTGATGGAATGCTATTGTACTGTAAGAAAAGATGAGCAGGATGCTCTCAGAAAAACCTGGAAAGACTTACATGAGCTGATACAAAATGAAATGTACTGTGGACAGAGTAAGATGATCAGCTATGAACGACTTAGCTATTCTCAGCAGTACAGTGATCCAAGATAGCTCTGAAGGACTTATGATGAAAAGTGCTATCTATCCCCAGACAAGGAACTGATCATGTCTGAATATAGATTAAAGCCGAATTCTTTTACTTTAAAAAAAAAAAAAGAAATAGCTTCTTCCAAGTTTAGAAGCAGTTGAGTTTTGCAGAGCTGTTGAATGCACAAAGAATGGGACATTTTGTGTGTATTCTGTGTGTGGACAGGTACCAAATGGGTTTGTTCCTTCTGCAGGGTATACGCAGGAAGAGAAGATAGAAATTGCCCACAGGCACCTGATCCCTAAGCAACTGGAACAGCATGGGTTGACACCTCAGCAGATTCAGATTCCCCAAGTTACCACTCTTGACATCATCACCAGGTAAACATACTTTGCTCCAATATTCATTTGTACTTTTGAGTCTGAAAAGTAGATGATTTCAGTGGAAACCCACAGCTTCCATTATGTGCTTTCAGAATAACAACTAGAGAGCTGTTTCATCAGCTGTTTGTTTTCTATGGGGTTTAGTATAAGGCAGAGATTTATTAGAAGAATATTTTGGGAATCTTTCCACAGCTAAGAGCTTATGATGAGGTTTCATTTACTCTACAGTTGCAGTGGAGGGAATCAAACCACAAAAATCAGCCATGCATAATGTAACTTTGGACCATAATTCTCATCATTATGTTCCGTGCTTTCCAGAGCACAGTCATTTAACATGGATCATCATTCTGTGGAGCTTCTAATGAGGAAGGTGATTTGCCTCCCTAGTCTCTTGAAAGCTAGAGGATCCTGTTTAGAAATGTGAGAATACCTTAAGGCATCAGATTGTGATTACTCATCATCATTACTTCTCTGATAGACTTTAAAGGGCAGTGGGGAGGGGGTGGAAAGTAGGGAAAGAGAGAAATCCCTCGTAAGAATATTGCTCTTATGAATTTGTGTTAGACCAGGGTAGGAGGTAGTTTTTAAAGTTTGTTGCCAGGTGCTTAGGTCTGTGGCAAACAGTACTTAAATTGTCTGGGAAGTGAATTCCTTAGTCTGATTTATAGATTGCCTGTTTGGATGGAAAATGTAACTCTCCAAAGAGTTTCTATCGACAGTAGCCTGTTATAGTTTGTCTGGCTCGCTGTTTCAGATCCATTGCATCACCCTGCAAGCTGTGTCAAACTGCCAGGCACTCATTTTGCAAGCTTTTTTTCCCCGAGTAATTGCTGTCTCAGATTATGTGAAAAGTTTCTTCTGCATTTGGAATCTTTTGCTTTCCAAATAGTTTGGCCATTCAGACTGCCTTTTTATCTGAAGCATCCGTGTTAATGGAAATATTTTCTAGTTCATGTAAAAAGTCTATGTTTGAGCTCATCTAAGAAGCAGTAAGAGTGAGCCTGAGCTTGGAGTTCCCTTTTTCCATTCCCTGTTTTGTGAAAATGCTTTGTGACTCTGGCCACCCCTAAGAAACTAGATATTTCGTATGAGAGTCTTCCAACAGTGCTGCGGTGTTGGAGAATACCAGTGACGAGCTAATTCTTTCAGCAAGTCATGTAACCACTCTCTTTCAGCTTCTCTGTCTCTAAAATGAGGGTGATGATAGATGAGAGAATATGTCCCTAGCTTGCTAGGAAGCATAATCACTGTTTGTAAAGCATTTCTTAATTACTGCCTTTGGGGAAAGTTAAGTAAGTATCTTTGATGTGGGGACCATTTCAGAATTGTAGATCATGCAATATTATATGTGCATTAGAAATTTCTCTCAATTGTTTTTAACTTCTTTCCAAAAAAAAGCAAACCCATAATGTTAGACATGTGGTACCTTGGACACATTTGGGATGTTGAATAGATTATCTAATGTGGAATGTATCTGGTTATTTTCATGTTGTCTTCCCCCTTTAAAACATCATCCCCATGAGGGCAGGGCTTATGCATTTTGTTTTTTGGGTTTTTTGCCTGTCTTTGTATCCCAAGCACTTAGCACAATGAATCCCTTCTATATAGCAGGCACTTATTAAATGCTTATTGATTGATGCAAGGTAGTAGGATTTGAGTTTTCTAAAATTTTTGGCATATTAGAGTTTTGAGGTTGGAAGGAACTTCATAAGTCATTTAGGTCAACGTCCCCTTAGTATTAGAACCCCCTTTACTGTGTCTAGGAAGCAGCCAGCCCTTACTTAAGAACTTCCAGTGACAGAAATTCAGTTTGAGGTTTTTCTTGGGGGGAGGGGGGGGAAGGGCAGGAGTGAGGTGAGTATGAGTGAGGGCGTGGGTGTGTGAGAATGTAAGGCATTTCTTTTTTGGATGGATATAATTTTTAGAAAGTTTTTCCTTGTGTGGAGTCAAAATCTGCCTTCTTCTACTTCTGCCTTCTTAAATAATTATGTCTATCTACCTTCTATGTGATGGCCCTTCAGGTATTTTAAGACAGCTATCATGGCACCGTGTCTTTTTTTCATCCAGGGTATATCACCTGCTTGTTTAGCATGCTTCATATAGCATGGTTTATTCAGATTTATTTGTTTCTTTGTAGTCACCCCAACAAACTCCAGTCTGTCATTCTCTGTCTTAAAATGTAGTACTCATAAGTGAAGGTGATATTCTAGATGTGGTCTCATCAGAGCAGAGTACAATCAGACTGTTCCCTCCCTTGTTTCAAATGCTTTATTTGTGTAAATTCACCCTAATAATCAGTGCGTGTGTGTGTGTGTGTGTGTGTGTGTGTGTGTGTGTGTGTGTCCGTGCTTTTAATGCTGGACTTTACCAGAGATACCATCCTTTTTTCTTCTTCTTTGGGATCACTTGTGATTTCATAGCCCTAGTTTCACTTTTAGGTATTCCCTTCCCTATTAAACCACAGTCCTCATTAGAATCTTTAGCTGTTGGCTCGGCCCACTTTTTCCCTGCACTTTTTGAAGTCTACTTTCCAAAAGGCTAAGGCATATATATGTCTGACGATGCCTACTATTTCCTTCCATCACTGTTTTTGTCATCTGATCTGCACTAAATTCTGAGGTACTTGTATAAATTCAGCTCAGATTTAGGATCAAAGTAAATTAGGTAAGCTAGTCTCTAAAGCCCTTTTAAAGTTCAGTGATTCTATGAATGGCTGAGCCAGTAGCATTTGAGGTACATGTAGCATCTCTTGTAAGATGGCCCTGAAATACTTTGGATTCCCATCTTATAAAATCACTACATACTTGGCATCCTTTTGTGCCTTGGGCAGTCTCCTGTATGAAAACCTAGAGAATGGACATGAGCAGCACGATATATGGTAGGATGGTAGGGAGAATTTGAATGGTTGTCTTAACTACCATCTTGCATTGGGGAATAAAGAGAGAATTTAATTTTCCTGGCATTTTTAGGAGAGAAAATACCCCAAACATTAAATCGATTTAGAAATTTTGTTGGGGGTTTTCTTGAGTGCCAAAGTGGGATTTTAATTTCGAATATCCTATTACAAAGGAATAACCAAAGTGTTTTTATGTGGCCAGATTTACTTTGATAACATAGTTGAAGGACTAAGAATTAGTAATTAGATAATATAGTATAATAGCACAAGATAATCTGTAGTACACCAAAGAAAAAAGTTCGTTCCAAAAACATATCTGAAAGTTGTTTTTTTTTTTTAAGTCTTTAACAAGGGACTTTGAATATAAAGAAAATACAGCTCAGGAAACACATACAGCTTACAGAAGGAAGTTCACATTTATATAGTGTCTGCTCTGTACCAGGCACTGTGCCACGTGCTATAAAAGCATTCTCTTGTTCGATCCTCTCAACAAGCCTACAAGGAAGGTACTGCTGTGGTCCTCATTTTACAAAAGAGCCATACAGAGATCGTGTGACTTGTCCAGGGTCACACATCTAAGAAGTATCTGAGGCCTGATAGGAATTCAGGTCTCTCTGATTAGAGGCCCAACACTCTGTCTACTGAGTATTATTTCTGAGTAGTATTTCTATTATGTAGAAAACATAAATACCAATTCTTACATCATCATCATCCATTATTTTACAATTAGGCCTAGAGATCTGTTTTCCATTTTTGCAAATGACATAAACTGAAGCAAGAATGTATCTGAGTGGTATCCAGTCTAAAGGGCGGTGTTTTCTTCCTGTCATTAGGTACACCAGAGAGGCTGGTGTTCGTTCTCTGGACCGAAAGTTTGGTGCCATTTGCCGAGCGGTGGCTGTGAAAGTGGCTGAAGGGCAGCACAAAGACACAAAGCTGGAGCGCTCTGAGGGCACTGAGGGAGAAGGTCAGTATTCTCTGAGCTGAACTGGGGCCCAAAGACCACAGGGGAATGTCCCAGTAATTGCCTTGCCAGGCTGGATCATGGAGCATGCACTTTAGGTTCATGAAAGTAACAATAAGGACTTCTTACCAAGAAAAACCTTAAAACTAAAGATGAGTTTATTTTCTAAACTGCAGAGGGTTTTATTTTATATTTTGGACTCTACAGAGCAGGACACTCAGTCTTTTGGGACCCACTAACTTTCTAGATTTATAAAATCAGTGCTTATGTGTGATAATTTATTGTATCCTTTTGACCCTGACTACTGTAAGTTTATCCTCAGCAATTCACAAAATGACAAATTTTGTGCTGAAATGCATCGAAATTCATGCTTGCTAGTGGTCAGGGGAGGAGCTCTTCTTTTATTTTATAAACACGTTTTAAGGGGGTAACTACTTGGAACTTTGCATGACGGTCTTACTGGTACACAGTTACACTATGTATCATTCTAATAACCCAATCTATATGGCAATCCACTACTGCAGGCTGCTTTTTCTTGCTCTAAACCTATCTTTTTTAATAATTGAGACATTAGTTCTATTAGATCGCCTGCTGTTGCATTGAATAGATCTGCCTGAATCTTTTAGGTTCCTATCCCCTTTTCTAGAAAGAAACTAGTTTTCCTGTTTTGCCACCCAGCCTTAGATCAAGTGCTGTGCTATGTAGCAGCAACAAGGATTCATTGGGTTCTTTTTTTGTATGGCAGTAGACTTAAGTATGTGATTATGGGATTGTGGACTTGGAGCTGGTTATTAGAAATTAAAACTGATAAAAATTTAAAATATTTGTTTATTTATTAATCTAAAAATAGCAATAGTAAACCCATTACATATTAACATGTATAATATTTTTTAAAATAACTTTTCTAAAACAAAAAAAGTATGTTATTTTTATATATTTTCATAAACCTCTAATCTCTAGCTTAATAAAACACAAGTGGATTCTCCTCCCAACTTTGGTATTCAGTCTATTGTGTTGTTTTAATTGAAGTAGTTGAAGAAAATATGGCCCCATACAGATATAGAGTTGAAAAAGAGAGGAGCATTTTAATAGGCATATAATACCTTAATATTATTATGAAAACAATTTGGACCTTGCAGACCCTCTGGAAGGAGCTCAAGGCCTCCCAGCATTCTGCAGGCTGCACTTTGAGAACCATTGGTCTAATCTAACCCCATCATTATATCGGTACAGAAATGGGCTTGGAGAGATTGACTTGCTCATAGTCATGCAGGCAGTCAGTGGCAGACTGAGGATTAGAACCAAGATCCTAATCTTATTCCACGTTCAGTACTCTTTCCACTTCACTGTCTTGCCTCTCATGATCATACGTTGCCTCAAGAGGTGGTGAATTTCCCCGTCTTGGAAAATTTCAAGCAGAGACTGAACAATCAGTTGGCTGTATTATAGTGGGACTTCCTTTTGTGTATAGGTTGTACTAGAGCCAGTCTTGTCCCTTCTAACTTGTGACTAGGATTCTATGATATATGATGGCAAGAGTCCCCTAAAAATAGCTACTACTGAACAAAAGAATGATCACTAACCAAAAAGTCATTTTCCTTCTCCAAACTTTTTTCTTTTCTTTTCCCTTTTAAGAATAAACTTTGTTTTAATACAGCTAGCAAATATAGTAGTTCCTAAACCACAAAGTGCATGCCCCCCCCACCATCCTATTAACATAGGATACAGAATAATGTATGCTATGTTAAAAGAAAGTAACCTTAGATACATAACTTTAGTGAAGGTAATACCAACCTCATCCACTGCATTTAATTTGTTTTCTTAGCATTTAACTGTGTTTACTTACATAGTTGTAGAAAGTGTTCTTTGGGACCTGCTATTTTGTATCATTTAAGTCTTTCCATGTTTCTTTGTATTCTTCATATTTGCCATTTAATGGCCCAATAATTCAGTTTTCATTCTTTGTTTTTAAAATGGCTTCTACAGATCATTCCAAAATTAGATAGGGATAGGAAAGAAACAGTATGCCTTTTCAGTCAACCAGCAAGTTTAAGAGTTTATACTTATTGAGATTTGTTTCAGACCCTGAGAATAAAATAAATACATCCATAAAATTGTTTACCTAAATAGCCACTTGTTAATCCCCATTAGTTTAATTGGTCCCATTTTGTTTTATTAATAATCTTAACAGTGTATCAAAATCTACAAAAATACCCATTCCTCACAAATTACAGTTCTATAGTAGAAGAATGGCTGGGGGTAAGGAGGAGAGGAGAATATAAATTTTGAAGACCTTTCTTTCCCAAAGATTATTTTGTAAACTGTCAAATTTTCATATTAAGTATTCTGTACTAATGGATTCTCTGTTTATACAGCAGAGTTCAGTGCCTTTTTCAAGTTGAGAGGAGTTTGTGTGTGTGCTTGCATTCATATGCGCTTTTACATATATACATACATATGTGTACATATGTATGATATGTGTATATACATATGCATATGTATAAAGTGCTTTGCAGACCTTACTATATAAATGTTAACCATTATATTATCAGAACAGAGTAAATTAGAGACAAAGCTAGAAATCGCTGTTTGCATTTATCTGGACTGTCTTATCCAGTAGGAGCCAGTTCTTTAAATTTGTGATATGTTAAAAATCAGGTAATTTAAAAATATAATTTTACTTAGTATTCTTAGTAGTTGAGCCAAGGGACTTAGCTTTTATTGTGATTATTGAGGTGTCTTAGTAGAGGGGGCCTGGATAAAATAACTCTTATGTTTCCTTAGGAGGACATTATTCACTTTAGAGTGGTTGGATGATAAAGCTGTCAGATCAGGTTTTTGAGTGTATTTCCAACTTTCTGAGGTTTACAGCATGGAAGGCAACTTTGATGGTTTCTCACCCACTGCAGTCAGTGGCAACAACATGAACTGGATGACTCTTTTCTGATGTTACCCCATAGTACTGTTTTTATCCTTTTAAAATGTGTACGATAGTATACATGCCAGGGTTGTTCCTTTGTTTCTCAGATACAAGGAAGCTGGTCTCCATAAGCCCCTGGGCTGTTTTAGCAAATGAATCTTACTAGTTATTATTCATCTTTTCTAGTGCGACTCTCCCAGCTGACCCTGATTCTACTTGTCTCTCTACTCCACATGCAGAAATATTTGTACCCCTCCATTTTGTGATTCTTACTTGCACTCCTTTTCACTGGTTCTCAGACCTGGCAGTATCATTCTGAAGCCACTTTAAGGAAAGAACATTCTCGGGGTGGCTAGGTGGCACAGTGAATAGAGTACCAGCCCTGGAGTCAGGAGGACCTGAGTTCAAATCCAACCTCAGACACCTAACACATTCTAGCTGTGTGACCTTGGGCAAGTCACTTAACCCCAATTGCCCCCTCCAAAAAGCAAAAAAAAAAAAAAAAGTAAAGAGCAATCTTTTTTCTTTTACTTCATTAGTATGAAGGTGAATGCCAACATAGAAGTTGTTGAAATAAGAACCAAGAGCCTAACCAAAAAAAAACTTTTTCCCTGTTATTTATTGTTTACATATGGAGAGTAAAAAACACTTCAAAAAACTATTTTTATTTCACATCCTAAGAGGAATGAGTTTTTAAATTGAATTGTTTTACCAACAATTTGTAATATGTGATTTCCTAAGCTTTAGAGGAATTGTCAAAATATTTCCACAGTTGTTTATCATGAGAATTGATGTTCTGAATCAGCATATCATGGGTGAAATACTGAGCAAGATTTACACATTTTTAATTTGTTATTGAGTTAAAATCACTTGTTGCTTGCCTCTCACGATATTTTTAAGTCTTTGCAAGAAATTCATATTCCTTTGAGCCTGATAGATGGGCTCAAAAATACTTGAGTTTTAAAATCTTTTTATTGTCACAATTTTCATCGTTTCTTGTGTACTTAGTTAATTTCTTCAGATACTGAAGTAAATACATCTCTGTTGAACTGACAGAGGTGAGTTCTAAATTATCTACTTTTATAACGTCTACTTTCTTCCTCAAACCTCAACCCCATCACTCCAGTCAGGTCCTAATGACCAGTATTAGGACTTAAGATAGGAGAAGAGTGAGGCAAATCTGGGGATGGGGTGTCTGTCTTGATATAGATCCTAATGATGAGTCTCTTGACTGAATTCCAAGACCTTATCTTTTTGGAAAACCTATTGTGTTGTATTATTTCTGCCTTTGTATAGAAAATACAGCCAGTTGTAAGAGGGAAGGTCTTTAAAAAGTCATATGGCATAATTGAGGTGGGGGAGATACTAGGATTTTTCTTTAACCTCATGATGTGAGATGGAAGCCTGGGGTCTATCTGAGGACTCCACATTTCCTCTATTCATTTACAGACTCCCTTTTTATTCTCAGGCAACTCAATTGGCTTTGTCTTTTCCTGTGTTTAAAACAGGAATAATCAAAGTAGAGAGTGCAGTGTATTTGCTCTAATAAAACACTTTAGGAGTACCATTTATGCTTTACGAAGGTAAAGAGAGAAAGAGAGAGAGAGAGTGTGTGTGTGTTGGTAAGTAGGGGCTGTTCAGACGTGATTTCGTTGGTATATAGAACTCCCCATGAAATTGCTTCTATCAATGCAGATCAGATCAGTAACTATTCTGCAACTTATTTCCCTGGAAAATTGATAGGTTACATGACTACTTGTTCACAGTCAGAAAGCCCTAGTTTGTATATAAAGCAGATGTAGAACCCAGGTGTTTAGCACTCTGAGACTAGCTTTCTATTACCCATAGGTAATATGCTCCTGTTGCTCCTACATGCATATGTGTGTATAGTGTGCATATCTATATGTATACATATATTTCTGTATGTACACATACACATCACAGTTGACTTTCCTCCCATTCTATCCATTTTTCCTGATAAGCAAGTGTCTTCACAAAGGTAGTAGTGTAGCTGAACTTGCTTTACACCTTAGTTTTGTTGCCTAGGGCACTCAGAGTTTTAGTAACTTGCCTAGGATCACATGTACCTGGTAGAAGTCAGAAGCAGTACTTGAACCAAGGTCTTCCAGACTCTAAAGCCAGCTCTTTATCCACTATACTATTCGTATAGGAACTGCCATTAAAAGAGTGTTGCCATAACTATAAACAGCATTGCATAATGTTTAAACATACATTAATTTACTTTGCATATGTTTTTAATAACAGCTGTAATCGCATTAGCTATTTAAAGCCAGCCTGCAAATAGACAATGACTAGCTTGAACAGCTTGTGTCCTTTGTGAGGGCAGAACAATTTTCATGGCAACATTTAAAAAAAAGAAAGGGGGAGGGGAGGTTCTTACTGTCTTTTCCTGAATGTTAAGTTTGTTAAGCAAGTCCAGCTACACCTCGGCTTTGGTTGAAATATTTAGATGGATTCCTGAGATTGATCATGCAACTTTTTAGTAAAAGTCTTTTAAGTTAATATAGATTCCTCTCTTTTTAGGGGAGCTTTAATTGAAGAGGCAAGAGGATAGATTCAGTGACTCCTTCTGTCTCCTACAATAGTATAAAACCACTATAAGGAGTAAATAAAAAAATCCAGACCGTTATTAGTACATTATTTTCTCAGACTTGCTTTGCTATAAAAATCTTTCTTTAAAACAAATCTTTGCTTGTCATTTATGGACAAAATAATCTATAAGATATCCTCATTGGAGGATGTTGTAGTGCAGCATTTTGTAGTCTCAAACTTTGGGGAGATTTTTCAGAAAGAAGAAAATATTCTATTTTGGAAAGATTTTCATGCCACAAAGTTAAAATGGTTTTTAATAGCTGAAATTCCCTCATTATGAAATGGATTATTTACTATGAGAGTACAGAACAAAGGAGAACTGTACTAGAAAGTTCAAGTAATACAGTGAGGGGGTTATTTATAATGTTAAAATTAGTGCTGGACTTAGAGTTACTGCCAGAAAGGGAAGTAATTGCAGGCCATGGGCTTCAAAACCGGCAGAAACGCTAGTATTTTGGGTTGACAACCCATTTGGAGTAGGCCCAAAAGCCCTGAGCTATGAACGGTTGTCTTTGTGTTTGTGGGGTCTTTACGGGCAGTAAGCAAAATGAATAATGAAAGGGGAGTCTAAAAGGCAGGTGGGGCTTTTAGTTAATCTGTGCTAGAAGAGAAACATTTATAGAATATGTATACTTACCTTTAAAATGTGGGAGTTATTTGGCATATTCGTGCTTTGAAACCAGCTATGTGATTTTTCAGTATGCCCCAAGTGTACTTTATGTTACGTTTTTCCCTTCTGTGCTACCCTAGATGTCAAGATAGATATATATGGCCAAACTCATATTCTGCTTTAACCTAGCTTTTAGCTGAGGACCTTCCCTACATCCTAGTTTTTGCCTATTTCTGTATGTGGGATTCAAAGATAACACAATTTTCAGTTGTACATATATTAGGGCTTGTTTCAAAACTTCAAAAATTTGTGCTTTCATTGGTGTGGATATTTCTTCTACTGATACAAATCACAGTCCTTCTACCCCTAGTAGAAGGCCTTTGAGAGCTACTGGATCCATGGTGGTCAACACTCTTTGAAGCTTGTTGGGCTAGTTCCTCAGTAGTGGTCTTTCCTTGGATTCATTCTTAAAAATTTTTCAGAAGGACCTGCTAAAACATGCAATCTGAAGTATTCTCATCCTTCAGAAACCTAGGGCCATGCCAACGTAATGTATCAGAGGAGGATTTTAGTGTTTAAAACATTCTCACTCAAATCCCAGGCAGGAATCCAGACCCTGCGTTCCACTGTCACCAGAGACTTCTGTTTCTGAACTTTATATCTGTTTAGTTTGAATCTGACCCACAATGAAAACAACTTGTCTTTATGTAATGCTTTAAGATTTTCAAAGTACTTTCTTCACAGCAGATCTGTGAGAGAGGTCCGGCAAGTATAATTTCCCATTTTAGAAATGAAACTGACTCAGGTTAAATGATTTGCTAAAGCCCCAGATCTCTCCAACTCCATCATTCCACAGGGCCCCCCATGCTATGCAGAGATGGTCAGAGGGAATGCTGTCCTATGGATGATTGAATAAATAAGCATTTATTATATGCTAAACACTAGGGATATGACTAGAAAGTCAAAACAATCACTGCTGTCAAGGAGCTCTCACTCTAATCATGGAAATAGTTTATATGAAAGGTATCAGCTACAAATCAGGTGGAAAGGTCATATGGTCCATAAGGTACAGGACCAAAGCAGATGGTCATGCCTCTTCTTTAAAGTCATTTCTGCTCATAAATCATTTCTGTTTCTGACATTGAACCATTTCTCAATGCTGA
Source organism: Pseudocheirus occidentalis (assembly GCA_028646575.1). Taxonomy (NCBI): domain Eukaryota; kingdom Metazoa; phylum Chordata; class Mammalia; order Diprotodontia; family Pseudocheiridae; genus Pseudocheirus; species Pseudocheirus occidentalis. Next base: position 90,737,954 of record CM053595.1, read on the forward strand.
GAACTTTGGTGATGAGAAGTTTTTCTGGATCTTCAGTAGCTGTGGCTCTGAAGTGTTCAAGGCCATATTACTCACAGAAACAGCTGACAGACCTCACTTCTACAAGAGTTGATTCCCTGGATGATGGTTGCCAGAGCTTGGCTGGAAACAGGGTTAGTGTTCTGAGGGACACTGCTATTCCCAGGGTTCTTGGGCTTACCAGCCCAGCAGTGGCAGTTGATCAGCAGTTAATGTCAGTAGTGAGGAAAGTTGGCTACAGTGACTACTCCTGTCAGTAATGGCTGTGGAGCCTGGCCTGGGAACAAGGTGGGGAAGGTGGGCACTTATACTAGAAGGGCACTGCCATTTCCAAGGCTCCTGGATTCGGGGTCCTAGACTATCTCTATCAGGATCTCTTTGAAGAAATAAAAGGGAAATCTGCTTCTTAAGTGAGTTATCAACTCATATATTGTTATTGAAAAGGTAGTATAGGTGGCAATAGAATACAAATCATTTTTAGGGGCCTGCTGTGAGTAGAGGGCACTGGGAAAGGCATCAAGATGTATAAGACAGGACTCCTACCCTCATAGCATTTACAGTTCAGTAGGGAGTATAAAATCCATACCAATAGCTATAGTGCACAATTTAACACATTAAGTATATTAGAGAGTTGTGAGGTCCAAAGGGGAGAAGTAACTACCAACTAGAAGGATTAAGAAAGGCTTCCTGGAAGAGGAAGGACTTACAGTAGTCAGAGGTGTAGAAGACAAAAAAGGCATTCCAGCCATGGTGAACAACCCAAGCAATTGTGAACAAACCTAAATAGATTCAAACAGGAGTTGAACAGATTGATAATCTGCCTTAAGTGGTTGTGCTAAAGATCTGGACTATGCTGACCCTTCAGGATTAACACTGGTGAGGAACACTCCCCCCATGGAATATGCCGAGGATTGTCTACTGGCAGCTGAATCCTGGCCTGGCTAGACCATTGGTTTGACCTAGTGTGGCAGTTGCTTGCTCTGTTCCCAAGTCCTTTAAAAAAATTATTTTTTTAATTTTTTTTATCCTACTTACATGTAAAAACAATTTTAGCATTCTTTTTCAAATTTTAACTTCCAGATTCTCTCCCTCCTTTCCGCCCTGTTGAGAAGGCAAGCAATTTAACATAGTTATACATGTGTAGTCATGCAAACCACATTTCTATGTAAGTCATGCTGTGGGAAAAAAAACCACAGACAAAAAAAAAGAAAAAGTAAAGAAAAAGTTTTTTCGATCTACCTTCTGGTTCTACTAGTTCTTTCTCTGGAGATGGACAGCACCTTTCATCCTAAGTCCCACAGAATTGTTTTGGATCATTATATTGCTGAGAATAGCTAAGCTATCATCATACAATATTGCTATTTACTACGTGCAGTGTTCTCCTGATTCACCTCATTTCACTTGGAATCGATGGTTCACATGTGAGTCTTTGCAGGTGTTTCTGAGAGCATCCTGCTCATCATTTCTAACAGCTCAATACTGTCCCATCACAATCATATACAGTGACTGATTCAGTCTGTCTCCCAAGTTCTTATTCTTTGAGAGTTGCATGTTGAAATGTGTTCATGTATTTGGTTGATATCTCAACTCTTCTGCATCTGGTTTCCTTCAAAAGGGGAAAATGTAGGTTGAGTTCAAAAATAATAGAAGAGAAACTTTTGCTGACCACCCTACCTTGTTAGCCAGTTTGTCCTTTTCTGAAAACCTTAGAATTAAATACATTTTGAAATGGCTTGATAAGCTCAAAGTCCAAAAAGTCAATGGGAGCCTTGAGTGAGTGGTCAAATCTAACCCTTCCAAATTCTTTTTGAGGGAGTAGAAAAGGGAATGTACTTAGAATGGGGGGAGGGGGGAAGGCATGCAGCAAAGCCCTAGAGCTTCTTCCCACCCACCCTGGGCTGGGGGGACAGTGCGGGGAGTCGGGGGGAGTCTTTTGTGTTTTATTTTCCCCTCCTCCTTTTGCTTCCTCCAAGTACTTAAGGCCCTTGATATCCTTTTCTAGGCTTGCCTTTACTCTCCTGCTGTTCAGCCTCTGCCGCTTCAAATCCTAGTCATCAAGAGAAGTCAGAGCCTTTTTTTTTTTTAATTGCTCTGGTTCTGCTTCCCTGGGGCCCTTTGCTGCATGACCCAGACTGCTTCCCCTCAGTTTCCTTCTATTGAGCTTACGCTCAACTGCCTGAAGCTCTTATCCTGCCTTGTATGTTTGATTTTATTTGTACTTGTCGTTCCTTTATGACCAAATCAGGAAGCCGTCTCTTTGGGAAAAGGAGATGCTTTGGTCCCTTTCACCAAGTGTCTCTGCTGTTCTTCCACCACACCCCTGAAACAAATCTACTCTCCAGTCCATAACACGGGCAATTGTGTACATTTCTTTCTCATACTGGTGGCAAATACTGTAAAGTTATTGAAAACCAAGCAGCCCATTTCCACCTTCTGTGAAGTTCTAATCCTGAAACATCCTAGTGATTTTTTAAAAATTCAGTTTTATTTTATTTTCAGTTCCAAATATTCTCTCTTCTCTTTCCTGCTCCCTCTCCCCTTCCTACTGAGATAGCTAGAAAAACAAGTCCATTACAAATATGTATAGTTATGGAAATCAAATTCTTGAATTAACTGTCCAGAAAAATAAATATGCTTCAGTTAGCACTCTTAAATCTATCCATTCTCTATCTAGAGAATTTTGTGAGTCCTTTGGACTTGTGCCTGCTCATTTTGTCAGAGTTACTAAGTCTTTCAGTGTTCATTCCGTTCACAATATGGCTGTTACTTTATAAATTGTTCTTCTGATTCTGCTCACTTTGCTTTGTATTAGTTCATACCAGTTTTCTCAGATTTTTCTGAAACCATTCCTGGAATCATTTCATATAGAAGAATAGAATTCTGTCACATTCATGTACTACCTGTTCAGCCATTTTTCAGTTGATGGGCTCAATTTCTAATTCTTTGCCACCATAAAAAGAGCTACTATGGATATTTTTATACCTGTTGGTCCTTTTCTCTTTCTTTGATCTGTTTGGGGTATAGACTTAGTAGCAATATTACTGACTCAAAAGCTATGCAGCTTTATAGGTTTGGGGGCATAGTTCCAGATTACTTTCCAGAATGGTCAGACTAATTCACAATTCTCGCAGAGTACCTGTTTTCCCACAGCCCAGCATGTGTTATTTTCCTTTTTGTTTTTCAACTTAGCCGGTCTGATAGATGTGTAGCCATACCTCAGAGTTGTTTTAATATGCCTTTCTCTAATTCTGAGTGATTTAGAGCATTTAAAAAAAAATCTAACTCCTGATAATTTGGATTTCTTCCTCTGAAAACTACTTGTTTATATCCTTTGACCATTTAACAATTAGAGGATGACTTTTCTTTCTTGGAGGAGGCATATATTTAACTTGGTTTTCTATGTATCTTAGAAATGAGACCTTGCTCAGAAAAACTTCTTGCAAAGATCTCCCACACACACACTTTCCTATTTTTATTCTAATTTTAGCTGCACTGGTTTTGTTTGTGCAAACGCTTTAATTTTATTTAATCAGAATTATCCATTTTATCTCCTGTGAACCTCTCTATCTTGTTTGGTCATAAACTCTTCCCTTCACAAATCCAACACGTAATTTCTCCCATGTTTCACTTATTTACTAATGATATCACCCTTTATTTCTAAATCATGTACCCATTTTTAACTTATGTAGATGCATGGTATGAGGTGTTGGTCTATGCCAAGTTTCTTTAAGACTACTTTACAGTTTTCCCAATAGTTTTTGTTGAATAGTGAATTCATGCCCCAAATAGCTGGGCTCTTTGGGTTTATCAAACATTAGGTTACTATACACATTTTCCTTGGTATATTGTTAATCTGTTCTACTGATCAATCTCTCTGTTTCTTACCCAGTATTAAATTGTTTTGATGATTATAGCTTTGTAGTATAGTCCAAGATTTGATATTGCTAGGCTTCCTTTCCCATTTTAAAAAAAATGGACTCCTTTGATATTCTTTTTTGGTCATGATTAATTTTGTTATTTTTTTCTAGCTCTATGTTGAGCTTTGATGGATTGACCAGTATGGCACTGAATTAGTAAACCTTGATGAGTTTTCTTTTGGTTTTCTTCATAACTTAGAACAGTATCTTTCCAAAAGTCATATTTGTTCTTTTCTAGTTATATCACTTTCTATCTTCCACTGATATCTTCCTTTTCTCAGGTATTGAAACAATTGGCTTTTAATGATATTTCTTAGAATGCATAAATAATGGATTGGATTATTCCCTACCAAACTTATGATTTGGAACAAATGATTAAGAACAGTTATTCATTTTTGTTGTATCTCCAAGGGGAAATCGCAGTCCTAAGCCCTATCCATACACATCATCCACAACCGTATGGAAGTCCCTTTTATAGCAATTGAAATAAATATTTATACTTGTTAACTTTCTTAAATGTTTTATTGTATTTTAAATTTGGAGTCATGAGTACTTTCTTAGACCTATTTCATCTAGTGATCACTGTAGAAAGATTGTTTAGCTTTTCTCATGCTTGGCAACATGTTGTAATTCTCACAAATGCCTGCCCAAATCTACACCTTCCTTTTTGGCTGGATTTAGAAGAATAGAGAGCACTTTGTACATGCTTACAAACCCTGTAGCCACAGACAGAGCTATTTGGCTGCTTGGTGGGGGGTGATTACAACCATTCAGATTTTAAAATTTCTAAAATAATACTTCTCTTCCACTGGTAAAATAGCCTCTGAATACTGTGTGGGAGGCTGCTGAAGTTAGGGCTTTGGGCATTCTTTAGCTTATGGTCTCATTTTGAGATTGAGTTGAAACCAAACTAAATTTTTCCTGAACCTTGGACAATGTAATTATTATGGTAATGTAGGCCTTTTGCATCAAATAATTAAGGATGATTTTAATGACTGAACACTCATCTTGATTTGTCTTATGAAAACAAAAGATGGTTGCTTAAAATTTTGAGATTTAATTTTGCATCTTGACCAAGAACATTGGGGTAGGGGGTGGTATGTCGCTTCATTTTTCCTGGGGCTTCTGGTTCCAGGAAACCAACAAGTTAGCAGTAGACTAGTTACTTTGTCAGATACAGGTTCTTTGTCCTCAGTGCTTCTTTGTTTATAAGGATCTTCTCAGCCAATTGGATTTGGGGAAGAAGGAGGGATGTCAACCCCAGGTTATAAAAGATTTAGATGTAGAGATTATGGCTTTCTATAGATGTGTTCTGTATACATTTGACAAATATATTACAAAACTGCATACTCAGGCCAACATTTCATATATTCCTGTCTGATGCTGTTACTACATTGTTCTCCTATTGTAAGGGAGCTTCCTTTTGATTAGAATGTATATTGCTGAACTTGTTTGAGCCTATTGTCTATTAAGTTTGTCTATTAAGGGTGTAAACAAAATCCACAAATAATTCAGAGGCTTACTTTCTAAACTTTAATTAGGAAAATGTTCATTTTCACCCAAACAAGTAAAATATTTTTAATGTAATATCAGTTTTATCAATTAGTATTGGATGTTCAACTTTAAATCAGTCTTTTGTGTAGACATACCAGTTTAGACCTAAGCTGTTAATGAACTCCTCACCTGTTCTTTATGGTTAGCATCTGCTTTTAAGGTAGTGGTAAAGGAAGCCACAGCATGATAGAGCAAGCAATTAATTATTATAATTGGACTTTGGGTGACACAGACTTAAAATTATAGAATAGTCTATGAGGTCAGAGTTCCATTTAATCAGTCATATAAAAAAGATGTCATGGTCTGTGGCATTATGTCCTTGTCATACTTTATCAACCTAGCCTTCCTAATTGAGTTATGTGAGCACAGGAGAAGTGGTCATTGATTTATTTATTTTTTTATGTAAGGCAGATGGCCTTTACAAATTTAACTACTGATCCATTTAAAAGAAACTTACAAGAACAGTGTCCCAGCCTACACAGGGAATGACAGATGATCAAATCAGGCAGATGCACTAACACAGCAAACCAGTGCAGCGGAAGAGGGCTGGTGCCTGTCTTTGATGCTACAAGAAAAGTAGCCTGACCTGAAGTCTGCTAGCTCTCTGGGCCCTTGTCAACTAAGATCTGAAAATTTGGTTAAGGTACATACGTTGCAGAACTTGTAACTTATTTGTTGCTTTTTTTAAAACTAGTTAGTAGACATGGAAAGTGTCAGTTTGTCAAAATGGCTTCTTCCATGTGATGGTCACAAGTGGAAGGGGAACTGGTTTCTATGCAGTTGTCTTTGTGGATTCCTCAGTCCATCTAAATAGGTATACTCCCTGGTGTGGCGAGGTGGTGCAGTGAATAGAGCACCGGCCCTGGAGTCAGGAGAACCTGAGTTCAAATCCAGCCTCAGACACTTAACACAAAACTAGCCGTGTGACCTTGGGCAAGTCACTTAACCCCAATTGCCCTACCTTCCCCCCTCCAAAAAGCAAAAAAAAGTAAAAAGGCATACTCCCATAATAGTTCATAAATTAATCAGATTTATAGCTTTTGCCCAAATCTTGATCTTAAAACAGAGACAATCATTTGGTCAGCATGAAAAATAACGTTTTATTTTCTTTAAAACTTTGTACCAATATTTGTTGTGGAACCTGCCCAAAAAAACAATGATCCTTTTGACAGGGAAGATTCACTGAGGCTTAGTGATGACTTGCAAGTTCTATTGGGCAGTCAATCGATAGATTTCACCATCAAAAGCACTCTCCTGAAAAACGAGAATGAAAACCTGCAGGCTTCGTCATCTTGGTAGTACTTGTCAGGAGCTAGAAGCTCAGATGCAGCCTAGTATACTTTCTCTGCGTGAAAAGGCAATTTTCTGGAACCCAGCAAACTGACAGCAAAGATTGGCTTGTTGGAAATAACTTCGGTCTTTCTGTTTTGTTTTATTTTTTTAAACTACGTCCCCTTCCTTTTCTGCTTTCCTAACAGAAGGTATTTCAGACTTACTGCACACATACACAGTTGAGCTATATTTTGTATCCCAGTACTTTACCTAATTTTTTTCTAGGACTTTCTACGTAAACCATTATGTCACCTACAGATGGGGATCATTTTGTTCCTCTCTGCCTATGTTTTATACCTTTGCTTTTTGACAGTTGAGCTTTTTAAGGCATACCTTTCTACCATTTATTTCTCTGCTGTCTAAGAAACACAAACAGCCACTTCTAATCTTTTTGCATCTACTCTTCTTTCCACAACTGACTACATCTAAAAAAATAACCCAGTGCCTGTCAGATCTGCACTAGTGTGAACCATTTCCCCCATCATATAAGCAGCTATGAGCAAAGCTTTGCACACACTACAGAGATGAAATGCCAGTGTGACTCCCACTCATTGATTTGCACATGAGCTATCTTCCTCATAGGCTGCTGCTCATAAGTATTTATATGTCAGAAAGTTGATCTCTAAACTTCATATCACCCCTGAAATACAACTCAGTCTTCATGTCTGATGCACACAGTTTTCAAAGGGAAATGAGTGCTGCTTGTTGGGATGAATTAAGCAATAAAGTAATAAATAGTTTTTGTAGTGTAACTCATTTTCCTTGAGAGAAAAATAGTCATGGTACTCTTGGGGCACAGTAATGCCATCTTTTCTGTTTTTTCTTTTCCTTTAGACAAAATTAAGCAATCCAGATAGAGAGGTGGCCTCCATTTCAGGAAAGCAGACAGGATCAGGTCTTGCCTCAGATTCGTACTATTTTATATGAAGCTAGACAAGCCATTCAGTCTCTTAGTATCATCAACAGCTATTCTAAGACTATATCTTATACAGTAGTTTCCAATTTGCATTGGTAGAGGGAACTTCCATACTACTGGTTCCCCATACAGATGAAATCCCAGGTTCACACCAAAAAGAAAAAAAAAATCAAATAAGCCAACTTTATTCCACCTCGTTTTCAGAGATTTTGTATCTCATTGGAGAGTGGAGATCCATTTCTATTGAACTCAACAGAATTTGATGGCAGTAAAGACACAGTTTAAGCTGGGCTCCAGGTCCCACCATATAGAGCTCTTTGGCTTGAGATGACTTTTCCAGGATTGCTGTAGGCAGAGGAGTCAATGGAAAGCGTGTTAGAGATGGGAAGACTGGACTCTGGCCCCAGCTGGGGCCAAGTAGGGCAAATTTAATGCCCATTTAATGTGCCAGCCCTTCACTTACTTGAAGCCAGCCAGGACATTTCCTCGTCACTCCTTCTCCACTCCAGATCTTCTCTGCTCCAAGGTCAGCATCTCTGTTTCCTTCACCTGATTTTGTCAGGGCACAGTGTCAAGGGCTCTCACCGTGCTGCTCTTTTTCCCTTGGCACATGTTCTTCTTCCTGGCCTAGAGGGAAAAACACCTTGCACATTTTTTTTGAGGGGGGAAGGTGAGGCAGTTGGAGTTAAGTGACTCGCCTAAGGTCACACAGCTAGTAAGTGTCAAGTGTCTGAGGTCAGATTTGAACTTAGGTCCTTCTAACTCCAGGGGCAGTGCTCTATTCACTGTGCCACCTAGCTGCCCCAACACCTTTTACTCTTACGCTAAAGGCTCTAGTTTTTCATTTATCGCTCATCTAGAATATGACAGCCAGAGTTCAATCTTTATAAATGTTGATGAGAATTGTAGTTTAAAATAAGAGAAATTAGTGTATAATAATTCAATAAAGATACAAATTCTTATTTTCTCCCAAAAAAAGTTTTCTTAGAGCATTATAAGGAAAAGGAATCTCTAAGGAGATGGGTTCCCATTCCTACTAGGGAAAAAAGACAAGATATTGTCATAAGGCTTATTTTTATTTATCTGAATTCTCTGTCTAGTTTTCCCTAAAATTTCATCTCCCCTGCTAAGAGACAGTAAACCACTACACACTTTCCTCCAAAGCACATGAAACCATTTTCTACACTTTTTTCCCCATATAACTTTAAATAGTGTCCTGCATTGTTTATTTTCCAAGTGATTCGTCTACTCTCAGACCTGATTTCATTTTAAACTGTGTTTTTGTGGCAAAGGGAAAATGCCATTTGACCATTTCCTGTGCAATAGCTGCTTAGAGGAAAAACCTAATCCTTCCCCCTGAGGAGTCTGTAGCTGTACTTTCCTCTCATCACTGTGGTAACCCCATGAGGCCCTGCCTGCTGCTGCTAAAGAACCCGTGCAGGACCTGGCCCTGCCTCCCGCACATGTAGCTCACTCCTGGGGCCATACTCCAGTGTTGTTTGTCTGTACTTTCTCTTCCTCTGTCCCCAAGTTGGGTTGGAACTCAGAACTAAGATCTCTCTGTGCCCATGAACCACATTGTCATTAGGCTGATGAAATTGCTCCCTTGGTTTTAATTGTTCACTGACAGACTAAAGGAAAAAAATTTCTGAGAGTCTCAGTTGTGATTTGGTTTGATTTGAAACTCATGTGACCCATGTATTTCTGTCTACTCTGGCTTTAAGCTTGCAAAGTATACTGAAATTACAGAAGAAATGCAGGTCATAGAAAACAGTTTTCTGGCATTAAGAATATGATCATGTGTTTAAAAGTCCTATTTTAAAACTTGAATTGCATGCTCCTGTGTCACACTCTGGGAGGATGCTACTTTGACCACCCTCAGACCCTGCTCCTTGGAATTGTCACCATTTAGACTATTCTGTAATGTATGTTCTCCTTTGCTTTCAGGCTGACTTAGTTCCTTTTAAGGGCAGTATGAATAAAAAGCTACTATATTGTACCTTAGAGTTTGTACTCATCACCTGTAATTTTTCTTTATATTCACTCTTTCATATCTGCTGTCATTAACATCTCTGGAATAATGCTTCATTCATGACTTGCATATGGTGAGTTTAGTAGGAACCTTTGTAATAGAATATCATAGACCAGAGACAGGCATATTCCCATCAGTGAGGATTTGGTGCTTGTTTTCTATACCTTGCTGCTTTTAAACATTGTTTGGAAGGAATGCATTTTCTCAGATGAAAGATGCATTGGTTTTTTAGTTGCTTTCCAAATGTAGGATACAACAAATACTTGTTAGAAAATCTGTTATTGTTTTCAATTATGAAACAAAAGGTTGCGTGTTCTGCCTGAAATCCTTATAACCAGAAAGTTGCTAGAATACTGAAATCAAACAAGACTAAATGGTTGAAAAATAACCCAATAGCTAGCAAATTGAGCCCCAGAATGTAAAACTTTCTCTCCATACAAACCATACATGATGAGTGGTCATCTAGCATTTTCTAGAAAAAAGCCATTTGGGAAGAATCCCATGCCTTCTAAGGCAGTCTATTGGATAGCTCTGGTTTTTAAGAAGTTTCTCTCTATGTCCAACCTGTTTTGCCTTTTTTCAAGATCCACCCATTCATACCTAATTCTGTCCTTAGGGCCTCTTAGAACAAGTCTTAATACCTCTTCTGTATGATAGCCCTTCCTTTTACTACTTCTAAGTCTTCTCCAGGTTTATAGTCCCACGTTTTTTCATCCATTCTTCATATGACATGAACTTAAGAGCTTTCTCCATTCTGGGTGAACTGATCTAGATGATCTCCAGCTTGTCAAGGTCATTCCCAAAATGTATCACACTGTGTGGGATAGAAACCATTGCCAGATCTTCAAAATCGGAACCTGAGTTGGAAAGCAGAAAAGGTCTTTATTCTTTCTCATGAGAAAGGGCACAATTCTGTTCCTGCAAGGAGCATCAGCCAGGGAGTGCTAATTGCAGAAGTTCTAAGGCTTCTGTCATCTTAATCCTAACCCAGCCCACTCTCGTGTCTGATCTCACCATTGGTCAGTGAGCTGGGCTCACAATCTCCAGCTAATAGGCACAAAGCAACCTCAGTCATTCTTTACCATAATTATTCATTTGACCCTTCTACCCAATCAGAAGGAAACATCCTTCAGTCCCTTACTTGCTCAGATCTACACACCAGATTTGGGGGGACAACCAATGAGAAGGCTAGAGCTTGTTTCCTTTAAGTTTTGTTACCCAGTTCCAGGGTGTGTGGAAACTTAACCTTTTGCTATCTCTCACAACACCCTGAAACTAAACACACGGTGTTCTAGATGTAGTCAGACTATGCTTCCTTACTGTGACCTAAGATCGAATTAGCTTTTGAAGCTCCTGTATCACAGTTCACTCATGCAGAGCTTCAAGTCCTTTTAACCACCCTGACCTTCTTCAGAGGGACTATAGTTAACCACACCTCTTCCATTGTATCTTTGTCAAGTTTATTTTTTTTTGTATCCAAATACAAGATTCCATTTAACCCTTTTCAGCTACATCTTACTAGATTTGACCCAGTGTTTTAGCCTTTTAATTTTTTTGAATCCTCACTCTTGTGATATAGTATGGCTACCTCTTACAGCTTTCTGTCTGATTCAGATATAGTAGAGATATCATCTATGGCTTTATCCAAGTCACTGATAAAAATATGCGGCATATGCACTAGCTGCTAGTTTTTTCATATCCCCAACTCACTGGTCATAGTGGGAGAATCAGTCTGCTCTTTGCTACTAAAGTGGTGTAGTAGACAGAGAGCTGGACTTAAGAGTTAGATAGTTGAGTTCAAATCTTGCCTCAGACACCTACTTGCTGTGTGACCCTGGGCATGTCGCCTAATCTTTCAGGCTCAGTTTCCTCTTCTGTAAACCTGCAATATGGCATTTGAGCCTGTCATTCAACTGAAACTGCCCTCTCCAGAGTAATCAGTGATCTCTTAATTGTCAAATCTGACGGCCTTTTCTCATTCCTGATTCTTCTTGACTACTCTGTAGCATTTGACACTGGATCATGTCATTCTGAATATTCTAGCTCGTTTTTCATGACCTTCCTCTCTTGGTTCTTCTTCCTGCCTCCCTGTTCCTTCTCATTGGCTGATACATACATGCCTTTCCCTCTAATTATGTGTATCTCCTAAGGCTCTGGCCTGGTCCTTCCACTCATTTTACTTGATACTATCTCCTTGGTAATCTCATCTACTTCCTTAAGTTTAATTATCATCTCTCTGAAGATGATTCCCAGATCTGTTTCTCCAGCCCTAGTCTCTCTCCTGTTCCACAACCCCAGTGCCTTTTAGATACCTCCAATAGATGTCTCATGGCATCTCAGACTCAGCATGTACTTCATTATTTACGTATTATCTCATTAGAATGTCAGTTTATCAAGGGCAGTGCCTACATTTTTCCTTTTCTTTGTATCTTCAGCACTTAGAACAGTGCCTGGCACAGAGCAGGTGCTTAATAAATACTTTTGTTGACTTCATTTTGACAACACAGGGCCAAGCACTTCCATGGAGACCTTCCCAGTTGAACTTGATCCTAGAATAGCATGAGAGACTTTTGTCAAATGCTCTGCTCCAGAAACTCCATCAAAACAATAAAAAGAAAATAGATTAGTCTGGTATGACATAAAGCCTCGCAGGCTATGATCCACAACTTTATTTTCTAGAGACTCACTGACCTTCACTTTACTCATGCAAGAATCAAAGTCAAGCTCAATAGCCTTTAAGTTTATAGATTCCTCTTTTTGAAAATTGGAGCCTTTGCTCTTTTCTAGTTCTTTAGGACTTCTCCCGTTCCCCACTGTCCTTCACAAGGAACCAATGGTTCACCACCTTGCTTATTACCTCTACTTAGTGCATTTTTATAAATGTATAAGACCATGAGTTTCATTGCAGATTCCCTTCTTAGATTGTTGTCTCCTGTGTGAAGTTTTGAATGTGTCTACTATATCAATCAATAAACATTTATTATTATGTGCCAGGCACGTAACTGCTAACTAAGGAAGTAAAAATAGCCTCTGCCCTCAAAGAGCTCACAGTCTAAAAGGAGAAACAGCAAATATATACAAACAAGCTATATCTAGAGAAGGCACTAGAATTGAGAGGGTTGGGAAAGACTTCCCAGAGAAGATAGAATTTTAAATGGGACTTAAAGGAAACCAGGGAAGCCAGGAGGCAGAGATGAGGAGAGAGAGCATTCCAGGCACAGGAAGTGGCCAGAGAAAACACCTGCAGCCACAGATAGAACATGTTTGTCAAATGGCCAGGAGGCCAGTGTCACTAGATCAGGGAGGATGTGGTGGGGAACAAAGTGTGAGAAGCCTGGAAAAGTGAAAGGAGGGGGTGCCAGAGGTTATGAAGGATTTTGAACTACAAGTAGAAGATTTTCTGTTTGATCCTGGAGGCAGTAGGGATCCATTGGAGTTTATCGAGTAGTAGGGTAGTGACATGGTCAGACCTAGGCTTTGGGAAAGTCACTTTGGATGAATGGAGATGGATTAGAATGGCAGAGCCACCAGCAGGCCATGTCAGTAGTATAGGCATGAGGAGAAGAGGGCCTGCACTGGCATGGTGGAGAGGAAAGAAGGAGGTATATTTGAGAGGTTTCTCAAGGGTGAAATGGGCAGGCCTTGGCAACAAACTGGAATAGGGTGGGGGGTGGGGCAGTTCTAGTTAGTAAAGAGTCAAGGATGACTCCTGGGTTCTGAGCCTGAGGGACTGGAAGAGTGGTGGGGTCCTGTAGTAATAGGTACAGTTGTGGGTGGGAGAGACAGGGTTTAGGGGGAAAGATAATGAGTTCAGTTTTAGACATGTTAAGTTTAAGATACCCACTGAACATCCAGTTCAAGATGTCTAAAAGGCAACTGGAGATGCCATATTGGAGGTCAACATAAAGACTGGAGCAGGTTAGGTAGATTTGAGAATCATTAGTATGGAAATAGTAATTAAATCCATGAAGGGCCAGAACAGAGCCCTGTTAGAAGACATGGTCAGGAAGAATATCTAGCAAAGATGACTGAGAAGGAGCATTCATATAGGTAGGATAGGAGAACCAGAAAGAGAGCAGTGCCCCAAAATCCCAGAGAGAAGAGAGTATCAAAGAGGAGGTAGTCATTAGCATTTTCACAGGCTGCAAGGAGGTTGAGAATAAAAACTGAGAAGAGACTGTTAGATCTGTGAGTTAAGAGGCTATTGGTCATTGTGGTGAGAGCAATTTCAGTAGGATGATGACAAGGTTGGACACCAGCAATACACTAGTGTACCCCTTTTCCCACACCCTCTTTGGTGTGTCATTTTCCTTTTCTGTCATCTTAGCCAATCCGATAAGTATTAGAGAATACCTCGGAATTGTTTTCATTTGCATTTCTCTGATTTTTTTTGTATGATTCTTGACAATTTGGATTTCTTCCTCTGAAAACTGCCTCTTTATATCCTTTAACCATTTACCAATGGGGAAATGTCTCTTATTCATATAAATTTGGCTAATTTCCATGTATATTTGAGAAATGAGACCTTTATCAGACAAACTTGCTGCAAAGATTTTTTTTTCTTCCCCACTTTTCCTTTCTTTCTAATTTTAGCTACATTTGTTTTGTTTGTGCAAACACTTTGTCGTTCTATTTAATCAAAATTATCTTCTCTGTAATCCTGTCTGTTGTTTAGTTATGAACTCTTCCCTTCTTCATAGATGAGACAGGTAATTACCATGGTCCTATGATTCCTTTATGATGTCATTCTTTATGTCTAAATCATGTACCCATTTTTGAGCTTATCTTGGTATTCCATGTGAGATGATAGTCTGTAACTAATTTCTGCCAGTTTTCTGAACAGTTTTTGTCAAAATAGTGAGTTTTTGTCCCAGTAACAGAGATTTGGGGGTCTATCAAATACTAGGTTACTGTGCTCATTTGCTTCTGTAAAATGTGTACCTAATCTGTTCCACTGATCAAGCACTTCTTTTCTTATCCCGTACCAAATTGTTTTGCTGATTACTGCTTTGCACTGCTACTTTTAGCTACCCTTCCTGGTCTTTTTTTTTTTCGTAAATTCTCTTGATATTCTTGACCTTTAATTGTCCTGGATGAATCTTATTATAATTTTCCTAACTACCAAATAGTTCATTGGTAGTTTAATTGGTTATGGCACTGAATAAATAAGTAGGTAGAATTGTCAATTTTTTTATCGTATTGGCTCAGCCTGTCAGTGAGCAACTGATATTTCTCCAATTATTCAGATCGGTTTTATGTAGAAAGTGCTTTGTAATTTTGTTCATAGGTGTGTCTTGACAGATAGACTCCCAAGTATTTTATACCGTCTGTAATTATTTTAAAATGGAATTTTTCCTATCTCTTCCTGCTGGGTTTTGTTGGTAATATGTAGGAATGCTGATGATTCGTTTAGATTTGTTTTATATCCTGCAACTTTGCTGAAGTTGTTCATTGTTTCAATTAGTTTTTTAGTTGAATATTTAGTTCTGTAAGTTTACCATCACATTATCTGCAAAAAAGTAGGTTTTGTTTCCTTTTTGCATTTTTTTCCTCCAATTCATTTTTCTTGTCTTTTTTACTTTAGCTTAGCATTTTGAGTACAATATTGAATAGTAATAATAATAATAGACATCTTTGTTTCACCCCTGATCTTACTGGAAAGGCCTCATTACAGATAATGCTTTGTGGTTGGCTATAGGTATGTATGTATTAGGTATTCTTTTAAGAAAAGTTCCATTTATTCTTTTGCTTTCTTATATTTTTAATAGGAATAGGTATTGTATTTTGTCAAAAACTTTTTCTGCATCTATTGAAATAATCCAGTGATTTTTGTTGTTTTTATTATTACTATTTTCAGTTGTGCTTATCAGAACCAGCCATGAATTTCTAGTATAAATCCAGCCTGTTTCTAAGGTCTGATTTTTGTGACATATTGCTGTAATCTCCTTACTAGTATTTTACTTAAAATTTTTGCTTTCGTTAGGAAAATTGGTATATAGTTTTCTTATTTGTGTAATAGAAGAGATTTATTTGGTGAGAATCCTTCTTTACCTATTTTTTTTTGAACAGTTTATATAGTATTGGGATTAAATGTTAAATATTTGGCAGATTTCACTGTAATCCATCTGGTCCTGGGTTGGTCTTTTTTCTCCCTTTAGTGAGCTCATTTGTGGGTTGTTCAGTTTCTTTTTTTCTAAGAAAGGTTATTTTAGTATTCCATTTCCTCTTCTGAAATCTGGAGGATTTATTTTTTTGTAAATAGCCATTCTTTTCATTTAGATTGTTAGTTTTACTGGCATAAAGTTGAATAAAATAATTCCTAAGTTGCTTTCCTTTTCATCTTCTTTTATTGTGCATTCCCCTTTTCATTTTTGATACTGGTGATTTGATTTTCTTCTTTCTTTCATTAATCCAGTTAACCAATAGATTATCTATTATCATTTTTGTTTTTTAAAATGGGTCTTAGGTTTTTTTTTTTTATTAGTTCAGTGGTGTTCCCCCCCCCTTACTGTCAATTTTGTTCATCTCTTTTTTTAGTATTTCTATTTTGGTATTTAATGGGGGCTCCAAATTTATTGTTTTTCTAAGGTGTTTTTTTTACTTGAATATACGATTCATTGATCTGTTCTCTCTTTTATTGATGTAAGCATTTGGAGATATAAATTTTCCCCCTAAATACTGGTTTGGCTGCATCCAACAAACTTTGGTATGTTTTCTCATTGTTGTCATTATCATTAAGGAAACTGTTGATTGTTCTATGATTTGTTCTTTGACCCACTCATGATTTAGGATTATTTAGTTTCTAATTACTTTTTAATCTATGCTTCAAATGCCCTTTATGGAATGTAATTTTATTGCATTATAATCAGAAAATAGTGAATTTAATATTTCTTCTCTTGTGCATTTGTTTGTGAGTTTTTCATGCCCTTATATTGTAAATTTTTGTGGAGGTGCTATGAACCTTTTCTGTTACTATTCAGTATTCTGTCATATCTAACTTTTCTAAAATTCTGTTCATCTCCATAACATCCTTATTGTTTATTTTATGGTTAGATTTATCTAGGTCTTAAAGATGTAAATTGAATTTCTCCCTCCCTCCATTATAGTTTTATTACCTATTTCCCCCTATAACTCATTTAACTTTTCTTTCAAGAATTTTAATGCTGTGCCATTTGGTTCACATATATTTAGTACTCTTACTACTTAATCATCTGTGGTACCTTTTAGCAAGGTGTAGTTTCCATTATTATATATTTTAATTAGATATATTTTTTGCCTTTTCTTTATTGGAGATCATGACCAGATATCTTAGAAACAGAGAACCCAACTCTGTGTGTGTGTGTGTGTGTATTCTTCCTTCCTTGAACTAGTTGAAGCATTTTCTGCTCACTCCTCCCATTCTCCTCTTAATTGTATAAACTCTTCTTCATATGCCTCATTAAGATGGGCAATTTTTTCTCCATTCTTTCCATCCCTTCCCCTTCTATTAAGTGCATCTCTCTTCCTCACTCTTCCATTCATCTTTTGAGATCATCCCAACATACTCATACCAATGCCCTCTAAGTAGACTTCTTCTTGCTGCCCTAGTGATGATAAAGTTCTTAGGGGTTATATGCCTATCTTCTCATATAGGAATGGAATTGTTTTTAGTTTCGTTATGACTTCTTACTTAAATTTACCTTTTTATGCTTCTCTTAAGTCTCATGTTTAAATGTCAGATTTTCTATTGATCTTTTGATCAGGAATGGTTGAAAAACTTGTATTTCTTTAAATGTTTAGGTTTTTTTCCCCTATAGGATTATACTCACTGTTTCTAGGTAGGTTATTCTTGGTTGTAATCTTAAATCCTTTACTTTCCAGAATATCATATTCCAAGACCTATTCTCCTTCATAATGCTTGCTGCTAAATTTCTGTGATCCTGACTGTGTCTTTATAGTTTTTTAATTATTTCTTTCGGGATGCTTTCATTTTTTCCTTTACCTGGGAGCTACAGATTTTGAGTTTTCATTTTGAGATCTCTTTTAGGAGACAACTGGTAGATTCTTTAAATTTCTATTTTGTCCTCTGGTTCTAAGATATCTGGACAGTTTTCCTTTATTAGTTCTTGAAATAAAATCTCTAGGCACTTTTTTTTGTTCATAGCTTTCTGGTAGTTCAATAATTTTAAAATTATTTCTCTTCAATCTATTTTCTAAGAGTTGTTTTTTATGAGAATTTTCACATTTTCTTTTACTTTTTTCAGTCTTTAAACTTTGTTTATTTCTTGACATCTCATGGGAGTCATTAGCTTCCATTTGATGCAGTTCTAATTTTTGAGGATATTTTATTAACTAATTTTTTACCTTTTTTTGCTTTGATTTTTTTAAAAAATGATTTATGTTTATTTTTAGTTTACAGCATTCATTTCTACAAGGTTTTGAGTTACAAATTTTCTCCTCATCTTTCCCCTACCCCCACCCCAAAACAGCGATCCCACTGAATCTCCCCCAATCTGCTGTCTCCTATATCCTCCCCAATACCTCCTCCAACTTTCCAGTAGGGCAGGATGGATCTCCATATCCCAGTGCCTGTGTATCTTATTTCCCAGTTGCATGTAAAATAAAAATAATAATTTTTAAAAAACATTTTATTTTAAAACTTTGAATTCCAGATTCTTTCCCCTCTTCCCTCATCACCCACACTTACTGGGAAGATAAGCAATTCAATATAGGTTGTATATGTGTAGTTATGCAAAACATTTCCATAGTGGATATATTGTGAAACACTGACTGTATTTCCCCTCCATCCTATCCCCTCCCCCACTTGTTGTTTTCTAATTTGACTCTGTCCCTTTTCAAAAGTGTGTGCTTTTAATTACCCTCCCCCCCAATCTGTCCTCCATTCCATTATCCCCCCCATTTATTCCCTTCCCCCCTACTTCCCTGTAGGGTAAGATAACCCAGTTTAGTGTGTATGTTATTCCCTCCTTAAGCCAAATTCAGTGAGAGTAAGGTTGACCCATTCCCTTTCACCTTCCTGTTCTTTCCCTCCATTGTAAGTTTTTCTCTTGCCTCTTTTATATGACATAATTTACCTTATTCTATCTCTCCCGATCTCCTCTCATTATATTCCTCTCTCACCTCTTAATTTTATTTTTTAGATATCATCCCTTCCTATCCAACTGATCCTGTGACCTCTGTCTATGTATACATGTATACACATATATATATACACACATTCATATATGTATTTATGCACACATATACCCTTCTATATAGGCATATATAGTATGTATACATATATATATTTATATTCCCTTTAACTATCTTCATGCTGAGAAAAGTTTCATAAGTTACAATGATCATTTTTCCATGTAGGAATGCATAGTTCAACTTTGATAAATTCCATATGATTTCTTTTCCCTGTTTACCTTCTCATGCTTCTCTTCCTTCTTATATTTGAATGTCAGATCCAACTCTGGTTTTTTCATCAAGAATGCTTGAAAGCCTTTGATTGACTGGCCATATTTTCCCCTGAAACATTATACTCAGTTTTGCTGGGTAGGTGATTCTTGGTTTGAATCCTAGCTCCTTCGACCTCTAGAATATCATTATTCCAAACCCTTCAGTCCCTTAATGTAGAAGCTGCTAGATCTTGTGTTATCCTGATTGTGTTTCCACAGCATTCAAATTGTTTCTTCTTGGCTTCTTGTAATATTTTCTCCTTCATTTGGGAATTCTAGAACCTGGCTATAATATTCCTAGGAGTTTTCTTTTTGGGATCTTTTTCAAGAGTGAGATTCTTTCTACTTCTGTTTTGCCTTCTGGTTCTAAAATATCAGGACAATTTTCCTTGAGAATTTCTTGAAGGATGATTTCTAGGTTGTTTTTTTTTTTATCATAGCTTTCAAGTAGTCCAGTAATTTTTAAATTATCTCTCCTGGATCTATTTTCCAGATCAATGGTTTTTCCAATGAGATGTTTCACATTGCCTTTTTTTTTCCATTTGTTTGGATCTGTTTAATAATATCTTCGTTTTTCATAAAGTCATTAGCTTCCATTTGCTCCAATCTAATTCTGAAGGAATTATTCTCTTCAGTGAGCTTTTGAAATTCTTTTTCCTTCTGGCAAATTTGGCTTTTAAAGGCATTCTTCTCCTCACTGGCTTTTTGGGCCTCTTTTGCCATTTGAGTTAGTCTGTTTTTTAAGGTGTTATTTTCTTCAGTCGGGTTGTTGACTCTCTTTTCATGATTTTCTTGTTATCATTCTCATTTCTCTTACTTGATTTTCAGAATCTCTCTTGAGCTCCTCCATGGACTGTAACTAGTTCATATTTTTTCTTGGAAGCTTTTGGTGCAGGAGTTATGATTTTGTTGTCTTCCTCTCATTCCATGCTTTGATCCTTTTTGTCCCTGGAAAAGGAACCTAAAATTCGATTGCTGTGCTTGCTTTGCTGCCATTGCTTGCTCATGTTACCACTCAATTACTTAACTTTTGAGCTTTTTGCCACAGTAAAACTCTGCTTCCAGAAAGGAGAGCTTTGTCCCAAATTGCTGGAGTTTTCATGGCTGCCAGAGCTGTTAGTTGGGTGCCCTCTCTACAGCCCTCCACCAGCTCTGGCTCACTGGTCACACACCCCAGGACCTGCACCCAAGGTTGCGATCCAGATCCAAGCAGGTTAAAGCAACAGTGATTACCCTTTGAATGCTCACTTTGTCCCTCTACATTCTGCAGGCCAGGAGCTCTGAAGCAACCATGTGGCAGCGGCTGTACGGCCGCATGCCTCCACCACTTCTCACTCTGGGGGCAGGGGTCAAACTGCACTCCTTTTCCCACCCCTACCCCCCAGTTCCAACAGAGTTTTTCACTGACCTTTTACTTTGTCTTTCGCATTTATGGATTGATAATTCTGGAAACCACCACTGCTGCTGGTCAGCCACTCTTCTAAAGTCCTCTCTCCAGCCTTTTCTGGTTGGGGCCACCTGGGGATAAAACCACGGCCTCACAAGGGGCTGGGCTTGGCTCCCAGTGTCCTGTGATGGACCCTTCCTGTCCACCTGCCAGGTTGCCTTCAGTGGGAGATTTTTCTCTGTCACTTTGTGCATTCTGTAGCTCTAAAATGTGTTTAGAGTCATATTTTATAGGTATTTGAGGTGGTTGTGGGGGGAGCTCATAGTGTTTTCCTGCTTCTGTGCCACCATCTTGGTTCCACCCCCTTTTTCTTTTAAAAAAGTTTTTAAACCTTTCAGTCTAGTCTGATTTTTCAAGAATTACTTTCTTGAGCTTTTCTGTACCTCTTTTGCCAAGCTGTTAACTCTCTTTATACTTTTCTTGCAAAATTCTCATTTTGTTTCCCAGGTTTTCCCCTACTGCTCTTATTGGAATTTAAAATCTCTTTTAAAATCTCTTTCTTTAGCACTTCTGGGAATTTTTGTTGGGCTTGTTTCCAATACATAATTTTCTTTGAGGCTTTACTTGTAGATATTTTTAATTAGTTGTCTTCTTCTGAGTTTGTTCTTAGGCTTCCCATTACCATAGTAGCTTTTTATGTACACGTTCTTTTCTTCTTGTTGTTTACTCATTTTTCCAGCCTTTTTCTTGACTTTGGGGTTTGTGTTAGAGTTGAACTCTGCTCATGGCGGGAGGGGAGAGGTAAGTAGGCAAGGAGGTAACATCACCCTAAACTTCTTTTACTTTTACATCCTTCTGCTACTTTTGTGGATAGCTCTGGGGGCATGTAAGTTTTTGGTGCTTCCAAAGTGCTTTGATCCAGAGAGTAGTCTGGACCTTGCCCTCCTAGTCTACATTTACCTTACCCAAGTATGACCCATTGTCCCTTACAACTGCATCTGCTCCTTCTTGCCCTGGAACTGTGACTCAGAACTGGTAAATTGGTGACAGAGCTTCCATATGGTACCTGATCAGGGTACCTGGATATCTTTCTGACTAGGCTTTTGGTAACTTTAATATCCCTGGATGCTACTGCTCCCCTATAGCCAGTGCCATTTCTACTGGGCTGTATTCCTGGCCTCCACCCCAGTGTCTGCAGACCTCCCTTTCTGTCCTCTTAAACTTCCCTGGGCTAGAAAAGAGTGACTCACTGTGACTTTGTCTTGACTTGCCTACTCAAAATTCAGTTTGGTGTGCTTTTTATGACAGTGTTGAAGAGGTTCTAGGTAAGCTGAACAGAAGTTGCTAAAGTCTCCTTCTACCATCTTGATTCCATATCCCTTGTTCTGATAAAATCCTCTTAGCTGTTGAGTTTCTAAATCTGCCATTTTCATCTTTTTTTTTGTCTTTATTAATTTGTTTACTTTTAGTTTACAAGATACAGTGCCACAATCCCTTGAGTTTCAAATTTTCTTCCCCTTCTTCTCCTCCCCTCACCCCCATGGTGACATGCAATCGAGTATAAGATCTGCAAGTACTTTCACATTTAGACATTAATCATGTTATAAAGAAGAATTGTAGCCAGTGGAATGAACAATGAGAAAGAGGATACAAAACCAAACAAGAAAAAGAAACAGAGCAGATAATTTGCTTCAGTCTGCATTCAAACTCTGTTCTTTCTAGATCTTTCTCTGAATGTAGAAATCTCTTTCCATCATGAGTCTTTTGGAGTTGTCTTATAACCTTGCATTGCTGCAGAGTCCAGTGTATTAAAGTTGGTTGTCAAATAAACATTGTGTCTGTAATTGTATACAAATTCCTCCTGGTTCTGCTCTTTTCACTCAGCATCAGTTTGTATAAGTCTCTCCAGATAAATATGAAGTCTGTCTGCTCCTCATTTCTTATAGCACAATAATATTTCATTACATTCATATACCACAACTTGTTTAGCCATTCCCCAGTTGATGGGCCTCCCCTTAATTTCCATTTCTTTGCCACCACTAAGAAAGCTGCTATAAATAGTTTTGTACATAAAGGTCTTCCTCCCACTTCATTGATCTCTTTGGGATACAGAAGTGGTATTGCTGGATCAAAGGGTATGCACTTATTTATAGCCCTTTTGGCATAGTTCCAGATTGCTCTCCAGAATGGTTGAATCAGTTCACAACTCCACCAACAATGCATTAATGTTACAATTTTTCCACATCCTCTCCAGCATTTGTCATTTTCCTGTTTCGTCATCTTAGCCAATCTGACTGGTGAAATGTGGTATCTCAGAGTTGTTTTGATTTGCATTTCTCTAATCAATAGTGAGTTAGAGGGGGCAGCTAGGTGGCACAGTGAATAGAGCACCGGCCCTGGAGTCAGGAGGACCTGAGTCCAAATCCAGCCTCAGACACTTAACACAAAAACTAGCCATGTGACCTTGGGCAAGTCACTTAACCCCCAACTGCCCTCCAAAAAGAAAAATTAGAGAGTTAGAGCATTTTTTCATATACTTATAGATAGCTTTAATTTCTTCCTCTGAAAACTGCCTGTTCATATCCTTTGACCATTTATCAATTGGGGAATGACTTGTATTCTTATAGATTTTACTTAATTCCCTGTATATTTTAGAAATGAGGCCTTTGTCAGAGCTACTGGTTATAAAAATTCTTTACCAGTTTCCCACTTTCCTCTTAATCTTGGTTACATTGGCTTTGTTTGTACAGAAATTTTTCAATTTAATGTAATCAAAATTATCCATTTTGCATTTTATCATGCTCGTTTGCTCATAAAGTCCTCTCTTCTCCATAGATCTGATAGTTAAACTATCCCTTGCTTTTCCTGGTTGCTTACAGTATCAGCCTTTATACCTAGATCATGCACCCATTTAGACTTGACTTTGGTGTTAAATAATGGTCTATGCCCAGTTTCTGCCATACTATATTCCAGTTTTCCCCAGCAGTTTTTGTCAGATAGTGAGTTCTTATCCCTAGAACTGGGGTCTTTGGGTTCATCAAACAGTAGATTGCTATAGTCATTGGCTGCTGGGTTGCCTTTTTCATCTTTATCCCATCAGCAGCTCCACCACCTATCTCTTCATTTTATCATCCTTTCTACAGGATCCCTTATACGATGATGCCTGTTGATCTACATTATTATTCCTCAGAGATCAAGCAGCACCACTCCTAAGGTCCAGTTTTCTCCTCTTCTTAGGGTAGCACTCATCTCTGTTACTTAATTCCAAATGTTCAGTGGTTCTTTCCTTTTTCTTCTCCGTCACTTTATTCTACTTTTCAACCTCCTGACATTAAGGAGAATTCCTCTCCAACTCTTCAGTTCCTTTTTCCTTTTTGTTTTAACATTGAAGCCTACTTCACATTTTAAAAAATCATTCCTGATACCGTGTGAGCTGCTGAGACAACCCTTGGAATGGTCCTGCCCCTCTTTTTCTCACCATTCCTTTTAGAGCTGCCTCGATCCTGTGCCATGGACATTTGCCTCCACCTCACTCTGCTCCCAGTTCTGGCACTGCTCCTGGTCACCTCCAGTGTACTCACTGACAGAAACTTTTAGTGGCACATGACTGGTACAGGCAGTGCCAGCCTCATTCTAGTAGAGTTCTTCTTACCCTAGTGTGGACATTGGCAAGAGGCTTACACCAGAATATGAAGCTGCAGCGACTAGGCTAAAAGGAATAGCTCCTTTAGCAAAGGCTGATGGTACTGCCAACTCAAATACCTGTAATGAGTATGGAGTCAGCGATGGAATTGTGAGCCATCTGAAGAAGAGGCAGGCTTCAGTTCCTCTCATGAGTACAGAAGATTTTTGAGAAGTTCATTAGTGACAAAGCTTCTTCAGTGGTGGATTTCTTCAAAGATTTATTCAGTGAGTCTCTCTTAGACTTCCTAAAAGCAGCTACACACT
The DNA here is from genome assembly GCA_028646575.1 of Pseudocheirus occidentalis. Lineage (NCBI taxonomy): Eukaryota > Metazoa > Chordata > Mammalia > Diprotodontia > Pseudocheiridae > Pseudocheirus > Pseudocheirus occidentalis. Next base: position 90,762,501 of record CM053595.1, read on the forward strand.
TGAGGCAAAACTACCACTTTGCACACATACAACACACAGTGTTGATCTGGTGAAGAAATATGACCCTGATGGAGAGGGTATCACTTTGTTCTGGCCTCCACATCTCACGAACAGATTTAAGGAAGACACTATACAGTACACCAAGGAAAAGATAACCAGTGGGAAAATTTAAAAATTTATCTAGAAGAACATTTTTGGTATTTGCCTTCACATGACAGAAGATAACAAAGACTTACTCCAAGACAAGAATCTACTTAAGGGCTACTATGATATGGACTCTGAGATGAATGCTAAAGGGTTCAGCTGCTGGAAAAATAGTAATGATGGTAGCACAGAAATTTCTGAAGCTCAGAAACTCAAGTTGGCTGTTGGTAGTCACAAAACTTTTTAGCCATGAACTTTGACTTTGGCTTGTAAAGAACCTTTGGAGATGTGCTTGCTGTTGCTGTCAAAACTGTGGAAAGAGAGAGATGTATTAGCAAGAATTCTCCATGACAAGAAGGCCCTTGAGCAGTTCCTGAAGAATTCCCTCTATGGCATCCTGAGGAGATGCTTAAAGTCTGACCCTCTCCCAGAAAATAATGATGAACCTGTGAAGGTAGTGGTAGCTGAGAACTTTGATCAAATTGTGACTTCTGATAAAGATGTTCTGGTGTGGTCACTGTGAAAACCTGGAGCCAAAATACAAAAGAGTTGGAAGAAAAGTTCAGCAAAGATCCCAGTATTGTCATGGCACATTTGGATGTTGTAACCAGTGATATACCTTCTTCTTATGAAGTCAGAGGTTTCTCTATCATCTACTTTTCTCCAGCCAGTAATAAAAAGAATCCACAGAGATATGAAGGTGGCCATGAAATTAGTGACTTTATTAACTACTTACAAAGAGAACCTACAAATCCTCCTGTGATACAAAGGAAAAATCCAAAAACAAGGTAGAGGAAGATCTCTAAAGTAGCAGCCACAAATAGACCACTTTCTATAAGGACTTTACCTATGATAGGGCAACCAGTGCCTCAGGGATGAGCAGACAGCAGGGATGTCATTTGAATCCTGTTTAATTTTCTCTAAGCTGCTTCTTTACATGCACTGTTAATGGCAATACCAGGACCAGTTTATATTTGCATGGGGGAGGGGGGGTGCTGGAAGTGAGAGGAAGATTATTTGTGTTAGGAGAATATTGAGTGGATGGGGGGGTGAATTGGGAGTTATCTCTTTTTTTGTACACTTGGAACAGTCACAATAAATGAACCTCCTTTTTAAAAAAATCACTCCTTTTTCACTTAAGAGTGGAGAGGTATTTCTCAAGTTGTTTTACTTTCTCTTCTAAAAGGACATACAATTTCAATTTAGAGAAGTCACTTGTCTTTTTGCCATGGCTATCACACAATCTATGTAGGCCATTACTTAAGTCTCCCTGCTCTTAGTACTTTGTAAAACAAGATTCTCAATCCTCATATTGTATTTGCTAATAGCTCTTGCTACTAGTCCTTGTCATAACTAGTCATTTGCCTATGGGCCATGACAGTCTCTATCAGGCCTGGTAAAATCTGTCATCTTGTCATCAGAGCTCAGCCCGTGGAGCCCCTGAATATATCCCCTGGATGTCAGAGCAAGCCTCTGGTGACTTTGGATCAGTCAGAAAACAAACATTTACTAAGCACCTACTGTGTGCCAGGAACTCTTCTAAGTACTAGGGTCCCTCCTACAAAAGGGGCAGAAGCAACATGTAGGATGTAGTGCAGGAATGTCACAGACCTGTTAGGAGTGTCGCAAAAAGAGCTCTTTGATCTTTAGTGAAGTGGACTGGAGAGTGAGCAGAACGGTGACTTGAGCTTGTATTTCATCCTGATAATTTGTTATGCTTTGAAAAGTGACCTAATGATATAATGCAAGGCTTTTCATTTCTTCATATTAAGGCATCACACACACATTATTCAATTCACCCAGCAACTGTCCCCCTCCTCCCAGGTCACTGTTAGTTATCCCAGCACACAGATGAAGGAGTCCAGATGCGTTGAGGTTAAGTGACTTTGCTCAAGACCAAAGAATGAGTCAGTTGTAAGTGGAGGCAAAATTCAAAACTCTTATTTACTTACCTGTCTCATGCTACATGACCCTGAAAACTCAACATTCCACCCCTGTCCAAAAAAAACCAACAACAACAAAAAATCCCTTTTAAGCATGATTGTGGAATTGATTTTGTTTTAAGCAACAAATCTTAAACTTTGCTCTGAGCTGTTTAAAAGCACTTTGCTGAGGTAACCACTGGTGCCTTCTTCCATGGGAAAGCTTTATGAAGACTGTCCATTTTGACACACCGTTCATTCCTCTGAGAATGGGGGAAAGTCATATTGCAGCCTTCTGTTCTCTAGAATGATGCAGTGCTTCCTCATATTTTCTTCAGACCAGATAGCATTTTCTTGTTTTTTTTTAACTCTGTGATTGACCCAGCTGCCTCTACTGTGTTTCCTTTTCACCCTCAAGAAGAACTTAGTCGGTAAGACGGCACTGTTCCAGTAGGAAGGATGGGCTTTTTAGTCAAAAGAAGGTCCGAGATTTGGGATGTATTTATTCTTTCCAGTGGCAATGCTGGATAGTAGCAACAAAGTTGAAGTTCCCTGGACTGTCTGACTGACTGTTTACGTTATGATACAAACTGACATGGTAGAGCATGTACAACACAGAGTTGTACACACAGGAAACAGACAAAGCTGAACAGCAGTGGTAAAATGGTCCTTACACATCCCCCTTCCTTCCTGTCAGCCATGACTCTGCAGAGTAGCTTCTGCCTTAGGGTTGACTACTTTGTGCCTGGGACTTTAAGGTGACCACAGATAGTCTTCTCCAGTGGCTAGTATTTCTTTTTCCCCTTGAGTGGTAGCGTTCTTTATAAGAGAGGATTTTCTTTAAGGGCTCAAAATGCACATTTCCATTAAGACCTAGCACTTCCCTGTTTTCACCCCTGGTTGCCTTCTGTTTGGCTTGTGGTCTCTCTCCAGAGGTTCTGGCACTGTATCACAGATTGAATCTCTTGCTTGTGTTTTAACGGCATCCCGTTTTGAAGTGCAGATTAGTTGGGACTTTATTGAATTTTTCATAACACAGCTGCTGCTTCTATAGCCTAAGGCAAATTGCCAGCTCTTCTATTATGAGTGCTTGTTGCCTTAACTATATAAGTAGCTTCTCTCCTCACACCCCTCACCCCAAACCTGTTGCCCTTGCTCCAGATGAATTCTCAGGCCTGCTACTGAATTCAGCATTACACATAACAAAGGATTGGATGTCCTGAAACTGTTGTTACATAATTGTGGATTGGCTTTCACCCATTGTGCATTATTTCCTCCTGTGATAGCATAATGCAGATTGGCAACAGTAATTAGCTAAGTCTCAAAGAAGCAAATCACAGACCCCAGAAGACAGAGAACACTTGCAGCCCCTTAAGTGCATCATATGAAACCTCAATATCCTGTTTTACTTGCAGCTTCATGGTGCAATAATTTTATACAGGTGGCAGTTTTCTCTCTATGCAATTAATTTTAATTAAATGATGATACTTCTCCCTACAGACATACACTTTCCCTCTACCTTAGCAGAAAGGTCAAATAAAGAGTTTAGCCAGTCCTAGGTTATTGACCATGGTGGGAGCCACAGCTCTTAGTAAGCAAAGATTCTCCTATTGCCTTTGAACACCCAGTACCAGAGACAGCTCCTTCACAACCACTTTTAGATTGTAAAAAAAAATTAACCCTTCCTGTTCCTCCTGTGCAATTTAGAGGAACGATAACAAAACAATAGGAGTTAGGAGAGACTGGGTCCATATCCTTCCCTTTAATACTCACTAGATGTGTGAACATGAGCAAGTCATTTAACATCTAAGCTTTGGTTTCCTCAACTGTGAAATGGGGATGTTACCTGTATAACCTACCTTGAAGAGTGGCTGTGAATTTCAAGTGAGATAATGTGTCCTAAGTAGTTTGCGAACTTTAAAGCTCTATATAGGTATTAGCTACTATTATTGATAACTTAGACATAGTGTCCTTCTCCCTTGTGGATATTTTCCAAGAACACAACATGTTTTACCCCTAAATGGTTTTGTCATATGGTTTTCAGAGTTCTTTCATACTCACAGACAATTTTATCTTTGCAGCAGCACTATGTGATAGATGGGATAGGTACTGGCATCTTCATTTTCCAGGTGAGACCCTTAGGCTTATCTTTTCAAAGGTCACACAGATACTAAATGGAAGAGACAGGACTAGGACTTTGGAAAACAGGCACATAAGATGAAAAGTCTGAACTGAAGCCCCTGCCCTTCTTTTTTTTTTTTTTTGCTTTTTGGAGGGCAGTTGGGGTTAAGTGACTTGCCCATGGTCACATGGCTAGTTTTTGTGTTAAGTGTCTGAGGTTGGATTTGAACTCGGGTCCTCCTGACTCCAGGGCTGGTGCTCTATTCACTGCACCACCTAGCCGCCCCAGCCCCTGCCCTTAATGAGCATATAGTCTAGTTATCTGGGCAACTGAGCATAACAATTAGAAGACAATAAAACAAATAATTAAGTGCCAGGTTCTACATGAAAGACATGAAGTGCTGTAGGAAGGCAAGAAGGTTCCATGCTTAGCAGTGTCTGGCACATAGTAAATATTTAATAAATACCTATTAATTGAAATGCTTGTTGAAGAAGGGAAAAGACTAATGTGGTTTGGTTCCATAAGGGATAGAGAGGTGGGATTTTAACTAGTCCTGGAGGGATGCTTGAGTTTAAAGATGGGGAACGTAGGGGCGGCTAGGTGGCGCAGTGAATAGAGCACCGGCCCTAGAGTCAGGAGTACCTGAGTTCAAATCCAGCCTCAGACACTTAACACAAAAACCTAGCCGTGTGACCGTGGGCAAGTCACTTAACCCCAACTGCCCTCTAAAAAAAAAAAAAAATATTAGTAAATACAGGGGCCAGGACCATGCTGGATCTATGAAAGAGGACAGCAAATGCCTTCAGGACTTACAGTGCTGGGTAGAGGGTTTGTTGAGTTGAATTGAACAGGGCTCAACTGGCTGTGTTGTTGGTAAACAAAGGACAACTTGAGTAAATCTGGAGAGAATTCTAGTGGAGGCAAGATTAGCCCCCTGATATGCAAACCCTCCCTCCCTCCCACTGTCCATTGATGCGTGGAGGTCAGGTACCTGCTGGCTCTATAAAGCTCCCTCCCAGCCCGCCCCTCTGGAAAGGAGAGTGCCCTGGTCTCTTTGACACTACTGGAACCAAAGGAAGCTTTCAAAACTGCATCTGTTTGAAAATCTCCACTTCCTTCACCCCAGAGAAAGTTGGGCCTTGACATCTAGGAAATCTAAGGAAGAAGAAATTCTTTAAGTGCCAACTTGACTTACTTTTGAAAGCACAACCCTATTCCTTGGACTGGACAGCTTTGACTTGGGTGAACTCAAGAAAGATAGTAGAAATAGTAGAGTAGAAAACTTGGTATGAGAATCCCAGAAAGGTACATACCCTCTTTCTGGCAAAAAGTCCCTTTTCATGGTCCTCATCTTCTGAAAGATTCCTGCTGCAGCATCCAATTTGCTTATTTCAAGGCCCAGCCTTGATGGCACTACTAGAAGCTTCCCTGACTAGATCTGTTTGAAAAATCCCTTATTTCTCCTTCCTGCCACTAAGGAAGATGGTCCCTGGCATCCAAAAATGCTGTAGCAAAAGAGGAGTCTGCAGTAGCTGGTTGGAGTAGATGGCCATTGAATTTCCATTCTGACTGATTTTGGGGTTATATAACAATTGACTATAAAATAATCATTTCTAGAAAATGATAAGACCAATATTGTTTTGGAAATCACAGAATATTTTCCATCAGGCATTGCTTACTGATATTGTGTACATACTTTGATAAGACATCTAAATTTGTAATATTTTTAAAAATCTGCTAATAAAATATTGTTTACTAGGATGGGGGGGAGGTAAGGGATGACATTAAGCCAGCAGACTTTAAATATACATTGTTTTCAAGGTTCTGTGCTACATACTGAAAAAGAAAAAAAAATATGAATAAGAGCCTGCTTTCAAGGAAAAATAGGAAGAATAAAAAGGAAGGGACTGTATGGGGGGAAGACAAGAAGTCATGAAATCAAAAGGGAATAGAGTGCACAATTTCAGAAGGGTCAGTAGTCTCTGTCTCATAGAATAACAATGAATAGAAGAATGGTTTAAAAAACTTTAAGAAATACAATGAATGGTACTGAACATTTTCTGCCCTTCCCACCTCTTTCTCTCCCTTTCTCCCCTTCATTTCTGATCCTTCTTGCTAGATTTCTTGGCCACAAATATATGTAATTTACTACCTACCTCCCTCTCTCCCTCCCTCCTTTCTTCCTTCCTTCCTTTCATAGTTAAGTGGTGTAACAGATGGAATACTGGGCCTAGAATCAAGAAGACTTGAGTTCAGATCTAGCCTCAGACACTCATTAATGTGTAACCCTGTTTCCTCAACTGAAAAATGGAGATAATTATGGCAGCTGCCTCACTGTGTTGCTCTGCAGGTCAAATGAGAATACTTATAAAGAACTTAGCAAGCACCTGGCACTTTAAATGCTGCTTCCCTTCCCCTCCCCCCTCCCCTTTTTTTGTTTCAGATTGGACTTCTCAGAAAGCAACGTATATGTAGCAGAAAGGTCTCTAGTTTTGTAAAATTTGAAAGAAACATGGGTTTAAATTCTTGTTGTTGTTTTAGTCATGTCTGACTCTTCATCATTGGAGTGGTTTGCTATTTCCTTCTCCAGCTCATTTTACAGAAGACAAAAATGAAGCAAACAAGGTTAGGTGACTTGCCCAAGGTCACACAGCTAATGTCTGAGCCCATATTTGAACTCAGGAGGATGAGTATTCCTTATTCCTGGCCTAGCATTCTATCTACCTTGCTGCTCCCCAGGTTTGAATCCTACTTCTAATATTTAATGTGACCATGAGCAAGTTGTTTAATTTCTCTGAGCCTTAGTTACATCATTTGAGGGAATACTCAAAAGTTTGAGGTGAAAATCATAAAACTTTGTGAACAACAACAAAAAACACCTTTGTGAACCTTAAAATGCTAGATAGATCTTTTTATCACCATTTATAGTCTATCCATCCCTCATCCATTTTCCCTGTTAGGATAGGTTAAACCTAAATGAGTCAGTACTTTTCCCCAGCAGTTAGCCAATCTAGGGTTTAGTCAGATCAGAAGACAGGGAGGAAATGTCCCATTATTCTAAGGAATTCCACTAGACTTGCACCTGGCTTTCAGAAAGGTAAGTCATTTTATCAGTTGACCTGTGCAATCATGAAAGAGGCACAGCACATGATGGTAACTGCCCTTTCCAAATTCAGATTGTCTACCAACAAAGGTAAGACTTCATCAAGCCCTGCCCAGTTTAATCAAGAGCAGAAGGGATCAAAGGGCCTTAATGGTGCATTTGGGTCTTTGAATATTTGGCCTTTAAATTCATAACCTTGTATCTCCCTCTAGGGACTCTTGAAAGTTGGTTCACAAACACACAATCACACGTGGAGCTTTAATTTTTAACACTGACAATGGATTTCTCTGCTTCAGTACATTAGTAAGATGAAATGTTTAATTTTAGAATAATTGATATGCTTCTGATTTAATTGTTCAGATAGGCTGTTAGATGAGGCAGATTACAGAATACATACATACATATAATATATATACACACACACACACACACACACATACATACATACATATATATATACTACTTTTAAGGATCACAAAGACTTTGTTGTCAGCATCTCTATAAGGTAGATAGGGTAAGTGATTTACCTTGAGTTACATGGTTATTAAGTATACCAGCTAGAAGGAAATTTCTGATGTTCTGGTTCCCTGTCTAGCATTCCTGCCCCATTGTTTGAAGCTCTTACGATTGTTACATTTGCTTTATCAGGGTGCAGAGAACACCTCCTGGAAGATGCAAAACCTGAATCCATCAATGACACTCCCGACCTGGCGCTGCCACCTGAAATGCCAATCCTAATTGATTTCCATGCACTGAAAGATATCCTTGGGCCGCCGATGTATGAAATGGAGGTGACTGTTACTGTTTCTCTACTTATCCTGAGCTGTTTTAATCCAGTCATTGCTTATTGTTTTGAAATTTGGATGTAGAGTTGAGGTGGTAGTAGTCATATCTGTTCTGTTTGTTTATAGCTGGCTTGTTTTCTGTGTGGCACAAAAGTGCTATCAGTCTCCCTTTAATCTAGTCCGCACTGCCTTTTTTTCCCACCATTCAATCCCATTTTGAGAGAAAAGCTACAAACTTTCTCTAGTATAGCAGGTCTCTTTTTTGCACATGTCTATTCTTGGTGTATATTTGCTTTAAAAGTATGATTTCTTAGGATTGAGGGAAAAGCTAATATAAGATAGTTGCTTGAAAATAGCACCAGAGATTACTGCCTATTCAGTTCTAGATTCCATCTTCCAGGATACCGTTCTTCTATTGTTATTGTTTCCTTTCAGCTCAGACCAGTGTATGTTATCTCCACCCATTTCCTTCCCTTCCTACATCACACAAACTTCATACCCCCTGAGTTCCAAGACCATAGCAGAGTTGTAAAGGAGATGAGAACTTGAGGAAGCTGCTTGAAATAAATATTTGTCTGTGACTGAGGTAGTCTTCCTTAATACACTTTATTCTGGTTTTGTATTTAGCTAAGCCACTAGGACAACGTTTTGGGGAAAAGTGTTAATACTAGTAGGAATCTTTTTGTTTGTTGGGGGGGGGGGGACATCTTTATTCAGAAGTGTAACACCACCATCACCTCATATTCATGACATGAAGGTACATTTCAACACAGGGTGAGCGGCAGAAAATAATCATCCTTACTAGACATTTGGAATGATTACCAAGGGAAATTGTTTGAGCAGAGTCACACTAGGGGGTGGGGCAGCCTTATCTCATGCTCCCTTTTATGGAAATGGGTTTGTATTTGTATAGTTTTCAGTTCATAAATAAAGTTACTGTCCTGGGCAGTAGAGAGATGGAGAGCAGAATCTGTCAGAATCATTTGGTGTTGCTCATAGGACTTATAGTGCCTTTGAAGTTGGGTTTCTTTGGGATTTTGAAGGCCTTAAGAGAATAGAATCATCTTGAAGCAAAGATGAAACTATGGGGTTCTTGGCATTGAGCTCTAGATTATAAAGCCCTAAAAATGGTTTGGTGAGGAAAATGATAAACTGTGACTGTGCAGTGTCAGTGGGACTACTTTAATCCATTTAATCAATTTAATTCCAGCAAAAGTACATTCCAGCAGTTCACTTAGAATAATTAGATTAGAGCAACACAAGAACAGTCCAGGTTACTAATGTAGAAGAGGGGAAAGACAGCTATTTCACTTTGTTTAAGTAGTTTTTATTCTGTTTGCAAATGATCCCTATTATACTTACTTATAAAAAAATTAGCTGAATAGATCCCTCTTATTTAGCTAAGTCTACTTTTTAAAGTGTCTAATGTATTAGTGAGCTAGACCACCACCACCACCACCCTGCCTTATTGTCAGATTGAATTTCCCAAATGATCAAGGTCAAATGGGTTCTTGACATTTGTGTACCTATGATACAGGTTTAGAGAGAGTGCCATTGTGTTGCTTTAAACACAAAGACAACTCCAAATAAGAACAGTTAGCTCTGACTTTGGGGAAGTCTTGCTATAGTTGGCAGTTATAAAAGAGGTCTAGAACAACAAATAAATATTCTCATTTTTCCCACACAAATTTTTTCAGTTTTCTGTCTCAGAAAACCAATCATTTTAGCCAGAAGCATCTTTTGTGCTATCTGGTTTTCTGACCACAGGATTTCAGGCCCCTCAAACAACAGTATTATATTTTTGCTTGCATTTCTTAATTCCATTCAGATTTTAGAAATCATCCAACACCATCCTGAGACACAAACAAATTCTTAAACTGTACCCCGTCTTGCACACGCACACAATAAATGCTGGTTATCATGTTTGTTAGAAGTATAAAATGCCTGTGATTTGTAAACAAGGTGAGTTAATCCTACTTAACTCAGGTGCATCAATTGATGCAAAAAATATTATAATTTTATTTTGAAACAAAAACTTTCATCCTACTATTTTCTTGGCCTTGTGTCAGTTGACACAGCTAAGTCCTGAAAGGTCTTCTTAAATTCCAGCCTGGGGGGCGGCTAGGTGGCAAAGTGAATAGAGCACCGGCCCTGGAGTCAGGAGTACCTGAGCTCAAATCCAGCCTCAGATACTTAACACAAAAACTAGCCATGTGACCTTGGGCAAGTCACTTAACCCCAACTGCCCTCCAAAAAGCAAAAAAAAAAAAATTCCAGCCTGATTTAGTGAGAGATCAGGCATTAAGCTCTTCCTTACAACTTTGTTGCTGTTTGTTTTAAGGAAAGTTTGAGGTAATTTCCCCGGTCATCTTAATGTACCTAATTCATTATGTGGGAGATTCAGTAGAGTTCATTTTTTTGTGGCTGACCCACTGCAGCCTTTTTGTGGTTTAGAATCTGCTGTAATTTTGGTATTAGCCTATCTCCAACAGTGGATTAACCTAAAGACACACACACACACACACACACACACACACAGAGGATACATTGGAAGTAATATCAGAGGAAAGCCATTAAGATTAAAGATTAGGAAAAGTTTCTGGCAGAAAGTGAGACTGTAGCTGGAAAGCCAGGGAAGCCAGGCCTCCACGGAGGTGAGTGGAAGCCAGAGAGCGCCGTCTCTCTGCGGAGGAGAGCCAAGGAGAGAAGCAGGAAGAGACCAGGTTATGAAGGGCTTTGAAAGGTTAAAAACAACATTCTAAATTTTATCCTAAAGGTGATAGTCATTGGAGTTTATTATTGAATAGGAGTAAAACCTACATTTTAGGAAGATGGATTAAAGAGAGATTTTGTGTCAGGGAGGACAAAGCAACAGGCACTTTCTAAGACAGTCCGGGTGGGAGGTGATGGAGAACCACACCAGGGTGCTAGCAGGGTGTTAGAGACAAGAAGAGGGCATATTTGAGAGCTATTAAGAAGATAGAAATGACAGGCCTTGACTACAGATTTGGATGTGGAGGGTGAGAGAGGGTGTAGAGTTGAGGATGACATCTATGTGGGGATGGACTGGGAGGGTAATGGTACCCCCAGAAGTAAGGTGAAGTTAGGAAGAAGGGAAGGTTTAGGGAGGAGTGAGTTAATTAGTTCAGTTTTGGACATGTTGAGTCCAAAATCTTGGGATAACCATTTCAGGATGTCTAAAAGGCAGTTCCAGTTTGAGATTTCTAAAAGGTAGTTGGAAATGCAAAACCAGAGTCAAGAGAGAAGCTGGAGCTATACAAGTAGATCTGAGAATCATCTGCATAGAAGTGACTGTTGAAACCTAATATCACCAAGTAAAGTAGTACAGAGGGAAAAGAGAAAAGGATGCAGGACAGAGCCTTTGGGGGAACCTATTATTGGATGTTATATGGATGAAGACCCAGAAATTTGCCTGAAGTCATACAGTCTAGTTACTGGCAGAGCAAGGATCTTGAAGTCATGTCTTTCTCCTGTAAATATTTGACAAATGACTGATAACTCTGCTTTTTGTTCTATAAAGCTATCTACAAAGAATTTGTTTAGAAAAAGTAAATTGCTTATCACATATTTCAAAATAATGATTTATACTAAGGGTTATTTGCTTAGATGGTCCTGAAATACCCAATTGCTTGGTAGCCCAGTAAATTTTCACCCTGAAACGGAGGCCACAGTTTTGAAAGATCTTATCCTAAGCTACAAGTCTATTCAGTTCTTCACTTTAAAATTAAAATGTAGCAATAGAAATGCCAATATACGATTCCAAAAATGGAAGAGAAAGAAGCAGCCAAAAAATGAACTAGCAACAACTAATGTCCAAATGAAAACATTTGGTATTGGTCAATATGGAAGATTCTTAACTAGCTATGGAAACTATTGTGTCTACCCCTTACCATAAATTAAGTGGACAAAGTATAGATTTTTAAAATAGGTGAATCATGTTATCAAGAAATATTATAAAAATAATGCATGATAGCATAGAATAGCGGAGAGGCTTCTTCCTGATTTGAGTCAGAGAGATATGGGTTCTAGTCCTCCCTTTACAACAGATGGCTGTGTGACCCTGGAGAAAAACAGCTTCTCAGTGACCCATGGCACCGAGGCCTCTCTGAGGCTCTAATGGGCAGAGCTGGTGCTGATCTGTACTAGTTAGTAGGCAAAGTCTGCTCACCTAGAGTTACTTACCCAGTGAAATCCCATGTATTCTGTGTGAAATGATTTAATAGTAGAGAAATGCTAATAAGAGCAAAAAGCAAGACTTGTTACTTGTCCTTTTGACATCTTCAGTGAAGGAAGCAGATATACAAGTAAATGCTACATTGTTAGGTTCTTTGAAAAGATCACAATGTCCTGAGTATACAAGTCAAAGCCTCCTGTATTTAAAGGTACTTGTTTTCAATTACTGAGTATCTTACTCAGTGCTAGCATGTATGATTGTAACAAGTGGGTTCCATGTCTTCATTGTATGTTCTGATTTTTTTTTTCCCCATAATTCTACTTAGTTTACTATTAGGAAAAAAAAAAGATTTTCACTACACATTGGGGAAGCAGTCATATGTACTATTGTTTCATTTGGGGTTCTCTTTTCTTTGTCTTTTCCACATGTTTTAGCCTACAAAGTTGCTGAACATTTTATAGAACAGAGCCACTTATAACTAGTCAGATACTGACAGATAGCTGACTACCCTGAGTTTTCAGATACAAGAAGTATGTCATAGGGAGACTTTGTTAAGTTTTTATAACTTAGCTCTATCTAGTTTACTTCCCCTTAAAAGAGGAAGAAGATTAACTATTTGGGATCTATAGAGCTTTCAGATTTTAAAAGGTGACAAATCATATCATAGAAGCCCCGTTTCAGATGAAGAAATCTGTGATGCTATTAAAATACTAGCTTTTCTCTGCTACCGATTCTGAAAATGTGAAAGCTGAGCTTCAGAGAGGATCTAGCACAGCTCCTTTTAGGCCTAAAAGTAAATCAAACAGGAAGAAGGAAATTCTAGATTATTCAATACAGAAAGGATTTGCTATACGCAAGCTCCCCTTCTTTCACACTACATTAGGCATAGGGCTCACAATATCCAAGATGAACATTTCTTAAATATTTCTGATATAGGTTTTGTTCCTCTTCATGAAATCAGTGTACATGGAAAAAGTCAGGCTTTGGAGTAACAGTGAGGGAATATGCAAGATAAAACGACACTTGAGTAGCTAGAAACAGGAGGATTGTTCCTTGATAACCAGGGCCGCTGTTAATACATCTGGGCCCACACAGTCCTTAAAACCAGAATTATGCCTACTTGGTTTCTTAAAAGTTTAATGTGTGCCTTTGACAGATGACAACAAGGAAGTTAAAGTTACCATTGGCAGAAAGCCAAAAGGTAAGTAATAAGTGTGAGGTATGCCAACAGCCTTTTAGATATTAGTAGTTAAAATTCTTTAGGGGAGAAAAAAGCACAAAGCTTTACCTGAAAAGACTTGTTGACTTATAGTCTACCTGTTAGAAGCCTAAAAATAAGTTGATACTTACTTATAATCGTTTAGAAATGGTATTAAGTATAACCCTAATGTGCTTTGTTGTTTTGTTTTTGTTTTTGAAGGTATCTGAGCGTTTGAGTCAGCCAGGGGTGGCAATAGGTTTAGTCTGGAGTCCATTAGGTGGGGAGATCATGTTTGTGGAAGCAAGTCGAATGGATGGTGAAGGTCAGTTAACGTTGACTGGGCAGCTGGGAGATGTCATGAAGGAGTCTGCACACCTTGCTATCAGTTGGCTACGCAGCAATGCAAAGAAGTATCACCTAACTAATGGTATGTGACCCTTAGACAGCAGTGATATGTAATTCAGTATTAGATCTACAATATTAACTATCCAGATGAGATGTTTCCTTAGATCATATTTCCCCAAAATTCCTTCACCAAGGTTAAAATAAATTTGAAATATTGTATTGTAATAACATTAAGGAGGTACCTTATAACTGAGCTTTGAGTCTCCACTAGTGGTAATAGATTTCTTCTTAAATCAGCTATACACTAACTACTTTTGTAATGTCACAGTGATTAGCAAGGAATAATTTTGAAAAATACAAACACATCTATGAGTTGATTAACCTATTTTTAGTATAGAAACAAGATTACTAAAAAGGATACAAAAGTTTAAGTTCTAATCCTCCATCTTTAGTTTTGTTGTTATTGTTGTTTTGGTGGATTATGGCATAGCTGAAAAACTCAGAAGAGAAGGTTATTTGTAAAAATACATATCAAGTTTGTTAGGCTCATCTGAGGTTTCAAAGGGCTTTTGGATCCAACATAGCATGTACTAAAATGATCTTAAAAGACTAATGGGAAGGGAAAACCCTAAGTACAAAGACCAAGAAAAATACAGGTTTTGATTTTCTACTTAAATTTTTTTTCCTTCTTTAATAATAGCTTCTGGAAGTTTTGATCTGCTTGACAACACAGACATCCATCTGCACTTCCCAGCTGGAGCTGTCACAAAAGATGGACCATCTGCTGGCGTTACTATAGTAACCTGCCTTGCCTCACTTTTTAGTGGGCGGCTGGTGCGTTCAGATGTAGCCATGACTGGAGAAATTACACTGAGAGGCCTTGTTCTTCCAGTAAGTATCAAGAGGGAACACATTTACATTGATTCACATTAAGAGTTTTCTCAATTTCCCCATGGACCCACCTAGTATACATAGTGGGTTTGTCATCTTTACCCTAACTGCCATGTTATAAGAATTTTTTTACATAATTCATTCAGCAAACACTTAGGTGAAGCACTGGGGATATTTGGGAAGGAAACAATCTCCTCCTTCAAAAAGCTTATTTTCTGCAAGGGAGAAACATCTACACAAAACAGAGAATACAGAATACAAAAGTTGTTAAAAAAAAAAACAAAACTGCAATCTCAAGAGGCCAGGGCACCAACAACTTGGAGAAAAGTGTAGGACGGTAGTGGGAGGAGGAATGTTGTGTATGGAGAACAATAGGCTAGTTTTACTAGAATAAAGGAGAAGGGGAGAAAATATAAAATCAACCTGGAAAAATAGGCTGGAGCTAGATTATGAAAGGCTTTAAAAGCCAAATAGAATAGTTTGTATTTTATTGTAGAAGCATGTGGGAACCACTGGAGTTTCTTAAGCAGGAGAGTAATATGGTTAGGTCTGTGTAGGAATATCAATTTAGTAACTTTTTGGAAGATGGAAAAGGGAGAGATTAGAATCAGAGAAACCAGCTGGAGAAGCAATTATTGTAGCAGTCTAGATGAAAGATAATAAGACCATGCAAGTGGTTATATGAGGAGAAAAGAAGAATGATGTGGGAGATATAGAGATAGAATCAACCAAATCTGGCAATTGAGTGGAGGACCTGAATGAAGTAGAGAGCCTTTGACTGAAATAAGGAATGTATTGAGTGAGGGCAGGGGAGGAGTAGTACGATTTCTGTTTGTGTTAAATGTGAGAGGTTTAAAAAAGACATCACATCTTGTTTATGTCTCATGCAGTTGGTAAGACAGGACTCAGGAGACAGTAGATGAATAGAGACAGTAGATGAATATGTAGATCGGGGAATCTTTTGCATAGACAGAATATTTGAACTTATAGGCGTAGAGAAATTCTAACAGGACGTAGGACAGCACCTTTGGATACTCATGGTTTAAAAAGTGGACATGAAGATGAACTAGCAAAGAAGACTTAGAAGGAATGAACAGACAGGAGAACTATGAAAAAGCAGTCACAAAAATCTAGGGCAGAAAGACTATGTAGGAGTAAAGGGTTTGGTTACTGTCAAAAGGAGCAAGAGTCATGAAGGACGAGGAATCAAAAAGTCATAAGATTTAGCAATTAAGAGATAATTAGTAACTTTAGAACAGATTCAGTTAAGTGAAGTTTGAGATGTGAAAAAATGAGAGTAGACTGATTTTTCTAAGTTTGGCAGTCAAAGAGAGGAGAGAAGATAACTTGAGGGATCAAGTGAAAGTATTTTTAATGGTTGGGGGAGAATTGGGAATGTTTTTAGAAATGATAAAGAGGGGGAATAATTGAGGGAGAAAGTTAATGGAAGAGATAAGAGGGCATGGGGTCAAGGAGATTGAGATGTAGAAAAGGGAGCTTATACCAAATGGCTAGTTTTAACAGCAGGTGTCCTGTCAGGAGAACAATAAAGTAAGGAAGAATAAAAGCAATGCCATAAAGGTGAGGATCTGATGGAAATTAGGTAACAGGTTTGTAGTGTGATTTCTGATACTGTTCAGCAGCATATAAGTAGGAATGGAAAAAATCACTTAGTTTTAATGCAGTTCACAAAGGGAAGAACAGTGATAAAGGAGAGCTAGAGCTTTCAGAGTTAGTATAGTACATGGTTGAACTGGTGAACTAACTACAGGGTCAAGATTGTGGAGGAAGATCTTACCATTTTAAGCTTTGTTGGTGGTTTTATGGAAAAATGAACACGAGGAATAGCTTGAGTGAGCACATTTTAAATCACAAGTAAGAGTAAAGAATATAGGGGCTGCCAGGTGGCACAGTGGATAGAGCAGACCAGAGTTCAAATCCAGGTTCAAACACTTATTAGCTGTGTGACCCTGAGCAAGTCACTTAACTTATTTCCTCATCTGGAAAATGAGCTGGAGAAATAAATGGCAAACCACTCTGGTATCTTTGCCAAGAAAATCCCACATAGGGTCACAAAGTACCAACTGAAACAAATGACTGACAACAGAGGGATAAAGAATAGGTTTAGGATTGAAGCAGAGATACAGGATAGGTGGTTAATCTTGAAAGTAGAACACATGATCTCATTAATGTTGGCTGTCAAAGATATGTATTCAAATTTTTGCATATGTTTACTACTTCATGTCCTTGGGTGCATTATTTAGCCTCCTTTGGCCTTAGTTTTCTGGTACGTAAAATGGAGTCATTGAAGTAAATGGTCTCTGAGGTTCTGTTATCTTTGTGTCACTGAATTTCTACTACAGGGTATGGGAGTTGAACACTGATGAAGTGTCAGGGTTTGAGAGGATGTAAAACTGCATTGTTTTTGTTCATCCTTTGTTCTTCAAGAGGACCAGCAACATCCATGAGGGTGATGTCTTGATTTGTACATGAATTGGATTTAAGTCAGGCAGAGCCAAGCCAAGTTGTAAGCCTCACTTTCTCCTACACAGTCATGTAAGTCCAGTGGCAAGACAAAAGTCAAGGCAACTAGAGATGGCTAGGGATGCAATGGATGGCCTTGGCCTTTTTAAATAAATTAAGTTCATTCCCAGGTCAGTTTGTCTGAAGTAATGAATAGAAACTCCACAGAGTAAATGCTGCTGAAGAATTTTGATAGAGGAAGGGTGGGGCAAAGCATATTCCTTTTTCTCTGCCTCGCCCAGGATGTGATGATAGTACACAAAGAAAAAGGTACACCTGTAGTTAAAAAGATAGCCACAGACACATGCAGTATTGTTTAGAGAAGAGTTCTAAAATGAAGGAAAATTTATTAATGATAGAAGTTAAAGGGAGGACAAAGGTGGATAGAATCCTGAAAGGAGGGGTAAATCTGAGGGGATATGGGGATGAGAAAGCAGGAAGGATATGGAGATGGCAGGGAGGGTCATCTGACCACCTGATTGTGTCTCCAGGATTAGGAGAGGAACATGTAGGAATGATGATAATGATAAATAGAAGTTTTTCTCCAGACAAACCAGACCATTTGGGCAAACTATTATAGGTAGACTCTCCAAGGATAAATTATTCTTCATTACCTTCTAATTATTTCTTCCCATAAAGGTATCTTAAAAGGGTTTAGGAGAATGTTTTTCTTAATTCTTACATAGCAGCATCTGGGGCCCTAATTTATTTAAACGTTGTTGTGTCTTCATGCAAACACATAACTGCTTTTAGCCAAGTTTTAAAACTTTTAATACAGTCCTCACCTTTCCAAACCTGTTTAGAAAAATCCTCCATTTGCCACGAATATACACACATCAAATACATTGTAATAAAGAAGCTATAAATCACCATTATTAAATATGAAACTCCATGACTCTTTAGATTTTAATTATCACACTACTGTGAGATTTATGTGAAAGAATTACAGTTCTACAATCAAATACAGAGTATTTGAGTGGAGCTGGGGCGGGGGAGACTATTCAGGTTATACTGTAGAGCTGGCATGCCCAAGTTCATATCCCAGACCTTCATCTATTGGTCTCCTCAGTTTATTCTTCTGTAAAACAAGGTTAAACTAAAAATGATTAAAGGTCGTTTCCAGTTTTAAATTCCATGACCTTGGGACTTAAAATAAATTGACTAACATTCACAGAATTTTGGAGTTGGCTATTTAGTCCAACCAGTACCCTACAGAATCCCATCTCCAGCAACATCCCAGACAAGATGCCTTCTAGCTTACTCATAGCTGTATAGCTCTTGTGGGGGAGCTGCTGCTTTTACCCTGCACCTAGATTTGCCTAGTGTAACTTCCTTGCATTGTTCTTAGTTCTGCCCTTAAGGGTTAAACAAAACCTGTATAATCCCCTTTTTCACTAATCAACCTCCAGATACTTTGAAGACAGATACTGTTTTCTATACCTCCACAAATCCTTTCCTTCCTAGACTAAACATGCCTAGGCCCTTTAAGTACGCCACTACACGAATTAGGGACTGTTAATGCTTCTGATGGTTTTTCTTACACAATTCATCATAACAGAATCTGATTAAGTTTTTGGATGTTCTACATTTTGGCTAAATATGCCTCAAAATGGCAACATTGACCTTTACTCACATTCTAATTCATTATGTGTAAAGACATTGAATTGTAAAATGTAAGATCCTACAGGGCAGGAACTGTTTTTGTTTTTCTGTCCCTAGTGCCTAACACATGCTTCCTTCCTTCCTGCCCTCCCCCCCCATCCATATAAAGAATCACATACCCTTAGCTGTGGGTGTTCTGCCCAAAGGATTATAAATTTTAGCAACTGGAGTTTACAGGCTAGATTTCTTTTTTAGGGACCACGTCTTAAACCCACATCACTCTGACTTTCATTGATTGGCCAACAGTAGGTCCCAGCCCAAGCCTCACTGGGTCGTTGTTTTGCAGTCTGATGGCTCAGAGGGAGTGTAAAATAGCAATTGTTAGTTTTGGCAAAGAAACCCTGAGAGACTGCTCCCATATTGATTTTTTTTTTTTTTTACTAAGTAAAAGAAAGAAAAGAGGACATTCTTTGCCTCATTTTTACCTAGCCTTAATCGCTAAATGGTTGTTCCCTCAGACAGACTGAGACCTGGGAAAGACCTTAACTTAA
Organism: Pseudocheirus occidentalis; assembly: GCA_028646575.1. Classification (NCBI taxonomy): domain Eukaryota; kingdom Metazoa; phylum Chordata; class Mammalia; order Diprotodontia; family Pseudocheiridae; genus Pseudocheirus; species Pseudocheirus occidentalis. The sequence continues at coordinate 90,781,885 of CM053595.1, forward strand.
AAAGGCCAAGGTCTCCCCACTGCATCAGGGCCATCTCCTGTCATCCTGATCTATATCCTGCCTCAGGACCCAGATGGCTCTGGAGAAGAGAGTGAAGTTGGTGTCTTTGCATAGCCCCACACTTAATTCACTTGCAAGTCATAACATCACCTTCCTGATGCCAGGTCCTCTTTGAGAACAGAAAGAAAAAAAATAACAACAGCCTAACACATAGATGATTAATATTTTTTAAATCAGTTTGTCTTCTGAAAGCCTAGTTCTGTATTTGTATAAAAAAAAAACATGCAGCCATGAACTGACTATGCCTTCAAATATTAACTAAATATCACTTTTACAGTTCTTTACTAAATTTTTTACATATGAAATTTACTGCATATTCTACTATGCATTCTATAAAACTTAAATGACATTTTGTCACAGCTACCAAATCCCATAAAATTGTATACCTACTCCTTTAATCACTATGTAATTTTAAAACCATATAATTTTATACACTGTAACAAAGTTAAAATCTGCAGAACTTTTGAGTTTTCCATAACTATTTACTTCCCCTCCTCTGCACTAGCTTCTTGCTTTAACACATCTTAAGACAGTAAAATAAGAATAATTTTCACTTCAGAAACATATTTTGTAAGGTTCCTTAAATTATTGTTTGTAGTTAGCTCCATTTCTATAGTTTTTCTTTCAAGTGGTTTCCCCACTTTAATCCCTTACCATTATTATGCAGAATATTGTATATAACTGAATATTCCAAAATATCTAAATTCCATGGAAGGTCGGGTATAAGTGTAATTGATGAGAAAAACTTACCTTATTATTTCAACAACTTCCTTTTCTCCGTTATGTTAGGTGGGTGGAATTAAAGACAAAGTCCTAGCAGCACACAGAGCTGGACTGAAACGAATCATCATTCCACAGAGAAATGAAAAAGATCTTGAAGAGATTCCAAGCAATGTACGCCAGGATTTGACTTTTATCACAGCAACCTGCCTTGATGAGGTTCTGAATGCAGCTTTTGATGGAGGCTTTTCAGTCAAAACTAGACTTGGTCTCATAAATAGTAAACTTTAAGCAAACTGAGAGAACTTCAAGTTTTTAAAATTTAAGAACAGGAATGAAGTATCAAAATTAAACTTTCTAATCATTTCTGGGGGTATACTGCTTGCTGATTGACTAGTCACTAATAAGTAGATCATATTTAATTACAATAGTAATCATATGTGATTGTATTAGCTAACATGTAAGCAGATGGTTATTTAATAAATGTTAATCTGTATCAGACTTTATTGTAATATAGTTTTATTAGCATAAGTGATTTTACTTTAAATTCTAGTTTAAAATTTTTTTTTTAGTTGATTGAGCATAGAACTGCCATCAAGAACCCTGTAAAATCAAGGTTTCAATCCTGCCTCTGACACAATTAGGCCTTGTGACCCGGGGCAAGTCATTCAACCCCTTTTCAATATTCTAAAATGTTTTCTAAGTCAAAGTTGCACAGGTATTGCCTGAAATGATAGAATGGAGCTCCCTTTATCAATGAAATCACAAGAAGTCCCTATCCCTTATCCAGCTGAAGTCTGCCACATTTAGGCTTCAGTGAACCCAGTAATAAAGGTTAAAATTTAGGATCTCTCATCATACAAAAAAAGTCCAAAGTTAATGAGTCCTAAAATAAATTAAAGCCCACTACTTACTTACATCAAAAAAAATTCACTTACAAGTGGCAGAGCCAAGATGGCGGAGTAAAAGCAGGGATCTGCTTGAGGTCTCCCCCAAACCCTTCCAGATACCTGTAAAAAAAATTACTCGAAAAAATTCTAGAACAATAGAACCCACAAAATGACTTAATGAAACAAATTTCCAGCCCAAGACCAGGTGGAAGGTCAACATGAAAGGGTCTGTTGGACCTGGTGGAGAGAGGAACATGGCCTGGCCCCAGCCCTAGGGCAGCAGCAGCAGAGGCAGTGGATACTTCCAGACCTCTTGGTCTACAAACGCTGGTGGGGAGATCCAGCAGCTGGTCAGAGAGGGATTGCAGGGATCTCTTTGCTGGTGCTGAGACAGGATTCTCTTGCTTTGCCCTGTTTGGATTTCAATTGCCATCCTGGGGCAAGGAGGAACACTGGCATGGTAGAGCTTGTGGCTGCCGTAGAGAGGGAATCCTCCTCACAGTTCCAAGGCAGAAGAGTGTTTGTGGTCACTCACAGACTACAGCACCAGCTAAGAGGCTTAAACATCTCTGCTTTAATCATACCACTTTGGAGAATTGAAAATTTACAGATCCCTAGAAATATCTCTCAAAACAGCTATACAAAACCCCTGAAGCTTAGGACAGTGCACTCTCCACTCTGGAAGCAGGGTGCTACCTTAACAAAGTGGTTAAAAAGTCAAGTAATTGGCTGGGAAAATGAGCAAACAGAAGGAAATAAAAATCAGACTAGAGAATCTTACTTTAGTGACAAGGAAGATCAAAACATACGCTCAGAAGAAGACAACAAAGTCAAAGCTCCTACATCCAAAGCCTGCAAGAAAAATATTAATTGATCTCAGGCCATGGAAGAGCTCAAAAAAATTTTGAAAATCAAGGAAGAGAAGTAGAGTAAAAATTGGAAAGAGAAGAGTGATGCAAGAAAATCATGAAAAAGAGTCAACAGCTTGCTAAAGGAGACCCAAAAAAACACTGAAGAAATTAACACCTTAAAAAATAGACTAACCCAAATAGCAAAAGAGGTCCAAAAAGTCAATGAGGAGAAAATGCTTTAAAAATCAGAATCAGCTAAATGGAAAAGGAGGTCCAAAAGCTTACTGAAGAAAATAATTCCTAAAAATTAGAATGGAGCAAATGGAAGCTAATGACTTGATGAGAAATTCAGAAATTATAAAACAAAATCAAAAGAATGAAAAAAAAAAGAAGAGAGGACAATGTGAAATATCTCATTGGAAAAACCACTGACCTGGAAAAGAGATTCAGAAGAAAGAATTATAAAATTGTTGGACAACCTGAAAGCCATGATCAAAAAAGAACCTAGACATCACCTTTCAAGAAATTATCAAGGAAAACTGCTCTGATATTCTAGAACCAGAGGGGAAAACAGAAATTGAAAGAACTCACCAATAACCTCCTGAAAGAGATCCCAAAGGAAAATTCCTAGGCATATTACAATCAAATTCAAGAGCTCCCAGGTCAAAGAGAAAAGCAGCCATAAAGAAACAATTCAAGTATTGTAAATACACAATCAGGATAACACAAGACCTAGCAGCTCCTACATTAAGGGATTGGAGGGCTTGGAATATGATATTCCAGGTCAGAGGAGCTAGGATTAAAACCAAGAATCACCTACCCAGCAAAACTGAGTATGATACTTCCAGGGGAGAAATAGAGGATTTTCAGGCATGCTTGATGAAAAGACCAGAGCTGAACAGAAAGTTTGACTTTCAAATATAAGAATCAAGAGAAGCATGAAAAGGTAAAAAAGGAAAGAGAAATCATAAGGGACTTAATAAAATTGAATTGTTTACATTCCTACATGGAAAGATATTTGTAACTCATGGGTAGTTGGAGGGTATATATACATTATCTCACATAAGAGGCAAGAAAAAGCTCTTACAATGAAGGGGAAGAAGAGGGAGATGAGAGGGAATGAGTGAACTTACTCTCATCAGATTTGGCTTAAGGAGAGAACAACTTACACACTCATTTGGGTATAGAATTCTATCTTGCCCTACAGGAAAGTAGGCAGAAAGAGATAAGGAAGGGGGGAATAATAGAAAGGGCAAAAAGGAAGAGGGGGTAATGATATCCTTTTGAGGAGGGACAGGGTCTCCTTTAAACAGAATAATTAGGGGGTTGGGATAGGATGGAGGGAAATATAGTTAGCCTTTTACAACATGACTGTTATGGAAGTGTTTTACATGACTACACATATATAACCTGTATCAAACTGCTTGCCTTTCAGTGAAGGTGGAAAGGGAGAGAGGGAAAAAATGTGGAACTCAAAGGTTTTTAAATGAATGTTAAAAATTGTTTTTACATGCAACTGGTAAATAAGACATACAGGCAGTGGGATATAGAAATCTATCTTGCCCTACAAGAAAATAGAAGGGAAAGGGATAATAGAAGGGGGGAATCTCAAGGGGAAGTGATAAAGGGAGGGCAGATTGGGGGAAGGGGTAATCAGAATGCATGCTGTCTTGGGGTGGAAGGAGGGGAGAAAATTTGGAACTCAGTCTTGTAGAAGTCAATGTTGAAAACTAAAAATTAATGAAAATGTTTTTTAAAAGTTCACTTACTGTTTCTAATTGGTAACTACTTTGTATACTATACTCTCTGTAGTGTTTCATCTAAGTGCTGAATTGTGTGGTTCAGTGTATAAACTGAAGGGTCATGTTCATTATGAATTATAATTAAAGGGAAAGATTTTATGGAAGAAATATTCCACATATTTTCAGACTTGGCTCATCACCCTGTTTTTTAGGACTGCTTTTTTAAAGTCATTTTTAAAAATTATGTGGGGAGGGGGATGTGTGGAAGGGAGGAGAAACCCAGCTACAAACATGCATACTCAAGCAAAACATTCCCACTGGTTATATCCTAAAAGTCCAGCACCTCTCATCAGGAGGTAAGGAGCATTCCAAATCAAGCCCCAGGAATCAACACTGTACTGATGAGTTAAATCTTTTAAAAACTTCTTGGGTTTTGTTTACAATGTTGTTCTTGTATGTTCTGGTATTGGTCACTTCATTCTTTGTCAATCTGAAATGATATTCAAGTGACATTTGTTCCTAGCCCCTCCTTTACACAGACTTCTGAACCCTGATGTGAGAAAAGTACTCTTCCCCTTTTCTTTTTTGTGTGTCTTTTTCCCCTTCCTTTGTCTTTTTAAGATCAGACCATGTAAAAAGAATGGGTGGCTAGGTGGCGCAGTGAATAGAGCACCGGCCCTGGAGTCAGGAGTACCTGAGTTCAAATCCAGCCTCAGACACTTAACACAAAAAACTAGCCATGTGACCTTGGGCAAGTCACTTAATCCCAACTGCCCTCAAAAAAAAAAAAAGCAAATAAAAATATACTTCTAGGACTTCCATCCTTTTTGATTCTCTGACCCCTGCTAACATCACAGTTGGAAGTTATTTGGTATTATCTTCCCCTCACCCATTAGCAGAATGAAATCTCATTGTAAAAGGTCTTTTCCAACTTGTATACCTTGTTTACCTTTTATGTTTTTCTTTACTCATGTTTGTATTTCAAAGTTTTTCCTCCACTCTAGTCTTAATCACTAATGCTTAGAAGTCTTATTTCGTTAAGGGTCTTTTCTCCCCTATAGAATTAAACTCAGCATTGCTGGTAAACTATTCTTGGTTATAAGTCTTTGCCTTCTTTAATATCACACGCTCCATGTTCTTTATTCCTCAAGAACATGCTATATCTTGCAGGATCTTAACTAGTACCTGGTAACTTAAAACTCTGGAAGCCTGGAGTATTCTTTTTTCTCTGGATTTTTGGCTACTACATTCCTACTCTTAATTTTTAGGTTTCTTCAGGAGCAATCAGTGGATTCTTTCTGTTTTCATTTTGCCTTCTGGTTTTAAGTGATAAGGCAAATTTTCTTCCATGATTTTTTGAAATTCAGGAGATTTGAGCTCTCTTTTTGGTTGTGACTTCTAGGCAGACCAGTGAAATGATTCTTATATTGTCTTTTCTCTGATCTGCTTTCCAGGTTTGTTTATTTGTTTATGTGAGAGCTTACATTTTTTTCTTTCAACAAAAATTTATTATTTATTTTCTCAGAGTCATTAACTTTCATTTGGCCCATTCTAATTTTCAGTGTTATGTGGGAAAGGTTTCATATTTCTTCTGCAAAGCCTTTCCCTCAAGATCTCTCATTTTATACCCAATTCTTCTGTCACTCTCATTTCACTTATAAATAGCATTTTAAACTCTTGTATCATTTCTTCTAGGAATTCTGATACTGTGGACAAGTGTTTTTCTTCAAGGCTTTGCTTATAGATATTTTGGTGATATTTTCATATTCTGGGTTTCTCTTGGGCATCCTGATCTTATAATAGTTTTTCATCTCCTCTTGTTTCCCCCCCACTCCCCAAGTCACTCTTGCAGCAAACTGCTCTGGACAGCCCATATGCTAGAAGAAGCTCTTTTGTGGGCAGTGTTATGTAAGAAATTATAGTCCCTCTGGAAGACACTCCCCCCACCATGTCACACTCCTGGGCACCCTGCTTTCGTTTCTTTTAGCAGTGCTTGGCACATTGTAGACATTTAATAAATACTTGCTGATTGAAATTCTGTCCTACAAGTTCCAAAGAGCAAAGGCTCTTTAACCCTAGTTGTGAGGATGATCCTCACGCAACTGAATTGCTACAAAAAAACTACAGAATCACACAACACTGGTGTGCATATATATATATATATATATGCTACACCAACACTGGAAAACTGTATACTCTATACACTTTTCCTTCTTTAAGTTTATTTGCCCCTTTTGAGATAGCACTCAGCAGCACACTGTCACAATTTAATCTGCATTCTACCAATTAAACAAATGCCTAAACTTTACCAATACACTGCTATGCTATTACATCAGCCCTGTCTCACCCACAGTATAAAAGAAAAAAAAACAATAAAAGGAATGTTGTTTACATAGATCTTAACATGTACCTTTGTCCTTAGTAAGCATTTATGTATTCTTGCTAAACCTCTGAGGCTTTTGAAAATGAAAACATGAGAAAACAATCAGGTTGTATCTGACCAGAGGTATACTGTCATTCTCTAACACTGTGCAGAATTCAGTTTTGGTCAATTCTTCAAGTATCAAGACCAAAATTCTGTGCCTTGCAGGGGGAAAAAAAAAAAATTAAATTTAATTAGCATGTTCCTGGACCCAAATTAAAGACATTCTTCTTGATCTTACTGTGCTTGCTGTATTTGCTCTGTGCTTTGTAGATGAACATTTCCATGAAAAGGCAATATTGCCAGAGGCCTTCATGCCAAATGAGAGAAAACTATGGAAATAGTGATATTACTACCAATACTAATAGCTACCAATGATTTTGGGAGTGGGGAGAGGGGTGACCTCAAATCATTTGAGAACTACAAATGAATTCTTAGCACAGCTTATGGTCATAGGAGCCCCAGGCAGTAATCAACTCCAACATTAATTGGGACCATACTACCACTGCCATACTTAGGAAAAGCCTTGCCTCTCAGGGTTCCAGTTTCCTATCTCTGATTTTCACTTTAGAAAATTTTATCAAGAATTGTAAAATCAGTTACTTGAGACCATGATACAGTGCCATTAGGAAGGAAGAAAATAATTGTTAAGCACTTCTTATGTACCAGGCACATAAATATAAATATCCCATTTGAGCTGATAGCAGCCCTGATAAGTAAGTGCTATTATTATCCCCACTTCACAGTTGAAGAAATTGAGGCAGAACTGTGGCTCAGTGTCACAAAGCTAATGTCTGCAGCCTCATTGGAATTCAAGTCTCTCTGACTCCAAGTCCTCTACCCAGGAATGCCTACAGAAATGCCTAACCAGCTGGTTAGTTACTTAGCAAATTATTGTGCCAATTAACCAGTCTGCTTTTCAACTCCAAGGATTTGTTGAACTGGGGTCCATTAAGAGCCCTTGAATATCAAAGGATATCATATCAGAAGGTACTAACCACCTTAGAACAAAAGTATACCTAAAGCTAAAGGAGGGTTGCACTCTTTTTTGGCCAAAGTGTTAACTAACAGAATGGCTAAAAGAAGCCTGATAAATATAAACACCAATTAAACCTTTAGGTAAGGGACATAAACTACATGCAAGCATTTTTCAAATACCTCTCCTAATTTATATGCCTAACTTTTTATAAAATACAGTAAAGCACCTTAGTTACTAAAATTCTAGTAAGATAATCTAAAAATGTATTAGAAAGGAAACAAAAGGCCTATACCTCAAAAAAATGTATATTTTATTAGAACTTCAAAAAAATTGCTTTAGGTTTTTAAAAGTTTCAACTCAGGATAAGCTTTAGTTATCTGGAACATTTCATTTTCATGTTGTACAGGATTTAAATTTCCAAGTTACATATTTTGAGCATAAAACTCAGGCTAAAAGTCACTTGTCTATTAGACATGCCTCTCCACATAACCCAAAAGATCACTAATGCCATTCAACCTGATGATCCTAGAAATGCTAGTCTCAGTATTTTAAGCAATTTGAGTTTTCATAAGTTACTCAGCTGTTTAGATAATAATCCCACAAAACTCAGTCACGCTTTACTGACAACTGTTTCACCAACATGTAACTGATGTACCACCAGAATTTAACAATATTTAGCAGAAGTATTATTACTTTGTCGTTATTTATCTGTTCAGTTATGTCTGGCTTTGTGTTAGTATCTGGGGTCAGATCTGAACTTGGGTATTCCTGGCTCCAGGTCCAGCACTCTATCCAGTTAGTCAGCTAGCTGCCTCATTTGTTATTTAGACTTCCACAATTAACAGTTAATTTCTTTAAGTCTTTTCTTCAACACAGGAGTTCTTAACCTTTCATGTCAGGGATCCCACTGGCAGTCTAGTGAAACCTATGTATCTCTCTTTCAAAATGTTTTTAAATACATAAATAGGATTATAAAGTAAACCAAAAGTGGAAATAAAGATGTCATTTTTTCCCCCACCCAAATTCACAGCTCAGCAATCTAGTCATGGACCCAAGGGTTGAAAACCCTTGCTCTAAACTGGAAACTAAGGGAAAGCCTATCAGTTGGGGAATGGCTAACAATTTATAGTACGTGAATGGAATGGAATACAACTGTGTCATAAGAAATTTAGACTTGTATTAAGTGAAGTTAGCAGAGCCAGAACAATTTAGAAAACATGATAAAAATTTTAAATCATAAAATTCTAATTTAACTGTGATTTTCCTGAGCTCTGATGATGAAACACACTACCTAAACAGATGAATTCAGGGTACAGAAATGAGGAATGTGTTTTCTTGGATGATGTAGGAATTTGTTTTGCTTGACTATGTATATTGGTTGCAAAGGTTTTTCCCCACTCTTCCTCTCCCCACCTCTTCAATTGAGAAAGAGGTGTCTGAAGAGAGAAAAGTCAAAATAACTGGGGGGTGGGGTGGGGAGGAGAGACCTATTCTAATACCAATGCTTATATTCCTTCTAAAAAGGTCTTTGTTACCAGGCTACAGTCCTAATGATCTGCCCAGAAGTCAAATAATTTTAATTTTGTATTTTGAGTATACAGTGCTTAATAGAATTACGTGTTCTTCTTAAGAACTTTGTTACTACACTGTTGTGACTTTGAGAAGCAGCATGGTGGAGGGGTGTCAAACATTATGGCCCACCACACTGCTGAGTGTGGCTCAAACCAGATTAAAATGTAGCTGGGAAATATTTAACAAAATAAATAATACAACAAAACAGATAGTATTATATGGTTTTCTAAGTCAATGTACAGTCCACGAGATCCTTATATACAATCCAGTGGTACCTGTTTCTATTTGAATTTGACACTACTAGGGTAGTAGACAGAGACCTAGCCATGAAAACCTGGGTTCCAGTCATATTTGCCAAATGAAGTGTAAAGCTGAAGGCAAGAGACTTAACATTAGATTATATGGCCTTCGATGAAACCATTATCTTGACACATATACATACACATACATCTATGTATGTGTATATGTACACATATAATTTAAAAAATTCATAGCATAAAGATACTCAGATTCCCACCAATTCCCACCAATAGCCATTTTCTAAACAGACTGACTATAATAAAAACCCATAGAGGAGTTACCCTGAGCAATACATAAAAAGCACTAAATGCCTACCACACTCATGCTCTTTTCTACTACTAAAAGTTATTACATTATTTTCCTTTTATTCCATTAAAAGGTTATAGCAATACACCTGACTTAAAGCCAGGAGTTCATAACCAAAAATTAAACACTAAGCAAAATTTCATACTAAACAGAAATGAGATTTTAGTGCATTAAAATAAATTTTCATTAGAATCAAAGGCAAGTTCCTTCTTTCACAGGAAGCAAAAGGAGAGTCAACTCTCTCAAGATGAATAAAGTAATTTTTAACTTATCTGTTACAAATTTAAGTCTATAGGGTAATGAAGCTGCTGCTGTCATTTAGCTGCTTAGTCCCTCAAACTGCTGGTCTTCATCCCATTTATTTTAGCAGGAAAAAGTCAGTATACAGGGTGGAGTCAACAGGTTCTTCTCTTACCCCTGGAAGTACTTTATCCAAGCAAAGAAATCCGTATGAGGAGAAAGCTGGCATTGATGCTGCCCACTGTGCCACTTCCTTTGTGGTGATCTACCAGAATCTATTTCCTCACTGCTGTCAAGCTAATTTTCACCAGCACAGGACTCACTAAAAATGAGGAAAGCAACAGAAATAGAAACAATTTACTACAGTTCCATTTATTTGCTTAAAACAAAGGCATAATTGAACAAGGCTGCTATAAATGCAACAAATATACCAAGTTATTTAGTTAGTTGTGCTTTATACTGGAGGAGGCGGCTATGGTTATTGGAGTGCACATGTACATATATATAAAACAAATGTGGCAGTCAATAGTAGGGATGAACAATCCAGTCCTCAAGTAAATGTACTACTGACAAGAAAAGAGGTCCTGATCATAATTTTAATTTGTCCACCAATCCACACAGGAAAATGAGTAAAACCATAAAAATTTAACCTATACACAAACTAAGGCAAATTTCAAGTGCAATGGGCCAAGTAGTGGAGGTCTCTTGATAATTAGTAGGTTATACCACATTGCCTCTCTTGGTTAGATTACTGAGACACCAGAATTTGAACTTCATTTTTTTAAAAAACAGGATCTCTTGATATAGTAGACTTCCTGATACTAAATACTGGAGTATATCAACTATCACATGGATCAATGACACTCGAGACAAAAAACTTGGTTCCAAGTTCCATTATCATTTATTACTGTGACTTTTGGCAAATACCCTTACCTCTCTGGCCTTCTGTATGCATATCTTTTAAACGGGTATCATCTCTACTCTACCTCACAATGTGGGTCATTAATCCAATGAGATTATGGATATGAAAGTGCTCTGTGACCATAGCAAATTGCATTTTATAGTGATTCATCAGTATTGGGGCAAAATATATTAAGATGACTGACAGGGAATAAAATTTTTTAACAGCACAAAAAATATACATAACAGATTATATCTTTAAAAACAGTGGGGGAGGAAGAGAAGATATTAAGGATAACATATCAGTATGATAAATGTAAGAACTTCAAGATTTTCATATGCCAGTTAGGAAATAAGCTAGTTAATTTTGAATTTTAAGATGCCATTAGTACAATATACAAATTCACAGTCAGCATAGCAACTTTAGTAGCATAACAGATGAAGAACCAAGCCTTGGAATCAGGAAGTCCTGGGTTCAAGTCTTTAAGTCAAGTCACTTGACCTTATAGTGCCACAGACAACTAACAAGCAGACAAGTTGGTGATCTTCAATGATGGGCATTTCCCTACAAAAAGGAACAGAAGCCCAGATCTCCCCACTTCATGTGTTGCTTAATTATGCACAGATATTACTCTAAATGAGAATTTAAATGAACTGGTAATGAAGTTGCTTTTCTAATAACATAGGCCAGTTACACCAAATTGAGCCAACAGATTCTGTTAAGTATGCCGCCACCTTCTTTATTATCTCAGAGTAAAACAGTAATCACACCTATAAGCCATCTAACTATGAGTCTTCTTTGCTCTACTAGCACAAAGTGAAATTCACAGTAAACAAACAAAAAAAAAACCCAATAACAACAATTAAAAAAAACCCACTTCATTTTATTCAGTTTCTGCTAAGCAACTTGGGCAAAAAACAAAAAACGTTCAAGTTAACATAATAAACTTTTGTTATCCAGTCTGGCTGGGAATGAGTGTTCTAGTTAATGGTTTCAATATATATAATACATAAGTTACCAATGCTCAAAGAATTAGAACATAGTGACAAACCATGATGAACATTATTTTCTGATTCTGAAGACACTGATCCTTCAGTATACCTCAGTCATTATTAGCATCAATCTGTAACTAACTATAGTGCTGCATTATTAATGAGATTCCAGAGAAAAGTGCTCTCTTTTCCCTTAGTTATCCCAGTTTCCCTTAGTCATCCCAGTGGAATTACCAGGACAAAGAGAATTTAAGCAAAAGTAGGTAATTGCAGGGAGAATAAGAAACCTGGGTAATAACCTAAGTAACCAAGTTAACTAGACACTCAAAAACTGTATTGTTGTTGTGCATCACAGTAACTATACCACTTCAAAAAGAGCTAAAAACAAAAACTGACATGAGGAAGATAACTTTGGGGATACAATAACACTAGAAAACTGCACTAAAGCAAGAACACACAAATTTTTAGTTTGCCAGATATTTTTAATGACAATTATAAAAAACCAAAAACATCTTTTTCCCCCAGACTGCCTTTTTAAACAAATGATTTGCTTTCATTTACAAATACTGTACGACAATGCCTTTTTTTTCCAAAACTAATACAAGAACAATTTTTGAACAAAACGTCTGATTTTTTAAAAATTCTTTGGGAGTTGGGGTGAAAGGGTAGAGAGAAAAGCCTGTTCTTTAACATGTTAAAATCAGAACTTTTCTCTAACCCTCTAACGAAACTGATCTCAGGATATGAATGAATTTTTTTTTAATTATATCTGCTTTAGGAGATTCTCTTGGTTAATTCTTCCAATATAATTAGTTGCCCCTCTCTACTGTTCAGATCTTCACAATAGTTGAATTAAAAACAGTATTTCTAACAAACTGATTACTGTGGGGGAAAAGAAAAATTCAAACATACATATGTATATACTTTACCATAAACAATTATGCATATCAAAAAGATAAGACACCTGTAATTAACTTTTAAAAGGTACAAAAATGTGAGAAAAACCTGAATTACAGAAAAGAAAGTCAAATTTAATGAAAAACTAGAAGTTAATAAAAATTAGCAAATACACAAAAAATATACAAACAGCAGCAATACTATGTAGTGACTTACAGAGGGGGAAAAAGCAGCAGTCAAAGACTGCTCAACATGGCTTGTCAGTCAAATAAAAAAACACAAAAAACAGTATTCTCTTCAACAGTACAATCAATCTACAAATACAAGTTTAGAATTATTTTACAACATTTCTTGTAGGATCAACTTTCTTAATACAAAAGATGCCCATTTTGGGTGTATATATATTTTCAGTGGTTTACTGTTGACTTATTTTTAAATATATTAGTGTTATTACATGCAACTGCTTCCTGCATTTAACAGCCTTTCCTTTTATTTACCTTCATTATGTCTAGCTTCCACCTACCAAAAGAGTTTATATTTGGCAGTCAGATGGTTACCCTATCTTCTGTGAAATTAAATGATGCAAAGGTTTTTAAACACTGGCCTGAAAACGTTTGATTGCCATTTCAACACATGGAAATAGTTACATTGATGCCTAAATTGCCATTTTCTGCAAAAAGCTGTGCAATGCTGGTGTCAAAAACTAGACAGTCACTATTCATAATAGCTGTTGCAATTCCCTCATGAATAGATCGAGGAGTAGCTTCCCAAGTCAATCGCCGTCTATGACCATTTAGCTCAAGTCGATAAGCAAAATTTTCTGCTTGTTTACGTGTTCCTATCAGCTGTACAATTGCGAAGAACTGCTGGTGACCATCATATTTTTCCTGTTTCTCTAAGACTAACATGAAGTGAAAGCCAAAACAAGACTGCATCATAACCCAGTCAACAGCACCAGGAAGATTAATGTCTGTAGCAAGAAAAACTATATCTTCTCCCTGTAGTGTTGTAATAGACTTATGCTGATGCATCAAATGTGGCATTACAGCATCCAAAGAGCCTTGCCATTTGCACGAAGCACCAGGACACGGACACGAATAAGGCCTAAACTCACACAGCTCTTCATGGTCTGCTTTTTCTGTGTGTGGCAAAGTTATCTCACATCCAGAAGAGGCATATTTACAAGGGAATAGTACTGAATTGGCCACTTTCTCCATAGCCAAGTTGCGAATGGACCCCAACGGGCCTCGGCAAGTTGGACAACATGTGAGCTTTGGACGACAGTTGCTACAAACAAGATGGCCACTCTGACACTGAAGAATAGGGGGTAACACATAGTCAAAGCAGACGGGACACTCAAATAAACTAGCCAAGTCATTGTTCGATGCTGTTGTGCCAGTCAATGCAGGCACCCTCTGGGATGGTGTACACTTGGAAGTACCAGTAGGGAGGGCTGTAGCAGTCTGGCGGCTCATTTCTGCAACAGAATGAAGAAAAAAGTCACCATACAGATTAACCATGGGTCCCCATTCCCCCCTTAAAATGAATTAAGGCTTCTGCACATACTAGAAATCCTATGTATTATACACAAAGCTTCTGAAAAGTTTGCAGAAAACACAAGAGTTGATTGGGAAAAAAATGAAGCCAATTCTAAGAGGCAAACAATTATTTTTCATTAAAATTCATTATACAAAGAAAGTAGGAAACTATACACTCCAAACTGCCTAAAAGAATTAAGTTTTAAAATAAGTCACCCAGCCAAACAGTGTTACTATGTTTTATACTCCTTAACCAAAAACTACTCACCTAAATTTAATATTTGGTTTAAAATGCTTTGTTGATGCCATTTGTTTTAAGTGCTTTCAGAAAAACCTGGGAAGTCTTAAATGAACTCATGCAAAGTGAAGCCATAAGAACCAAGAGAATGTTGTACATGCTAGCAGAAATATTGTATAATGACCAATTGTGAATGACTTTGCTATTCTCAACAATACAACGATCCTAGACAATTCCAAAAGACTTATAGATCAAAAATGCTATCCACTTCAAGAGAAATAACTAATGGAATCTGAATACAGATGAAAGCATAACTTTTTCACTTTCTTTATTTTCTTGGGATTTTTGTTGTTGTTGAAATATGTCTAATATGGAAATACACTTTGCATGATTTCACATGTATAATTGACATCACATTTCTGGCCTTGACAGAAGGTAGGGGAGGGATAGGAGGGAAAGAATTCAGAAATCAAGATTTTAACAAGAATGTTAAAAATAAATAAATACAACTTGGAAGATAAAATGTTTAAATACATACTTATATATGTCCCCTAACCCTCCAAAAGAGAAAAAAAAAAAGGGGGGGGGGGGTTGTGTGTGATATATTACCCTAGGGATCTCACTTTTTGTCTCAATGTAAACCTCTGGTCCTCGATGCTAAGAACCATAATAATAGCTCAAAAAGGCTGAGATTCTAAAGAAATGCTGTTTCAGAGAAACACACACTACTAAACACTACTTCGGGGAAATCTACTATAGCTTTGGTGACCAGAAGCTCTACCAGGACCATACCTTCCCACACCTGACTCAGCCATATACAGCCAGAGGTAGTCCTGGGAAGTGGCCAAAAAGAGATTACTAAGTGCTCCTAAGAATCACATTTAACTAGACCTTGTTTGATGTGGGGAAAAGATCCTCATATAAGAATTCTTCATATAAGAATAAGTTCCCTCACACACAGACACACGTGGATGGGAAATCTTATTTCTGGAATGGTGCTTTGCACATGTCCAACTGAAGGCCAATAACCAAGAGAAAAAGATGGTTTTAAAAACTAAAGTTGGGTTTTAGTTTTTAACTTTACAGAAAAAAAAGCTGCTCATTTTTAAGAGCATATAAGGGTATATAACATAAAACTATATCCAAAAGCAATTTTTAAAATGTCTTCATTTCATGTTATGGTCAATTAAAGGAAATGAAAGCGAAGAACGGAAGGAGAAAGAAGGGGCACACAGAGAGATTTATTAACAAGCTCTGAGGTGAAATGTTAGGCAAAACACTCATTATACCCTAAGGTCCGCTTAGATTGTGGTCTTCAGAACATTAGCCACCTATCACTGATACTGAAAGACTTCTGCCACTGTTCTGTGTATGCACACAAGTTAAGAGGCAATGAACTGTAACAAAAGACATAAACAAGCCTCTTTTTCTACCAGCCAAAACCCTACTCCTCCCACGGACATAGGATAGAATGCCAGTTGTTATGTCCTCTTAGTATAACACACAAATCTTCTGATGTTAAAGTATGGCCTTCTAACCAAATGTGCACGAATAGATTTTTCCAAGTTGAAACTGAGGGGAAAAAACACTAAAACAGACTCTTGGAATAATGAAGCTTATTAGTATATGAATTTAGCTATATTTTGTTTTAATATGTAAAAACTACAAAGGCTAAAATAAAAGCCTGTTATAATAGTTTAGGTTTGTCACAAATACCAAAGACATAAAGTGTTTCTACTATAACTGTCATTTTCTGCTGTGTAAGGTTTGTGTTCCTTTAAGACTACACACACACACACACACACACACACACACACACACACACACAGCAATATTGTGTCAGGTGTCATACAATAGAGTTAACATTACACCAACCTAGTCTATAAAAATCATTTGCACATCCATTAGTGTGGATCCTTAGAAGACAGAAAGTGCTCAGGTGAATAGTGACAAAATGAAAAGTGGTTTTTATGCACTATATGTATTTTTATGCACTATTCCATTCATCACACCCAGTAAACAACTAAATATAATTGTTAAGGTTTGTTTCCATTCTCAGCATTTCAATTTATTTGTAGTATAACATGCCTGGTCAGAAACAATGTTTCTGTAAAATACTTCCTTCTTAACCTTGCTGTTCCACAAATTCCATATAGGGCAGTCAGTATATGAAAAAGTTAATTTTTTCCCCATAAAAACTCAGTTATAGACTTATCACAAGATCAAAACCAAAACCTACAATTTCAGTATAGTCTTTCTACCAAACTAATCTTCCACAGATTTTGGTGGGTTTTTTTTTTTAAGTGAGATAATAAAGCTATGGTAAAGTGAAAACATAACATAGTATTTCTTGGAACTACCAACACTGGAAAGATGGTCAAGTCTGTATCTAATATGAAGAACAAATTTAGCATATTTACGAAACATCAGCACTGGGAATATTTCAGCACAGTCACAAAAGAGGCAAACAGAACCAGGTGCCTCAATATAAATGGGCAACTTACAAAAGACCACTACCCATGAACAAAGCTAACTGGCATTTTTGATAATAAAATGTTAGACTCGAATATGGTAAGGAATTCTTCATTTTGCCATTGAAATAAATGAAGCTGGGGAAACTGAAGCAGCTTGTAAAACCCTGTAAGTCCTACACATAGAGAGGTAAGATTAAGTGGAAGTAGTACCTGAAGTGAGCAAGGAGGTTAGTTATTCTGACTCCCATTACACCATTCAAGTAAAGTCTAAAGAACAGTATTTCTAAACTTTTTAAAATGCTAGAGGTAAAGTAGTAATTCAGAAAGTCTATGTGCCTCTTAAACAGCTCAATAGCCTTTTGACAGTTTCAAAGAAAAAAAAGCCACCCCTCAAAAAAAAAACCCTCAAAAGTTTAATACCTTTTCTCTTTCTTGTCCTAGATGCTGGTAAACAAGTAAGCAAAACTCCCTTCCACGAATACAGAAAATGAAGAGTAGGTTTCCCCGTCATGGGAAGTCAAAGAGTTCATCCCCTCTCCCGGCAGAATGGGAAAAAACCCATAACAAAGGCACCTCCTGGACACCTCCAGTAACCAGACATCGAAGAGACAATCCCCGGAAAGAATCAGGCTCTCAAGCGATAAAGAGGGTACTCGTCATTCTTCATGAATCTCATCTCCCGAAAGAGGACACCTGCTGTACAAGCAGAGAAGTGACGACTTTCCTCTCTCAAAAGGCTTATACAGAGTTGGCGCTTACTGGAATTTGCAAGAGTCTCCTACAAGGGAGAGCTTCAGCTTCCAGCGGGGCCTCTCCGAGCACTGAGACGGAACTGGCTTGGAAGTTTCTTTCCTCTTTTCCTAGTTATGTCATACAAAACACCATAAAGAAGATTCTTGTGAGGATCCCTACCTCACTACCAATCAAAAAAAGAAAAAAAAAAAAAAGAAGAAGCTATCTTCAACCACAGTGGTCTCTCGCCCGCGGTAAGTGCCTTTTGCAAGCAGGGAAGAGCAAGGGCGACGGCCAGATTCCCCAGCTAGGCTAGAGCTCCTCCCAAACAAGCTTCACAGCCAATTGAGAAGGAGAAAAAAAGAAGGGCGTGTGCTAGACACACTGCTGCCCACTGCCTTGGCCTGCAGCATCACGTGAGGAATGGGCGGCACCAGGCAGGACGCTCTCCCCCAGGCTCTGGCCCCACCCAGTCAAATCAACAGCAAGTGGAAATCTTCCAGCCTGAGACGCTGGCCAGTCCGGACCTAAAACAGGCCAGACCAGGTAGGTATGGGTGGCACTGAAAATCTGGCCCGCCCTAATAGCAAGGCTACACCAGCAACTCACAAAAGCAATGTATAGGTTCAGTGTAAGGAAGTTAAGGACAAAACAGGGTGACCTTAAGCAGTTATCCTACCCACTCCGGATTTTAACTCCACTTATTTGACACAATGCTGTCCTGTGCATTACAATCAGCACCATATGCAAAAAAATTAACTTTTATTACTAAAAGTTCATTTCCTGGAGTAAACAGAATTCAAAATAGAAAACAGCTTCAAAGAAAAACTTTGCTCCTGTATTATTTTCCTGAGAAGTTACTAAATAAGGACAATAAACCAGGACAGAAATTCTATGTGTTACCATATTTGCAGAGAAAAACTTGAGAGGTGAAGATGATTAAGGGTAGATAAATGGCTAAGCTAGAATGAGGACATCTCTTCAAAGAGTTAAAAATTATTTGCAGTGAATATAGTGTACTGTAGCACTCTGAATTTATAGTTCACCTCAGGTCAAATCCTAGCTCAGCTATGTACCTGGAATAGTGGATAAGAGCAGTGGACTTTGGAATTAAAGAGACCCTGAGTTTAAATTAGACACTTGCTGTGTGACTCTGGCCAAGTCTTAAACTTCATCTGTCTGTTTTATCATCTATAAAATGTGGAAAATAATGACACCTACCCTCCTAGTGAGGTGGTTGTGAGGATAAAATTAGAAATTTGCAAAACACTTTTGGAATATTAAAGCAATATAGAAATTCCAGTTACCACAGAAGTCTTTCTTTTCCTTTCCCTTTCTGGGCCTCAGTTTCTTCATCTGTAAAATTTTGTTGTTCAGTCATTTTCAATTGTGTCTTCAACTCTTCATTGACCCCATCTGGGGTTTTCTTGGCACAGATACTGGAGTGGTTTGCCATTTCCTTCTTCAGCTCATTTGAGACATGAGGAAACTGAGGCAAATAGGGTTAAGTGACTTGTCCAGTGTAACTTAAGTTTATGAGGCTGAATCTGAACTCAGAAAGATGAGTCTTCCTAATTCCAAGCCCAACGCTCTATCCACTGTACCACCTAAGTATCCCATCTGTTTGAGGTTCTCTACAATTCTCAATTTTATAAATTTTCAGTTCTTGGCTGTTGTTTTATTGGGAGATGGGAGAAAGAAGAGAAGAACTGACAGGATAATACAAACCCCTACAGACCTGAGTTCAAATCCCACAACTGATACTGGATAAACCTCATTTTTAAGCAACTTTTAGAAACTCATCAATAAACTTTGTAAATAAGTCATTCTGCACTAGCGAAAGGAATCCCACCCTAGTGAATGAAATCACAGATCCCTGCTGTAATAACAAAACTCTTCACTGGATTTATTGTGAAGAAAGGTAAAAAGTACTGTATGACTAACTGCACTAAAATACACCTGAGATTTTTAAAAAATGAGTAGTGAACAAACAGGGCATAGTCAGTTGATTATCACTTTAAAAATTAAAAGTAACCAAATTTCAACCAATCTTGAAAGTTAGTAACTCACCTCATTCAACTCCCATCTCCTTTGTACATTGGTACATATGTGTTGAATGAGGCAAATTAATGCTAGTATCAGTCTATATAAAATACAACCAGAAAGACAAATACACAATAAAATTTATTATCCATTACAATATTTTCATGATCTGAAATTTCAAATAATTTGCACTCTAAATAGCAGAATTTTCTAACAGAATTATCTTGGCTGCTGTCTAGTTCAACAAGCCAACTATTCTCTCATTTTATGGATAGGAATCCGAGGACCAAAGAAAAGTAATTTGTTCTAAGTGGCAGAGCCAAGATTAGCTCCCAGAATGCCTGACAACTCAAAAATTAGTTCAGATAAATGTCACAAAAACAAAAAAATAAGAAAAAGATATCTAACCACCTTTCAAGAAATTAATTATAAAGTTGAAATGGCTTGTAAAGTAATAAAAAATGCCCTAAACACTGTGTGAACCTAGACAAATCACTTAATCCCAATTGCCCAAAGTTGAAAAATGCCTCAAAGTTGAAAATAATTTTACCAGCAATGTTATTTCCATTAAAAACAAACTACCAGGGTAGTATACCAAGAAGAATCAGCAAAAACCAGATATCATGACAGTTTTTAAAAGATTCTTTTTAAATAATTTAACTTTAGTGGTAAACAAAAAAGCAAATTAGCATATTAATGCCAAGTCATTCATCTAGTTTTTTAACTAAAATTTGTTCAATTTCACACTGTTCCATTACAACTGAAAGATGAAAAAATTATCAATTTTATTCTATTTTAGTACCTTAATTTTTCAATGCCAGGCCACAGCCAAGTTTTGTGTGTGTGTTTTTTTAACCTCTCAATCTATAACAGTATATAATTCAAGCTAAAGTCAATTTAAAACAAATTTCAAAAGCAACAATAAACAAATCATAGACACAGAATTATAAATTACTTCATAGGCCATTACTTCAATCTCTTCATTTTGCAAATCAGGAAATTGCAGCCCAGGCACTTGTAACTTGTCTAAAGCCACACAACAAGTACTTGTCAAAGATGAGTTTTAAACTCAGGTTCTGGGGCAGACTCCAAATACGCCTCTGACACTTAACACTAAAACAAACAAACAAACAAACAAAACCCCACAACTAGCCATGTGACTTTAGGCAAGTCACTTAAACCTAATTGCCCTCCAAAAAGCAAAAAAAATAAAAATAAAAATAAACTCAGGTCCTCTCTCTGATTCTTGGACGAGGGCTCTTTCCACTCTACCATAGTGCCTCTCAAAGAGGGCCTTTGACTTAGCTGCTCAAACAACATCACATTTGAAAACTGCTTTTCTCCTTAAAACAAATGTCTTTTTTATTTTTCTATTCAAAATACCTCATGTGTCAACTTTGTTTTTCTTTACAGTTAATCAAAATGTTGCAAAAAGGAGGGAGGGTAAGGGGGAAAGGACACTAGTAAATGTTTCTAATTAGTCACCAACAGATATAACTAATTTGCGAGGTTGTGGTTTTTAATTTTATAATTTTTAAAAAGTTATTCCACATTATTTTTTTTAAAACCACATCTATAAAAGTTATATGTGCAAAGTAAACACTAATACACAGCTATAATAACTCGGATCAATCAAACAAGTCAGCAGATGCAGTACTTAACTTGAATAATTTGAGATACTAGGAAGAGAACCAGCTGGATAAAAATTGGCATCAGAGATGCAGCTATAAAATGGAGTTATGGAGATTAACTGCCAAGCCCAATTTATCAAACCTATTCCAATTCCTTAACAAAGCAAAAGGGATGCCTCCCTCCCAAGTCAATGAAACATTTTTTTTTAATTGGGTTCTTTTTAATGCACAAAAGGAAGCACAGACAAGACTATACTGAAAGTAACATATAGAACTACATTTTTTCCTCTACAACAGCAAGTGGTATAAAATGGAAATACACAATTTTTAAAATAATATTTTTTTATATTTTGCTGTGTAAAGATACTTTTGGTATTTAATTTCAGAACTTTCAAAAAGAGAGGAAAAAGAATGATGTACTCAAGACAAATGCTGTAAACTGATGTTTGTTTTATTTGTATAAATTTTTTTTTTGGAGGGTGATACTGAACTCTACAACTAACACCTCTAATAGTTCTGAAAGTAAGAAATATACTCAATCAAGAAACATGAGCCTTTTTTTAAGGTTATTTGGGAATTATTGGACATAGGCTTATATGAAGATTTCTGCTGGTGCATGGGAACCTAGAGCCCTTTCTGGAATTGGGTAAAGGGCAAACATGCCAACTGGAACCTAACAATTGCTGAGAAGGAGACAAGAGAAACTGCATCAATGTTAAAGGAGAGAACTTCCATTCTCAGTACTGTCTTAACTTTCTGTCCTACTAGGCCTTTACACCAAAGAAATCAAATAGGGAAAGGACCCTATGTACACCCTCCCAAAATAAAATTATGGCAGTTTTTTATAATGGCAAAGAACTGAAAACTAAGGGAGTTCCCTTAGGGGGAATGACTGAACAAATTACAGTATACAAATGTAATGGAATACTATTAGTCTGAAAGAAATGGAAAAAAAAAAAAAGACAGCTTCAGAGAAATCTGTTAAGACTTATATGATGTGGGGTAAAGCAAGGAGAACAGGAAACAATTTATACAATAACATTTTAAGAACAAACGACTTTTAATGACTTAAGAATTATGCTAAATGCAATGATCAACCATGATTCCCAGAGCACCAGTGATGAAACATCCTAGTCATCTGAGAGAATGATGGACTCCAGATGCATACACGCATTTTTAATATAGCACAGAAATTTATTTTCCTTTACATACTTGTTAGTTTTCTTTTTCTTCTTTTGGGGGGGGGGGGTGGAAAGGGGTTGGAAGATGGAGGAGTGTGAAGGAAAGAAAATAAATACTGAGGGGATTTTTTTTTTAATTGTTAGACTCTCTGGGACTTCAAATAAAGAGGTGAGGGGCCCCTGAGAAGTCATGGGGGAGGCCCATACAATATGCTAGGCACAGATCTCTGTTGTTTTTTTTTTTTTTTGTAAAAGTACATGTACTTACATATACATTTAAATAGTCAATTTGCCAGCCTTTTCCTACATCTACTAAAAAAAAAAGGCAAAAGATGCTCTTTTAGTGTAAGATCCTATTACACAAGGACTTTATTACCAGATAGCATTCTAAATTCAGGATCCTGGCCTACTAAGTAAATCAAATCAACTAAAAAGTAGCAAAAATTACATTCCCCTTCCCCAAGAAGGAAAAAAAACTAGTATGGCCACTAAAACTAATCAAATACTAATGGGAGTCTAGTATGATTTGTCCGTTGCTTAATTTCTGTTAAAATTTTTATCCTGGACCCTTACTTTGATGTAATTTCATCCACATGGGTTCTCCCTTGGATAGTACCAGATGCAATCCATTCATGACTTCTCATCTTTTCAAAGTAGTTTGTCCATGTCTTGCCATAGTTTGGGGAGGAAAGGGTCCACCCAATTTGCTATGGACCTTTTTTTAGGTTCTCTTCATGTTGTATGGATAAAAATGGGGTATTTGGGCTACCCATCCTTCAGTCTCAAAATGACAGACCCTCCTTCTTTTCTGATGATGTATTTCTTACATCTTTACAAATCAAAATTTGCACAAGAGAAATAATGAACACCTACTCATGCCCACACTTCTTCATTGCCCTTTGGATGACCCTCAACTTTAATTCTTCTGAAACTACTGTATTTCATGACTCACAATGATTAATCATCACTGTAATAATACAAGTATTAAAAAAAGCCTCAAAAAGTCAGTCTTCCTTTCTAGGAAGGTTCCATATGAACCAAAATATTGACAGTGATATTTTATGGTAGTAGAATAAGTAGCAATTGATTCCAATCAATAGAGGAATGGTTAAACAAATGCTGCTGCATGAATGTAATGGACTACTACTGTGTATTACTATTCATAAGAAATATAAAAAATTCAAGTATGTATGGGAAGACATATGAATTGATGCAGAATAAGGAAAATAATCTAAAAAACTATAACAATGTAAATTGAAAGAGCAACAAAAATAGAAATAAACCAAGTGCTTAAAGAAGAAATGAGAAACTACACCTCTTCCTCCTTTGCAAAGATGGAGAACTTATGCAACATTGTATATATTGTCAGACTCATGTGGATTAGTTTAGCTGAACTCTATGTCTTTTTTATTCCCTCTCAAATTTATTCTTTGTTAGAGAGGATGGCTCTTTGGGTAAGGTGGAGGAATACACTGGGAAACAAAGATGATATAAAACAAACAAAAAAAAATTCTTAAGTTTCTTCCCACTCCAATCCATCCTTCTCATAGAGCTGCCAAACTGATTTTCCTAAAGTATAAATCTGTCCAGTCATTTCCCTACTCAGCTCCAGTGGCTATGCTATTTATTCCAGGAACAAATAAATATAAACACCTCAATTTGTTATTTAAAGCCCTTCACAATATAACCCTAGTCAATCTTTCCAGCTGTACTGCACATTAATACATTTAACAAACACTAAGGTCCAAGCAGCAAGCAGGCTTTCTTATTGCTCCCCATATACTGTACTCCATCTCCTGACTTTTTACCTTTGTTCTGCTTGTCCCTTATGCCTGGAATGTACCTCCTACTGATCTCTGTCTCCCCAAATTCCTAGTTTCCTTAAATGTTCAGTTCAAGTTCCACCTTTTATATCAGGTTTCTAATAACTTCCCAGTTGCTAGTGCCTACTACTACCACCACACCAGCCCTGAAAAAAAAAAAATCAAGTGCATGTGTGGGCACCCATAATCTTTCCCAAAAGAAAATAAACTCCTTAAGGGCAAGAACTGCTTTATTTTTATCTTTAAGGCCTAGCACAGTGCTTGGCACTTAATACAATTCTTGTTAACTGACAAAACTTTTTTTTTAAATAAGAAATTCACAATAAAAAACTTTTAATTTTAATAAATTGGTTATTAGAAGCATTATGAAATTTCCCAAAGGCAATCTGACTGGTTCTCTTCCAACTCAGTTGTGGGACCAGTTTATGTACTGATGGACCAAGTCCTATGGGCTGTCCATCCAACTGCATGTCTGCCTACCAACCAGGATTTCTTCACCCAGCTGTGAACTGATCTAGTCATTTTGGAG
This sequence comes from Pseudocheirus occidentalis, assembly GCA_028646575.1. Taxonomy (NCBI): domain Eukaryota; kingdom Metazoa; phylum Chordata; class Mammalia; order Diprotodontia; family Pseudocheiridae; genus Pseudocheirus; species Pseudocheirus occidentalis. Next base: position 90,806,946 of record CM053595.1, read on the forward strand.
AACAATGTGGAATTATGCCCAAAGTGTTATAAAACTGTGACCCAGCAATATATGTTTTATAACTAATTTATTTATGTTGAGTTTTCAACATTCACTTCCATAAGATGTTGAATTTTAAATTTTTCTCCCCTTCCCTTTTATTCCCCCTCCCCAAGAAGGCATACAATCATATTAAACATATTTTCACATTAGTCATGATGTAAAGAAAAATTAGAACTAATGGGAGGATCCATGAGAAAGAAGAAAACAAAAGAAAAGGTCCGCAAATGGTATGCTTCCATCTACATTCAGACTCCAAAGTTCTTTCTCTGCATGTGGGTAGCATTTCCAACGTGAGTCTTTTGGAGTTGTCTTAGATCCTTGCATTCCTGAGAAAAGCTAAGTCTACCAAGTCAGTTATCACACAATATTGCTGTTACTGTGTACAATGTTCTCCTTGTTCTGCTCATTTCACTCGGCGTCAATTCTTAAGTTTTTCCAGGTTTTTCTAAAGTTCACTTGCTCATGATTTCTTATATAGTACAATAGCAGTCATCCATTACATTCATGTACCACAACTTGTTCAGCCACTCCCCAATTGATGGGCATCCCCTCATTTTTAATTCTTGGTCACCACAAAAAGAGCTACCATAAATGTTTTTATATATGTGGGGCCTTTTCCCATTTTTATGATCTCTTTGGGATACAGGACTAAAAGTGGTATTGGACAAGTCATTCCCCAATTGATAAATGGCCAAAGGATATGAACAGGCAATTTTCAGAGGCAAAATTAAAGATATCTTTAAGCATATGGAAAAATGCTCTAAATAACTACTGATTCGAGAAATGCAAATCAAAACAATTGTGAGGTACCACTTCTCACCAGAAAATGACAAGTGCTGGAGAGGATGTGGAAAAATTGGAACTCTAATGCATTGTTGGTGGAGCTGTGAACTGATACAACCATTCTGGAGGGCAAACTGGAACTATGCCCAAAAGGCTATAAATAATTGCACACCCTTTGACCCTGTAATACCACTTCTGGGCTTGTATCCCAAAGAGAACACAGAAGTAGGAAAAGGACCCATATGTACAAAAATATTTATTGCAGCTCTCTTTGTGGTGACAAAAAACTAGAAATTTAGGGGATGCCCATCAATTGCGAAATGGTTGAACAAGTTATGGAATGTGAATGTAATGGAATACTATTGTGGTATAAGAAGGGGATGCTATGGGAAGGAGATGGACTATATAATTATCTGGAGAGGCTTATACAAACTGATGCTAAGTGAGAAGAGTAGAACCAAGAAAAATTTGTATACAGTCACAGATACATCATATGTGTGACAACCAACCTTGACAAACTGGACTCTTCTCAACAACGCAGTTAAAAGACAACTCTACAAGTCTAAGAATGGAAGGAGATATCTACATTCAGAGAAAGATCTAGAAAGACCAGAGTTTAAATGGAGAGCGAAGCCATACATGCTATCGTTTCTGTGTTTCGTTTTGTTTCTGTTTTCCCATTGTTTACTCCATTGGTTACAATGCTTCTATACAACCAGACTATTGTACAATGTGAAAGAGTCTGCAGATCCTATACATGATTGTATGCCACCATGGGGATGAGGGGGGGAAAGAAGGAAGAGAGAAGGAAGGAGAGAAAATCTGAAACTCAAGTGATTCTGGAACTGAATCTTGTAAACTAAAAGTAAACAAACAAGTAAAAAAAA
>CM053595.1:90808757-90819079 GCA_028646575.1 Pseudocheirus occidentalis
TCTCCAGAATGGTTGAATCAGTTCACAATCCAACCAACAATGCTTAAGTGTTCCAAGTTTCCCTCATCTTCTCCAACTTTTATCATTTTCCTGTGGCTAGTGTAACTAATCTATTCCACTGATCCACCACTATGAATTAATTTCTGAAAGAGGTCTATTCACTGAATGGGCAGTACCTCACTCAAAGTGAGAACCAGAAAAGACCTTAGCCTGTAAGGGCCAGGGTCTTCCAATGCATCCTGGGCCATCTATAATTGTCCTGACAGTATCTGGCCACTGGGCCCAAATGGCTCTGGAAATGAAAGTAAGGCTGGTGACCTTCACAGACCTCCCTCACTCAAGTCCAAGTCAACTGCAAATCATGTCTTCATTCCTGAGATGTCGTGGTCCTCTTTGAGAACAAAGGACAAACACAACCAACAACAAATATTTCTTAGCCTATACAAAGTAATTTTGATGACTGCTTCTTTGTAATACAATTTAAGAGCTTGTACAGGGTAGGCCATCTTCCCTTGCTTTTCATTAATTCCCTTGATATTCTGGACTTTTGTTCTCCCAGATGAATTTTGTTTTTTGTTTTTTGTTTTGTATAGCTCTATAATTTTTTGGTAGTTTGGTATGGCACTAAACAGGTAAATCAATTTAGGTGGAACTGTCTTTTTATTATATTAGCTCAGCCTACCCAGGAGCAACTGATATTTTTCCAGTTATTTAGATCTGGCTTTAATTTGTGTGAAGTGTTTTATAATTTTGTTCATATAGTTTCTGGGTTTGTTTTGGCAGGTGGACTCCCAAATATTTTATTATGTCTATTGTAACTTTAAATGCAATTTCTCTTTCTATCTCTTGCTGTTGGGCTTTGGTAGTATTATACAGAAATGCCAATGATTTATTTGGGTTTATTTTATATCCTGCAACTTTGCTAAATTTGTTTATTTCAAGTAATTTCATACTTGATTCTCTAGGATTCTCCAAGTATATCATCATATCATCTGCAAAGAGTGATAACTTAGTTGTTTTTCTTTTTTTGCCTCTTCTAATACCTTCAATTTCTTTTTCGTCTCTTATTGCTAAAGCTAACATCTCTAGTACCATACTGAAATAACAGTGGTGATAAGGGACATCTTTGTTTCATCCCCTACCACTCCCAACTCTCCCCACCTTACTTACATATCAGCTTATCCCTATTACATATAATTCTTGCTGATGGTTTTAGATAGATGTTACCTATCATGTTAAGGAAGACTCCATTTACTCCTATGCTCTAATGTTTTTAGTAGCAATGGACATTGACTCAGCAATACCACTATTAGGTCTGTTTCCCAAGGTGATCAGGAAAAGGGGAAAAAACTTATATAGCAGCAATCTCTGTGGTGGCAAAAAAATGCTGAAAATTTAGGGGATGCACATTAATTGGGGAATAGTTAAACAAGATTGGTATATGATTGTGATAGAATATTACTGTGCTATATAAAAAATTATGAACTGGTTGATTTTAGAAAAATGTAGAAAGACTTGCATGAAATAAAAAAGAATGAAATTAGGAGAAACAAGAGAATGTTGTGTTGTATACAATGAGAGCCATATTGTTCAAAGACCTATGAGTAAGTTATTTTGAGTGTTATAAATATTCAAATCAAGTATAAATAGAAGTATGTATAGTATTGTTTTACAAACACACACACACACACACACACACACACACACACACACACACACACACACACCATGTCTAATGGTGGTCTTCTCTAGTGCAAAGTGGGGAAGGAAGAAGGAAAGTGCACAGCAGAACAAATGAAAACTCACAAGGAAGCACAGAAAAAAAGTTTTTAAAATAATGTATAATACTCATTACATTACATAGTTTTTCAAAAAAATAAAGTGTGAAATGGAGAATCATGGTTTCATATTGAATCCTCTTTTGTGTAGTGCTACATACATGAAAATATTTAGGGAGTTTTTGCCTTTTTGTATTTAAGTTCAAAATGAATAAAAAATTTGCAAACAAGTTTATATACTAAATCAATGCCTCAGTCTTGGTTACCATATGTTTGGCAAGAAGGATTAAGGATTAACTTTTCACTGGCTGAATTGTTTTCTAGGTTCTTCTCATCTCCTTTTAACAAATAATATACAATAGTTAAAGTTCCTTAGGAAATGCTGACAGTTGATGTAGACACCAGTTCTTTTATTCATTTTCGTTTTTGCTGTTAGCAGTTTGTCAAAATATGCCACGTAGCAGTTGTCTCAATTGTACTCCATATCTTATTTTTACTCTCTCCTAATTTTGTTATTGATTTTTAGCCTTATTATAACAAGTCAATGGTCTTAACTATACAAAGAATAGCGATTCAGAAATTATTCCCATAACTAAGTAGTTGTTTTTGTCTTAAAAATATAATCAGGGGCAGCTAGGTAGCACAGTGAATAGAGGACCAGCCCCTAAAGTCAGGAGGACCTGAGTTCAAACCCAGCCTTGACACTTAATACTTGACACTTAACTAGTTGTGTGACCTTGGTCAAGTCACTTAAACCCTATTACCTTGTATTCCCCCTCCTATACCTAGAGAGAGAGAGAGAGAGAGAGAGAGAGAGAAATAGATAAAATCAATTTTTTTTTTAAGTTATCTTATGGTCACTATGTTCATTACCTACTTCTCTTAGTATTGATAACATTTAGGCAAAATACAAATATATCTACTGGGAAGGGGGAGGGAATAAGCATTTATTTAGCACCTACTGTGTGTCAGGCACCGTTCTGTTGTAAGCACTTTTTACAAATATCAGCTCATCTGATCCTTAAAACAATCCAGAAAAGGAGGTGCTATTATTATCATCCTCCTTTACAGCTGAGGTGGGGCAGCTAGGTGGCACGGTGGAAAGAAGGAGGACCCTGAATTTTAATGTAGCCTCAGACGCTTAGTAGCTGTGTGAACTCTGATCAAGTTACTTAACTTTTTGCCTCAGTTTCCTCATCTGTAATATGAGCTTGAGAAAAAAATGGCAAACCATTACAGTCTGACCTACCCATTCCCCCCCCCCCAAAGCCCACAAACCAGATGGGGTCATAAAGAGTAGGACACGACTAATTGATGAGCAACAACATTTTTAAATCTAGTAAAACACCCTTGAGCCTTATATAGCATTAAGACTGTTGGCTTCCCCCAAAAAGCCATTTAGCACTAAAATGGTCCATTCCTAGAGAGCCTCCATATGATCTCTTATACCTCTATCCTCTAATCATATGCTCTAAAGTTTATTTCCCCAAATAGTTTGTCAGATAATTTTTAAAGTTACTTTATTCATACTAATTTATTGAAACTTATCTCTTCACACCAACTGCAATAAATCTGAATCACCTAGACTACTACTACAATTTCCTAATAACTCTTCCTCTCCAATCCAATCTATGTTAATATATCACATTCTACCATTGTTTTAAAATTGTAATGACTACAAAATAAAATCCAAACTTCTTAACTTGGAATTTAAGGTCCCCTTCTATCCAGCTCCAACCTACCTTTTCATTCTAATTTTAAGCTATTACCTTTCATATACTATGCTCCAGCTAAAATGTATACTTTACCATTTCCTGACTCCAATTTCTACCTGTCAAAATCTTTACTCCTTTTTTCAAAACCCCTCTAAAATGCTACCTTTCCCATGAAGCCTTCCTGTCCAATGCGGAAAAAAAAATTACTTCTTTTCCTATTCTGAATGATCATAGCATTTGTTTGATTCCCTTGACATATTTTGCCTTGCACTGCAAATTACTTGTGTAATTATCTCAACTATTAAAAATGGAAGCTCCTGTAGAGCAAGGACCTTTCTTTAAGAGATAAGGAAAAAAACCACAGAACTTAGGAATCAGAAGACTTGGATTCAAGTACTGGTTCTGCCATTTATTAACTTGTGACCTTGAGAAAGTCATCTCACTTTTCTGGAGACTGTTTGTTCATCCGTAAAACGGGAATAACAATACTTATAGTGCCTACTTCACAGTATTATTCAGAAAGCACCCTGTAAAGCCATAAAGCATTCTAGAATGAGATAATGGTGACACTAATATTCGTAATCATCTCATCCCACAACACCCAGCAAAATACTTTTGCTGAACAGGCATTTATTAAACCCCTATTATATGCAAAACTCCGCTGCTGAGCATTGGGAAAAGACATATAAAATCTAGCCCTGTGCACTTTGATACACACATATACTATACATATATACACATATGCTATACACACACGTTTATATATAGTCATATTTGCTGTTCAGTTGTTTCAGTAGTGTCCAACTCTACATGATCCCATTTAGAGTTTTCTTGGCAAAGATACTGGAGTGGTTTGCCATTTCCTGCTCCAGATCATTTTACAGATAAGGAAACTGAGGCAAGCAGGGTTAAGTGATTTGACCAAGTCACACAACTAGAGTCCAAGGCCAGATCTGAACTTGGATCTTCCTGATTCCAGTCTATCCGCTGCCCTAAGCACATGTGGGCATACGGCACAGGCGCTCACACACACGGTGAATAGTCATGTTAGGAATAGTTCTCAAATCTATCTAGATAACATCTAGCAGAATGCTACTCACAAACAGATCTTTTAATGAAAACATATTGCTAATGGTCACTTGCCAAATAACTTCAATATTTTCTCAAAAGGAACTGCTATACTACTTGAACCATTTCTCCAGCTACTCCCTCTACTGATACAGGCTACATACTCCCCACACTGTAAGAGTTTTGTGAGTAGCAAATTCCAAAAAAGTCAGTAACTGGTAATGTAACGATAAAGCTTCCCACACACAAACAGGCTCAGAAGACAGACATATCCATACTCAGGGACTGGACTCATACTTATAGCCTTTCCTATTTGGTAGGGGCCTGCCAAAGTCTATACTCCTTTAACATACTAGCTTGGGTTAACCTTCCCAACCACAATGAGCAAACATAACTTAAGCAGAGGAAAAATGACTAGTCTATAATTATTACCTTTAGGCATATAAAAATATTGTCAATATATAATTAAAACATAATTATGCATTTTGGGGTATCTACATAATACGAATATAATAACTGAAATAACTCCAAACCAGAGAAACTTTTCTGTGATCCATTATTTCAGAATCCTAAGGTACTAAAATCTAAGTTCCAGGTAATATCCCTACATAAGTCAATTAATTCTTCTGTTTCAAGGCTATGGACTAAAACCTTAATTTTGCTTATATCATTAAACTTTTCTATACAAAATGAGTAAAATAATCACCAGCACTAGGTGACATCTCAATTCACAGCCTAGTTCAACTAGGTAGCCTACATGTTTTGCCAAGTACAGATCATTTCTGTCCATGGCAAGACAATTTCAATTTACAAAATCACAATAGCAATTTGAGAAACAAAAAGCAGGTCTCTAAGTCAAGAAATACAAATTTTCTGTATAAATAAATACAAATAAATACACACTGAACAAATAAAAGGTGTGCTTTCACTGCAAAGGTGAATTTTAGAAGAAGTTAATTTAATAGCTAACTTCAGAATCAGAAAGGACTTCTGAAATCATCTGGTCTAAAACATACCTCAAAAGAAGTCTCTTCCACAATATTCCTGAGTGAGGAATTCCAGTCTCCTCTTAGAGGCTTTCCAGTATAAGTATATTCTGAAGTTATCAATTCTGCTTTCTGTTTCTGCAACATCCATCCCCTGCTTCTAATTAGGCATTCTATTCTACATGACAATCTTTCAAATAATTTAAAACAATCACCAGGTCAATCATCAAACATTTATTGTTTCTACTATGTTATCAAGCACTAAGCTAGTCTTCCAGACCTACAAAGATAAAAGTGAAATAGCCCCTTCCCTAGAGGAACTTACAATCTACTTGAGAGAACATATGTATAACTGTAAGTTTGTAATACACAGACACAAAATTGGGGGGAGGGGTGAGGGACTAGCAGTTAAGAGGTAAGAAAGACTTTATGCAGAAGACAATGCTTGAGATGACCCTTAAAGGAAGATATTTAAAAGGCAGAGTGCTTTCAAAGAACCAAGGGACATGCAAATGCACAAAGGAAGGATACAGATATGGCATAGTGCCATATCTTTAAGAGTAATAATATCAATTTGGCTAACCCATACTTAGTATGCATGAATGGGAGCAATGTGTAATAATAAATCTAGAAATGAGGGATGGGGGATGGGAGGAAAGAACTTTAAAAGACAAATATAAGAGTTTATAGCTGATCTTACAGCAATAGGGAAACAAGAATTTATTGAGTAAAAGAGAAAAATGGTCAGATCTACCTTTTAGGAAAGTTATTTTGATAACTGTAGGGGACAAACTGGAGTGCAAAGAAAGTCAAATTGAAAGTTTTTTCATACTCCAAATAAAAGATAACAAAGGCAGGAGCTCAGATGGTAGTCCTGTGGAAAGCAGGCAAGCGATATGAAATGTTATAAAGGCAAAATGAACAAGACTTGGCACCTAAACGGATATATAAAATGAAGGTGGTGATGATTACAGTGAAGATGGGAACTCCAATTGACTGGAAGAATGTTGGTGCACTCAACAAAAACAGGGAAGTTTAGAAGGACAAACTCGGGGAAGGGAGGGGGAGATAATACCTTTCTCCAAAACAGAATTTTTGTTCATAGAAGGATCAATAGAAGTTGCAAAGAAGCAAATTTTGGCCTACTCACAAAAAATTTCCTCTGGCAATTATAGTGGTCAAAAGATAATGAACTATGGTTTCCCCCTCCTCCTTTCAAGGTGTTTAAGCCTGACGAACAACTGTCAGGTATATTATAGTAAGGATTCGTTTCAATTCTCAAATTCTGTGATTCTGGACATGCTGAGTTTGAGATGCCTATATATAGTGGGACATCCATTTTGAAACAGCCAATAAGTTTATGATGAATAACTAAAGATGAAGAAGAGCTAATATCTCTAGAATAGACATACAAACCTGAAAATCATTTGCATAAGGATGATAATTAAATCTATGGAAGTTGATGAGATCACTAATAGAAAAGGATCTGAATAGAGTCCTGGGTTCCACCCACAGTTAAAGAGGATAGGAGATAGATGATCCAGCAAAGAAGAATGAGAAGTAGTCACAGAAGTAGGAGAAAAAGCAAGAAAGAAAAGTAACAAAAACCCAGAGAAGAGAGAGTATTCAAAAGGAAAAGTAAAGTAATAGTTGTCAATGCTGCAGAAAGGTCAACAAAGCTGAGTTGAGAAAGGGCCATAAGATTTGACAGTTAAAAAATCATTAGTGACTTTGAAGAGTGGTTTCAAGTTGATAAAGGTGGATACCAAACTGAAAAAGAATTAAATGCAGTGAGAGGAGAGGACATAGTGTAAAATGGCCTTTTTTCCTAGGAATGTGGCTAGAAAGGAAGGAGAAATAGAAGACGGTAGCTTGAGATTCACATAGGATCTAGAGAAGTTAATGGGGTGAAAGGGAGAGGGATAGGGAAACATTAAAAGTAAGCAAATAAGGAGCGACCCAAGGGAAAAGGTGGAAGAGGCAAAATTGCTTGAGAATTCAGGAAGTGGATAAGACCAAGAGTATATGTAGAGAGAGCCTAGCTCTCTTCTAGCCTTGGCTAGAAGGGTCCCTTTCTTCCATTTGGAATAAAGGTGGAAAGAATGACAGATGGCATAAAAAGGTTGCCAGGATATAAAAGAGAAGAGGAAGTCTGTGGTAAATGGCCTCATTTTCTCAATAAAACATGAGGCAAAGTCCTCAGCATTGAAGGTCAAGGGAAGGAAGTAGTGTGGGGAGGCTCAAGGAGAAAGAGGTTTCAAACAACCTCTCTGGGATATGTGATAAAGGTAAGGAGGGGCAACAGGCATTTATTAAGCACTATGTACTGGACACTATGCTAAGCACTAAGGACAGAAAGAGAAAAGACAGTCCCCACTCTCTAGTCTCGCCCCCATTCTAATGAGGGAGACAACACATACGGAAGTCTTCAGCTATTAAGTCATATGGAAAGGTCCCATGATTCTCAGGGTGCAAATGGCAAAGCATATGGCAGTTGTTGAGTAATTTCAGTCATGTCCGATTCCTTATGACCCCATTTAGGGCTTTCTTGGCAAAGAAAGTGGAGTGGCTTGTCATTTACTTCTCCAGCTCATTTAACAAATGAGGGATCAAGGCAAACAGAATTAAGTTACATGCCAAAACAGCATCACTATGTTGGGATCAAGGTACAGTGCTTACAACTGTGGCAGATCAAACCAATACTGAGCTCAGAAGTCAACACAAATTAGCCCATATGAACATTTGGAGTGAAGATGTCTCTAAATTTGCGTATCTTGAGCTACTGTAATTCTGCTTTATTCATATAGCACAGCATCTTCTTTGACTTCAGTAGGCCATGCTGGGCAGTCCTGTGCCAGTGGCTCCCATATCTCACAATTCCAAAGTTCTTCAGAAAGACTTCAAGTGTCATACTATCATTTCTTCTGACCTCCCTGTGGGCACCTACCTTGTCTATATTCTCCATAAAACAGTCTTTTAGGCAAATGTACTTCTGGTTTTCAAAAGATGTGGCTGCCCATCAGACTTATGCAGTAAATTTTAAATGGTTGGCAGTTCAGCTCAAGAAAGTACTTCAATATCCAGAACCTTATCCTGCCAGGTGATCTTCAGAATCTTCCTAAGACAATCCAAATGGCAGCAATTCAGTTTCCTGACATGGCATCAGTAGACTGTCCAGGTTTCATAGGCTACAACAATGAGGTCAGCACAACAGCTCTGCAGACCCTCAGGCTGGTAGGTAGCCCAATACCTCTTCTCTCCCACTTTCCTTCAGAGCCTCACAAACTGTGAGCTACCTAGCTCTGGCACTGCATGTAATCAACCTCGTCGTCTATGTGTACGTATACTGCAAAGATAAAGCAAACTTATCCGCAACATTCAAAATTTTACCATTTGCTGTAAACCAATGGTTCTACTATGGATGGTATGATGATGGCTAGTGGAGCACCTGTTTCATTGGTGTTAATTGTTAGGTCAAAATTTGCACAAAAAAACAAAGAAGCAATCCATATTTTGTTGCATTTATGCCTCAGAGGCTGAATTGTGTACACAATCATGTGCAAACAAAAAGTCATGTACCAACTCTCCCTCAAATTTAGTCTTAGCTTGTAGTACTTTCAAGTTAAATAATTTACCATCATGTGGCTGTTGACCTCCATACTCTTTTTGTCCTCTTTGAAGGCATCTGACAACATTGCTGAAAACATCACACTAAAAAGCATAGGAAGGGAGCGGAGCCAAGATGGCGACATAGAAGCAGCAAGGTCCCACAGCTCCCACACCGCCAACCTAAACACCCAGAAAATATGAGCCCAGATAAAGCCTAGGACTCTCAGACTCAGAAAAATACAGAGAACACCTCTCTCGCTGAAGGCAGCTCATCAGCAGGGGCTGATTGCAGCAGCCGGAACGGAGGATGGAACAGCTTGAAGCCCAGACCACAGCCAGGCCTGGGATGGTGGGAAGGAGCTGAGCCGAGCCCTGCAGTCAGCCTGCAGAGGTCCTACAGACTCCAGCACCTCCACATCTGCCAAGGCATGAGGATCGGGAGGGAAAGGAGGGAGAGGGGCAGCTCGCACCTCAGCGGAGCAGAGACCCCTCCAGCCCAAAACCTCCACTGAGGCCACGCTAGGCCCCAGGGCTGTCACAAGGAGCAGAGCCTCCCAAACATCAGGTTGAGTCTACTTCAAAGAAAATCTAAAGCACCTGCCTGAGGGGAGCTTCTGTCAGAGACAGTTAGTTAAAGTTGAAACTTCGAAAATTAATTTGGGAGTGATAAAGCAGTGTCTGCGGCCCACACCAGGCTGCTGCAGAGCCCCTGGCCAGCGGATCCCGCAGGGGGGCTGAATGGATTGATCAGGGCCAAGTGCTCTTGTGTTGAGCGGCCTGGATCCGGATCGTGGTCTTAGGTGGTGGTCCTGGGGTACACTTTCAGCAAGCCAAAGCTGGGGGGACTTGCAACATCGCCCTAATAGCTCCGGCAGTTGGGAAAACCCCAGCGATTTGGAACAGAGCTTCCCCCCTTGGAAGCAGAGTTTCACAGACCTAAAAAAAACCAACCAATTAATTGACTGGCCAACATGAGAAAGAGGAAGCAAAATAAAAACAACAATAAAACTCTAGAATCCTTTTTTATGGATAAAAAGGGTCAAAGCATGGAATGGGAGGAAGAGAGCCCAGAAATTAGAACTCCCACACCAAATGCTTCCAAGACAATTGAAGAATGCCTAGAAGCTGTACATCAACTGAAAAAGGACTTTGAAAACCAAATGAGA
>CM053595.1:90819579-90852927 GCA_028646575.1 Pseudocheirus occidentalis
GTGGGAGGGGTCTTACAGTGGGATCAATGTTCTGGGCTGGGGGGTAGGGGCAAAAAGGGGAGAAAATTTGTAACTCAAAACCTTGTAGAAATGAATGATGTAACCAAGAAAATAAATTAAAATTAAAAAAAAAATGAAAGTGGCATCAGGTAGCAGCTTCAGTGATCTCATTTTTTTTTCCCTGATGCAAAAGCCTTATCTCTTGGATAGCACTATGCTGTTGGTGATACTTTATGACTATAATTGATGGGAATACCATGACCTCAGGAGACTCAGAATTGTAGATGACTAAAGAGTGAATGCAAAGCTACATGGCAGATGTAGGCAGACTGCAGCATAAATATAGAATAAATAGAAGGATTTGTGCATGAGGAGTAGTTTACAAGACATCATCAGTGACATTTGTAATCAGAAAAGGAGATGAGTTCACCATATATAAGGAGTGAGGGATAAACAGGTGGACAGCCCAAGTGCTGCAATGTAATCAATGAAACACCAAAAGACTCAAGGAAGTTTTCCATCATCTTAGATTAGTCCTCTATGGATGATTCATGAAAAGACAGGTAAAAGAATTGTGCAGGATTTGAAGGGAATTGCAATCTGCTTGAATGGGGTAGCGGAGCACCACTGAGATCATATATTCATGAAGTCTTGAATTGAGTTGATATATTATGTTTTATGATGTACAAAGTGATTTGCATACATTATACTTGATTTTTAAAATAATTCTAAGAGAAAGGTATCTGAGGGATTATCATTTTCACTTTATACATGAGGAAACAAGCTCCAGAAAGCAAAGGGCTTCCATAAATTTCCATAGCTAGGAGATAGACTTGAGTTTCACATCTTGGTCTTATGGGAATAAATTCAGTGTTCTTTCCATTGTACTATAATGCCTTATTGCTGCTTCTCTTGCTACTACTAACAAAACTGGAAACCGAACCCTGATAGAACAGTTGCAAAAGTATCATATAGAAGGACTAAATGTTTCAAGTCTGATCCTCATTTTCAATATTAGATCCCCCTACAGATTATCAGACTAGTTCAGTTGATTAGAACAAAGGATTAATGAGGACAAGGTCAAGGATTCAGTCTCCTATGGGACAGTTAATTTTTTTTTTCTCTCAGTGCCACACCTATGTATTGTATCCCTAAAGCTAGATTTCCTGATTCACCAAGAGGGCCTGATGAGAGTATGTAGATAGATCTAGATCGGGACAACTCATTCTTCCTACTAATTAAAGTAAATAAGATTTTACATCCTTACTAATGATTGGTCAATATCAGTACCCTCATATTTAAAGGATGTTGTTTCTCCTGTAGAGATAAACCAACGAGCTCAAAGGAGTGCAGTGAGGAGGTCAAACTAGTGACCTTGGTCTCCTGTTCCAACCAAGTATGTCTGGCAGGTCTATGGAGGGATCCAAAGTCTGCTGGTTTCTGGGTTTAAGGTCAATTCATAAATACTCCTTGCTTCCTTTTTCCCTCCTCTTACCTATTCTCCTACAGTTATTACTAGAGAAGATCTTGTGGCAAATAAGAGTCATAGAAATGCACAAGGGCAGGAGGTAATTTTTTTTTTTTACACAAGCTAAGTGTCTGAAAACAAAGCAGGAAATAGAATGCCAGATGAGCTTCCTTTTTTCCCCTTAAAGTAAGCTGTAAAATTGGCAACATCTTTGTGCTACAAAACCTAATAATATTGTTATGCTAATACAGCTTTCTTTTGTGCTACTGTACAATGTTATGACAGTATCTAAATAAAATCCCTAGATATTTTATATTTTGGGATGAGGCAGAAGCTCCAGCTGCACTACAGCTTTTTGTGTGTGTGTGTGTGTGCCATACTGGAATATTATGAACATGAATAAGATAAATGATGTGTCAGCTGGGGCTATTTGGTTGTATCCCTAGGGATCACTTCAATATAGTTATATCTCTGCTGCTCCTTTGGGTTAAGCGACAGAAACCAGAAGTGTTATATAATAAAGATGGGACACTTAGGAAAATATAGGAACATAGACTCTTAGAACTGGAAGGGATTTAGAGACTAGTCAGTCCCAACACCTTTAATTACAAAGAAATCTGAGGTCTAGGAAGAGGAAGTTATTTGCTTAAACAAGTTAGAAGAACTGGGCACTAAAATTCCATTTTCAGACTCTTACCTTGTTCTTTGCTATAGGTAGAAGACTAGAAAGACCTCTGAAGATTTCTTCTAGTCGGATGAAAATGTGACTTTGTGTTCTTCACTTATTCCACTGTCCAGCCACCCAGCCCCCAACCCTATGAAAGGCTACTGACCCAGCTTCTCTACCTTGTCTCTGAAGGTGAAGGGAAGATACCTGAGATTAAGTTCTAGGCACCGAGTTGGGGAAGCCTTACCCTTACAGGTATTTTGTAAGATCCCGCTCAAGACCTGCATTAATTAGTTTAATGGATTCTTTTGTATAGGTCCACTCAGAGGTAAACAAAGTACAGTATTTATTTGTCTTTTGCTTTTACCAATGGTGTTTCACAAATGTGCATCTTTATACTGTCTCTGAAGCCGGTCTATCAGAAAATTTGTACTCCGGCTATCTCCATTGCCATGGCAACAAGGCCCTAAAGGGTGTACAGATGCATAATGTCCTGCTCCATTCCTGAATACCTTGGGAAAATGTCATAATACCAAACCTTGTATTTTTTTCCAACGAAAAAATACAAAGTAAAAAACATCATGGTTTGAAAGCTGTTTGACCAGGCCCTTTTAACCAATTTTATGAAGCAGTATGTTGTGATGAGAAACACTGGACTGGGGAGTCAAGAGACGTAGGTTTTCTCCCTCTCTCCCTTTAACTCAAAATATGAGTGAGACTGGTGGCTTTGCACAGCCCTGCCTCACTGTAATCCAATTCACTTACAAGTTAAGACATCAATTTCATGATGTCTAGTGGGATACACTCTCTGCACCCTCTGTGAAGACTCCTCAGAATGAGAAGGGAGAGAAACTATCTGGAAATCAATGACAAATTTTTGTAAGACTGGACAAAACTGAGTCCTTGGTTTACACAACCTAAGACCCTTTCCCCCTTCCCTTGTTGTCATCAGCATTAGGAGTTTTTTACCTCCACCCTTGCTTGTGGCCCATTTCCCTTCTTTACTTTCCCATTTACCAAATAAGGACATGGATGATAACTTGGCTCCCTGTCCCACCTCCCTGCCAATAGGAGATAGTGGCAGGCTTCTTTGTTATCCGCCATTGGGTTAGATTTTGCTCCAAGACTGAGAGCCCACCTTCCAGCCAATGGGAAAAGGGACAGCCAGGGGGAGGGGGCTTGACTGCTTTATGGTATAAATCCTTGTGCTGTCTTTTGTAATGTGCTTCCTCTCCTTGATCCCCACCATGGAGAGGACTGCCCTCTTCCTGCAGTAGAAGAGAATAAAATTTCCTGTTCTTTCCTCAAGATACCTCTGACTTTTGATTTTTCTTGGGTAGGGGATTTTTGGGGTCCCTGTACCCCACACAATGTCTTTAATTTTCTTTCAGGATGAAAGACAAAAAAAAATGACTGAAAAAGTCATGTTTCTTCTCTGGGCCTCAATTTCTCATCTGCAAGATGGAGTTGATTGACATTGATTACATTCAATTTGACAAAATTCAAGATAGCATGCTTTACATAAACTCCAAGATCTCTTCTAGTTTTAAAATTCTATGAGAAGCCGATCCTTGAATATCCTCCCTGAGCACCCATTTCATTTCCCTGTCTAGATGGTGCCCTTTATCTCAGTTTTCCAGACATGGGCAAAATACTCAGGAAACTAGGAAAAACTGCCTTAAAATAATTTAAATGACAGGCTTTGACTCACAGATGTCTCATTTCTGTATGCCAAGAATTCAGGAACTCAGTATATACTGAATACCTGAAAGTCATTGTCACTCACATACCTACAGGACTCTGATTAACTTGACTCTATCAGAAATATATGAGTATTCAGAGGACAATTTAGAAAAAGTCATATTTGACAATAAAGGTTCAGAAATTTAGGAATAGACCATAAGAATGACAAGGCACTTTCCTACTCTTGAGGGTCATAAAGATCTTTAGGAAAGAATATTTCTGATGCTATTGCCTCTAGTTTCTTATTTAAGTTCATCATTTACCCCCTGAAAATTTATAAGAAAGCAGTTAACTCAGAGCATGGAATGGAAAAGTATAGTTGGAAAAGATTTAAGCAGTCAGAGGGAACTGATATCTTCACCAAAGCATAGTGTTTGTATGTATGTGTATATGTATGTATGGAGTATGTATATAGAGCTTTGTTTGGAAAGTGAGTTACACAAACAATCCAAAAAATAAATATGGGCTGCTAAAAATTACTGCTTATTTCAAAGAGGATTGCAACTAGGGTAGGGCTACAAAGCTTTGCCCTAGGATAGAAAATGTAGATTGGAAATAGTATTGTCTTGAGTTAGGCTTCCTCCTCGAATACTAGATTTGGCTCCATTTATGGTATAGCAGACTCTTCCCTGAGTGGGTTTTCTCTCTTGGGTCACACCATCAGAGTCTCCCTTCTCCATATCTACCCCCAGGTGCAATAATTGTTCTGGGAGTCATGAGTAACCTTACACATCCCTAGTGACTTTAGTTTTACTGATAATAGTCACTCTTCCCTATTATAATGATTTCTTGAGTAATTCATTAGGCATATATTAATCATCTATGAGTATAGAGTACTATGCTAGGCATTATGTATAAATGGTAAAATACAGAGTGCTATGTAGATAAGTAATTATTGTTACAAGGGGAAGCAAAGCAAAAGTTACAATTACTGCCCCTGAGAAATTTATAATTTAGTTGCAAAAAAAAAGATATACAATTGCATAAGAAGTAGACAGCAAAAGATAGTTCTTGAGAAGGTAGGTCAAATTGTATACTGAGTATCAAGAAACTGAAAGGTCAACGGAGTGATCAAGGCTGGTTTGCCTGCAGTCATTAAAACAAAGTTTCCTGAAGGTAATCTCTGAGCTGGATCTTAAAGTAACTGAGAGATTTAGATTGCCAGGAAAGAGGAAGGATGAACATTTCTGGAAGGTGAATATTTTGATGTAGAAATAGGAAGGGGTGAAAAAACTTGGTACATGTTAAAAAGAGGTAATGGTGAATAAAAATTAGAGATGAAGTAGAATAAATGTGAGTGGGTGTCCAGCTGACCAATGATCCTACATGAATACTGGGCTAAGAAATTGAGATTTGATTTGATAGGAAATATGGAACTACCTTAAATTCCTGATCAGAGTAGTAGCATAGGATCAAAGGATCATAAAGTTTAGATCTGGAAAGGACTTTATCATATATGTGGTGTTTGACATTACCTGGCAGCTAGATACAGATTGAACTGAAAGGGAGAGAGGGAATGGTAGAGTATGGAAATTAGCCAGGAAGACAGATGCAAAGTGATTAAGATAGTAGTGGACAGAAAAAAAGTTCAAATACAAGTAGTATTGTGCAGAAAGAAACAGCAGTCCTCTGTGACTGATTGCCCTGTGTAGGAAGAGAGTATCTAATACAGTACAGCAATTCCAGCTAGAAAGTGAGCAGAATGAGGTTTTTATATGAGTTCACATGCATTGAAGAGGTGAGAAAAGACCACATTGTAAAATTTGGCTCCTAGACTTCAGCAGAGCAGAGTTCCATGAGGTTAATAGTTGCCTGTTGATATCCATCATGCCCTAATTCCACAGAGTTGAATAGAGTTCTGATGCAATCAATATGCAACAGGTCCTAATCACATACCCTATCTTGCAGGTATAGTACAGAACAGCATTGTGATTTCTCTTAGGGAGACATTGCTATCTCTCCTTCAGGCTCAAAGAAGCTGACTCTGCCTACATCTAAGACTCAATGACAGTTTGAACATCTCCAATTACCAGGTTTCATTAGCTAAGAAGGGCAGATGAAGCAACAGAAGCTCCAATAGCCTTAGTTGTACAAATACTGTTTTTTAGTGCCAATGGATGTCTTGCCAAAATAAAGGATGTCAAAATGAGATACTATGAATATCAGTTTCTTTTCCTTTGGCTGTGGGGAGGACAAATTAAGTGCTTGTAAATTGTTTTTAAAATGAAAAATGTTGAAAATTATTGCTCTTTAAAGTAAGAAAGAAAATAAAATATCACCATAGGTTATTAGAAGAGAAATAGTATAAACCAAGGCTATATTTTCACGTTGTTTGGGAAAGCTCACATTTTTTTTTCAGAACAAACCAATAAAACAACTTTTATATTGGTATATATATATAAAGACATATATATATTCCATATATATAGGAAAACCAATACTGCTAGCCTTTGATTAGGAAATGGAACTAGATAAGTATTGTTATTGGCTATTATTATTTATTGGTAACCAAGAAAAGAATCAATCACTTATATTTACAAAGATGGTACCACTACAAAATTAGCAGACAAACATTTGATGGCTTTCAACAGTAGCAAGAAAATAGAAGCCCATGAATTTGGATTTCTGTAATTATATAGTTCAATAAGTTTAATCTTAGAAATTATCTAAAAAAGATGAATAAATAAATTACTATACATATTTTTCCAGTAGATTACACAGCAGTGTTTTCACTCTTTTTAGATCTTCTGTGACAAGAAAGAAAAGGAGGGAATAAAGAAAGAAGGAAGGAAGAGAGAAAGGAAGAAGTTAAACAAAGGGGGGGTAGTGGAGGGAAGAAGGAAAATGAAAATATTAAAGAAAGAGAATCATCCTGGAGTCTCACTATAATACCACTTACCATATTAAATGTAGAGAATTTTTTTTTTTACTTCATTGTGGCCTTCAACTGATTTTTTTTCTCTGCTGAATGAATGAAACTCTATCCTCAAAAAAGTTGCTTCTGCTAATACTATAGATTAGATTGAAGTGAGTTCTCCTTGGAACCCAAAGGAATTATTAAATGTTTCAGAAGAACCTCCTTATGACACAGCACCAAAGCTTTGTGGATGAAAAATAAAAGGCTCTTCAGCTAATGACCTGGGAAATTTTATGTAAATTTCAGAAAATAGGTAAAATAAAATAAAAACCTTGTGATTAGACTCATCTGATAACCCAAAGCCCCTTGAGAGTTAGGAATTGTGTCTTAAGTATTTTTGTGTCCTAGTACTTTTATCCCACTTAGGGCTTGGCACACATTGGTTACTCAAAAATTATTTAAGGAAGGATGGAAGCTAGGCAGGAAGGAAGAAATGAAAGACAGTTGGTTTTCATACCCAACTGAGACATGCATTTAGTATTGTGTCCATGATAACATAGGAATGGCATATAGAAAGTAATTTTCAGGCTTTACCCAATGAACTTTATTGTACTTATCTTTATGTGGGGCCTAGCCCAAGAGAGCTATAGTAACCCTATAATGAGGCATAAACATCAGGGTCCTCAATTAAAAAGTGTTTTAAGTAGAATAGCTCCAGTAAACTGAAAGGGAAGTTCAACAATCAACCATGCTCCTGTATGAATAGGCCAGATAGTTTCCTTCGATGCTGTGCTTCAAGGCAAAAATTTTAGGACCTACATGACATGGCAGTATGGTGAAGTAGAAAAAATTGTGGGTTTGGAGGAAGAGGACCTGGTTTCAAATCCTGATTCTACTACTGATTCACTATGCCCTTAAGGAAATTTCTTAACCTCTCTAGGTTGTAGTTTCCTGTTGTAAAATGAAGGTGTTGGAATTGATGGTCTTTAAGACCATTTTCAGCCTTAAATCTATGAACTTGTGTGTATGTGTGTGTGTGTGTGTGTGTGTAGAGGGAGATGTGTATGTGTATGTGTATATATATATATGTATGTGTGTTTTTATATATGTATATGTATGTGTATATACATATGTGTGTGTGTAATAAGATACCAGACAAATTAATGCCTGATTCTCATCCTACCTAGTAAATTCATGGCTCAAAAACTTGGTGTTGCAACATTTAACCTAGTGTCTAAAGAAACTGGTCTATTTTCAAGGAATACAGTGGTTGCAGAATGGCATTTGAAAATCTGCCCACACAAATTGGCTTGAATACTTATTATACCAGATACATTTCCAACTGTTTGGATTTGGATTTTCAGGAAAAATTCAAAGAAACCTAGTTCCTAGTTTCAGTTTCATTGGTCATACCTGAGTGGTCATACAATATCTCTGAAATCCTTTTCCAGAATATTTAATAGAGGAAGTTATGTGTACTGTTCTACTTAATAAGCTAAATAACCCTAGATTTGAAATTATAGTAAAAAGGTGGGTCTGAAAAAGAAAACATTATTTTGGAGATGTTTTAAGGGTGTGTAACATGTGTGAACATGTATTCAGGTACCTCCTCTCCCAAAGCTCCTATGTTTGTACTTAATCAGAAAAATCATCCTAGGCCAAGAAGTGCTCTGTGTTTGACTAGCTGCAAAGTTATCCTTGAGAGGAAATGCTAGGCATGTCTTTATAGCTATTCACCTAAGATGAATGCTTAATGGGTATTAATAGTCTAATTGGAAGAGACCTCAATAGTTTCTTAGGCAGGAAGTACCTGTTGATTGCCTGACAGATGTGTCTAAGGTGGTCTAGTTATAAGTAGATGAGTTAAAAGTTTTGATCTTGTGACCTGGTTTGTATCAGGAAAACAACACTGTGGTTAGTTCAAGACACTGGAAACAAATTATAATCATCTGAATTGGCTTAATCGAGGTTGGCAAGGTTATTTGGGGATTTTTCATTTTGCTAATCCATTTTAGCTGTGTAGACAATAGGACTTTGTACAGCAATCCCTCCTTTCCTCCCCCCTCTCTCCAACAGCCCATAGATCAACCAGTGCTTTAGAAATACTTTAGACTCTGCAAGTGACTCATCCAAAAACTATGGCCTAATGGAGGAAAAGACTTTAGAAATGGGCCTCCTAAAAATCCAAGGATTATATATAAAGCAGAAAATTCTAATGTATATAACCAAATCAGCACCATCAATGTGGTGGGCAGGGTAAACAAGCTTATAGGCAAAGAGAGATTGCAACTTTGAAACTGAGTTGTAATATCTAGTTGATCACACATAATGAAATGAGACAAAGGTCACTTCAGATAAAAGTTCTGACTATCTAGGGAAGTTACAGAATCATAGGCTGTCAGAACTGTAAGAAAACTGAGATCTAACCCTCTCATTTTACAGATAAGGAAAGTGAATTCCACTGAGTTAAAGAGACTCACCCAAGGTCACACAGTTAGTGACTGGCAGAATTGGACATAAAACCAAAAATTTCTGATTTTCAGTACAATTCTCTAGTGCTTAAGCATTTGCATAAAGGTTTCCATTATTTTTACATAGGAAGTATATACAGTTTGTACTTTTGTTATGCATGGTAATCTAGGAACATAGAAATAATAGGATTTTAAAGCTGATTTTAAAGATTTTAAAGCTCCATGAAATTAAATGAATAGTGTGTGACAGTACAACTATTGTAATATATTTAAAGTACTGAGGGATGATGGAAGTTAGAAGTTTGGGTATGAATGGAGCAGAGACCAATCATATAACAGAGAAGGGCATTTAACACTGATTTACCACATTGTCAAGCTATATTTACTCTATTTTCAGTACGGTGTTTACAGAAAGAGGAGGGGATTCTGGGGTAGGAAAAAAATAGTAGAATATTGTTTTAAAAGTATATCACAATCCCATAGTTTCCAGTGAAATTCTATAATTTATAAAGATGCTTTGGACCAGGATACTTTATTCATGTTATTCAAAAACTGAACTCAAAGTCCATGATGTTTGAGAAACATTCCTTTTAAAATTCAACTTCATGTCTCAAGTACCTTGATTTCTGTATTCCTTGTTCCATCATTAAGACTGTATATGTCTAACACACTATATATATTTAATTGTACATAAAATTTTATCCATATGGCCATCCTTTTTGTTTAGCCTTAAAGGTCATTAATGACAGAGCCTATGTCTCATTTTTTACTTTTCTGTAATTCAGACCTTATAGTCTCTATTACTGGCCTACCGGCATGGTTAATTCCATTGAAAATATCAAGAGTGACCTTTATCCCATATACCTCTTGGTCTTCTTTTTGGGGTCTCATTTATTTATTAACTTAACATCTACAGAAATCTCACACTAATGCCTCACTGCAGCATGGAGGTGACCCTTGGCTCTCCATCGCTATGCTGTAGTGCTTATGATTTCTACCTCTGCTGGAAAAATTTCAAATACAGTCAGTTTATTGTCATTGGAGAATCAAACTAATTCAGGGATGCCATGGGGTAATGAATTCTTCTGTCCCAGCAACTCAGTAAAGACTGATGACTAAAGTAGGATTGTGATCCACGTAGGTTCAGAGTCATGATGCCAAGGAAAATTATGGATCCTTAAAGTACTGAAGTATTGATTCAAGCACTGACTATAACATAATGTTATACTAGTGACTGTGAAAACTCAGTCTTTGCAGGTGATGGACATATAGGCACATACATCATTACACAGGTCTAAAAATGTCACTAAAAATCTCCACTATTGACCCTTAAGGGTTATCAGTAAATTATATCTTTAACATTCCATTTCTTAACATAAAGATTAAACAATCTCATTCTGGGTTCTTAATCCTTTAAAAAGGTGTGGAAAAAAATCATTCAAGTAAACCAAAACCAAACAAACCTTATTTGGCCTCAGAAACAAGTGTTAGTAAGAACAATTTATAACTATGTCAGCCTCAAGAATTATTGTTATGTCCCTGAAGACAGATAACAGAGCATTAGATTAAGAAAACAAATCAAAATGTAGTGGTACAATATACTAATTTGAAGACAGATTAATGAAACAAGATGTTTGCCAGTTATTTTCATGCTATATATCCACCTTGTCAACCAACATTTCGTGTATCTTCCCAGAATGTCAGTAGGAAAATAGGAAGATACCAGGGACTTTCAAGTGAGACTGAGGATTGAAGGGAAAAGAAACTCTATAAACCTTATAGGCTGTCTCTCTACATAGAATGCAATCTCCTTGAAACCAGGGACCTTTTTTTTGGTCTTCCTTTTTGTATCTCCTGGCCCTAGTACCTAAGCAGGTGTTTAATGAATGCTTGTTGATTGTGATAGATTCAAATACTTAATTAAGTTGCACTCCAGTCTTTTCTTTTCCAGGATTGAGGGACGGGGATTGGATTTGTGATTTCATTAGTATAGAGAATTTTTGGCATTAGGAAATTCCCCAAACTGATAGCAGGCACTCTTTACTGTATAGTTTTAGAGTTGTCAAAGGCGCTAAGAGGCTGTGACTTATCCAGGATCACATAGCAAGTATGTGTTAAAAGAGGTACTTTGACATGGGGGGGGGGGTAGATAGAGAGGGGGAGGGAGGGAGGGAGGAAGAGAGAGAGAGAGACACTATATGTGTTCATTCAATAAACATTTAATGCTTACTGTGCACAAGAAAGCCACATGCTATTAACATACAAAAGGCATGTAGTTCTAAATTGACATGCATAAGGTATGTAGTTCTGGTCCCAGGACATCAGTTTTCATGGACCTCCCACAAAAAGCCAAATGACAGATTTGCAACGCTCTGGACAAGACGATTGTGCGGTAGTTCTTGCTAAGGTACAAGCCTTCAATCTACTTGGAAGAAGTCGTTGGAGGTGGAGAAGGTGGGAAGTCTTGCAAATACTTTTTTAAGTAAAAAGGGAAAACAGTTGCAAGTTTAGTTTCAAGATCAGAGAATTCGGAGAAGAGGGTCCAATTCTCCTTGTCCCCTTAAAAATAAACTCTTAGGCAGGGCCTTCTTCGCCGGAGCTGAAGGCGGTGGAACCTTGGGGGTGGAGTGGGAGGGGGGGAGGAATCACATTTGGGTGTGGTTTCCCTTCAGCTTTAACAGTCAGTTTTTGGTGTTTATTTTTGTTTTATTTATTTATTTATTTATTTTAGGTGAGCCGGAAAGCGTTATTGAGCGAAGTGAACAAAAGCTACTATTAGAGACGGCGGAGGGGCAGGGGAATGGGCTCCTCCTTGGAAGTCCTGGGGGGTGGGAGAGGAGGGTCGTGGAGTGGCCCCCAAAACAAAGCTCCTCCGCTTCGCAAGAACGCATCTGCAGTGCGTGGGGAGGGAGCCCCAGGGTGGGGTGATGGGCGGCTGCCTCTGACAGGCCTTGGGTGGGGGAGGGGGACGGAAGCACTAGCTTCTCCTTTGATGGGGGACGGTTGGGTCGAAGCGGGAAGGGCTGTGTTGTCTACGTGAGTCTGTGTGGGGAGCAACGGTCACCGAGGCAGCAGAGACACTAACCGCCACCTGTGGTGACCCGAAGCTCAGGCTACCCAGACTAAGTCAGGGTTTTCCGCGCCTGCGCACTCTACTCCATCCCCCCCACCCCCACCCCCACCCCCGCGCGCTCTCCAGTTCCCTCCTCTCGGGGCCGCGCCTTCCTCTCTTGGGCAGCCTCCTCCGCCGCAGTGTGTGGTATTTAGCGGGAACGCGCGGCAGGCTCGAGTACGAGCGAAGCGGCAGCGGCTGGGGCAGGAGAGGGAGCCGCGGCGGCGGCGGCGGTTGCAGGGCGCGCTCTCGAGAGGCGGCAGCAGCAGCAGCGTGTCCCGTCGGGCGGCGCCGCGGCCTCTGTGTGAGGGGGAGGCGGAGGTGGCGGCGGCGGCGGCGGCGGTGGCGGGGTCTGGAGGCAGCGGCGGTGAGGTGGAGGAGGAGGAGGAAGAAGAAGAAGAAACGGAGGCAGCTGCGCGTTTGAGACGGAGCGAGAAACGGGGCCCCGGTCGCGCTCTCCGCCCACCGGTAAGTGCGGCCCAGCCTGAGGGAGGAGCCGGGGGAGCCGGGGCGGGGGGTGCTCGGTGGGGGGGAAGTGGCGCCGCGCGGGGCTCGAGGTTCGGCTAATGGCGGCGGCCGGCTCCTCTGAGGAGAAACCGCCGCCTCGCCGCGAAGGGAGGGAGGAAGGAAGGAAGGAGGGAAAGAAGGCAGGCCCTGCCTGGCGCGGCACAGCCGCCCCCGCGGGCAAGTCCGCGGCCCCTGGCCCGCCTTTGTCTCTGGTCTCGGAGGGGGAGCTAGCCTGGGCCTCGAGGCCCAGTCTAGGCCGGCCCCGCCCCGCCCCCGGGGTCGGGTTTCCCCCGCCGCCCGGGGCCTTTCCTCGGCGCCAGGCACCCGAGCGGGCCTCGGGTGGGAGTTGGGGAGGGGGCCTGGCCGCGAGAGCCCTGACAGCCTCGAGCAAAGCGTGGCAGAGAAAGACTTTCCCTCCGCCGGGGCGCCGGGGGAGGCGGGCCTCGGCGGAGGGGGAGGTGCCGGCCGGCCTCTGCTCGGCTCCCTCGTGCGGGGCTTTGTTGTGATGGGGCCGGTGTTTGCGGCCAACATGGCGGAGGTCAGCTGAGTCTTGTACTGTGAGCCACCAAGCCGTCCCTTCCCTCCCCCCACCTGGCACCCTCCGACGTCCCCGCTACCTGTCTCATTGTGGGGTTGTGGTCGTCATCCTTCTCTAATTCCAGAAGTCCCAAACATCCATCCCTGTAATGTACGACATTGATTCCTTTTCTCACTCAAGCCTGAGCCTTGTATTGTGCAGTGCAGAGAATGCAATTTCCTCTTTATTCCAGAAAAGATCCTATGAATGAATGGGTTGCTGAACGAGAAAAATAGGGCCTTTTAGTTTAAAGTCCAAGATAACTCTGTTCTCTAATCTTTTCTCTGCTAGAAGTTTGGGAGAGTTGGCTGGAGTCATAATTATTTTATTTATCTAGGGCCATATACGAAAGTCCTAATCTTTCAGTTGTTAACATGTGCTTTTTTAGGGCCATCTGGATATTTTAGTTGTCCTGTCCCCCACGCCTCTCCATGACATATTGGAAGGATATTTAGCATTGATTAGACTTATTTTAAAAGTAATTTGAGTTTTGAAAGTTGAGTTGTGTCTCTGATGTATCAAAATAGTCTGGCACATGCTGTATTAATGAAAGGATTGTATCTGTCTTATTTCTTCTTAGTTGAAAAAGCTTTTTCTTTCCTTGATAAGGAACTGAATGTGTGCGTTCACTATTTAATACATTTTAAGTGCATAGGTAGAATCTTTAAATCAGCATTTTAGAAGATTTCATTGGGTAGCCTATTAGGGAAGTAAGGTAACAGGACACTTATGGGGGAGGGGGGTGATGTTGGTAACTTGACAATTTATTATATTGTGATTTTAAAATTATTTAAATAGACTCGAGCATTTAAGTATTTTAGATGAAAGTTCATTTGCCCAAAATTAAGGATTACTTTGGAACTTTTGGCCCAACTAATTAGCAAAGTAGGGCAGCTGCCACTTAACAAAATGACATGTAGTGTTAACATGCTTTTTCAAGTACTTTTCAGAGTACTATAATGTAGTATTGTGAAAATGTTGGTAGCCTTGTTTATATAACAGGGAAGAAAGTAGGCTTAAGTTGTAGTAAAAAAATTTTGTTTAGATATTTAAAAAAAATTGTGATCCTAGGGGTTGCAGGATGCAAAAATGCGTTAATTAAAGCTTGCTGTGGAAGATCCTTTTCTGAGAATTTGAAAAATGGAGTGGACTGTGATATAGAAGTATGCAGAACAGGTGTTTGTCAAATGAAGGATGGATTACATTGGGAAAGGGTTCTTTTCTGTGTTTATGATTTGTGAATTTGCTTTAAAAAATTCAACAGATATTTTTAAGAATCTTTGTACAGAGCATTGGAAAGTTACAAAGTTTAGATAAGGTGCCTTTTCTTGTGTGGCTAACAGCCTGAAGGATGCTATAAAATATATCTAATAGCTGTTACTTATAGTTCTTTAAGGTTTGCAAAGTGCTCTACAAAAGATGGGAGGTAGGTGCTATTATTTAATAATGTATAATGTATTACAATTAAGGGCAAATGCAATATGAAAACAACACTAATTTAAAGAACATGGTGAATTTGATACAGGATTTTAAAATTTATATATGTGTGTATAAGTACATATATGTTGTTTTTTTTTTTTTGGTCTAGTTGTGCAGTTTTATCTGTAAAGCTATTGATGAGTTCAAATTTACAACTGTTTTGCAATTAAGAGTTTGAGAAGAGTTGCCTAGGGACTTGAAGTTAAGTAACTTGCCAGGAAAAACAGGACCAGTATACCAGAGGATGGACATTAACCCAGGTGGTCCTGGTTCCAAGGGCAAGGGTATGGCTCTCTATTATCCCTGTCATCCTGCTTACCTTTTGCAGGAAGCCTTTCCCTCTCACCTCCAATCCTAGTGCCCTCCTATTGTGATTTATTTAAAACTTAGCCTGTTTATAGCTTGATTGTCTATAGATGTTTACATGCTGTCTCTCCCATTGAGGAGAGCAGGGGCTGCCTTTTACTTTTCTTTGTTTCCTCAGCAGGCTTAGCACAGAGCCTAGCATGTAGTAAGTACTAATAAGTTTATTGATTGATACTGGAGTAATAACTATTCCCAAAAGGAAGGAACCAGGCATTTATTCAGTGTCTTTTATGTGTCAGGAACTGTGCTAAAGACTGTATACATTTCATTTGAACCTCACCACAAATCTGGGGGGGGGTGGTGGTACTATTATTATTCTCGTTTTACATTTGAGAAAACTGAGGCAGACAGGTCAGTCAGGTATAGATTTATTAGGTTTACACAGCTGGTGAGTCTGAATCTGATTTGAACTCAGGTCTTTTGGACTCTGTCTACCATGCTGTTCAGCTGTCATTGTAATAAAGTGATTATATTTTGATAGAGAAACAATCATTTCATTTTCTTTTTCACTTTCCAGAAGCATTAATATCCAGTACAAGTTATCAAGGTGTGTGTGCTAAAGTTTGCTGTGCTTGATAGTAGCATTGATGGTGTATTAAGAATAAGATTAGAGAGCCTTAGAGTTGGAACGACATCATAGAAAGCTAATCTTAATCTGTGCCTGAACAGGAGTCCTTCTACAACATCCCTGAGTAGTCATCTTGTCTTTGCTTAAACACTTTAGTGGAAGAACACCTATTTTTTGTTTTAAGAATCAGGGTTACAAATGGTATTGTGATAACATGTCATGTGCCTGTTCAGGGATGGTAAATAAGTTAATAACTTTACATACATTATCTAGGATGATTAATATTTTGAAGCAGTTTTTTGGATTTTTGATTGGATTGTTTTCTAAGGTTTGAAAGAGTCTGCATTATGCAGAGACAATATTATAAAATCAAGGTTTTGTTTCATTGTTATCAAGTTTTCATTTTTCACATCATCAGCTATTTTGCGGCATATATAATGATATGTGCCCCTTATTTAATCAAATACAGTTCATGTTTTTATGGACTTATTATGAAAGATAAATTACAGCCTTCATTACAAAGGGATTCCTTGATACAATTGCTTGGATTCCTTAACACCATTTAAAATAGTATTTGGTATTATACAACTTCTCAGGAAGACATTTGAGAAGAGGAACAAAGTGTTTCCTGCCCCAAAAGAGCTTACATTCCAAAACAAAGTAAATTAGATTAATTTATAGTCAAAAGTGTAGCATGTACAAATAATACTTTTGGTAGTAGAAGTTGTTACTTATATTCTTCCAAGAAATCTTTTTATTTTTATTCTTGGAATAACATGAACCAGTGCATAAATTTAGAAGTTGTTACTCTTAAATTTCTTCGTGTGGTGATTATGCATTCTTTAATAGCAGCTGAAGTTTAGTTGTTATAAAGATGTAGATTTCCCCTTCCTTCCCCTTCAGGAACTTTGACAAATTGGAGTGGAGGTAGAGCAGGTAACATTAAGATGTGTGTAAAAAAACTTAATTTATTGGATTTTTCCTAATTAAAAGGTTATAATATCATTTTTTTTTTTTTGCTTTTTTGGAGGGCAGTTGGGGTTAAGTGACTTGCCCAAGGTCACACGGCCAGCTTTTTTGTGTTAAGTGTCTGAGGCCGGATTTGAACTCAGGTACTCCTGACTCCAGGGCCAGTGCTCTACTCACTGCGCCACCTAGCCGTCCCTATATAATATCATTTTCTTAATGTAATATATAAGGTTAAGCTCTCCAGATTTAAGTTACAGACAAGGACTGCATTATTGAATATATTTTAAATACACTCAGGATCTTTATTTTGGCCAGTTGAAGTAATAGTGCAAGAGACTTGCAAAGAAGTTTAACCTAGTAAGTGTGAGACCATGGACAAGTAATTTAAGTTCTCTGAATTTTTCTTATCTGTAAAATAAGGGAGTAGATTTAGATGCTCTCTAAGGTCCCTTATAGGTTTAAATAAAAGATCCTCTGATCTTAAGTAGCATGTTAGGGAGAAGCTCTCTGATGAGTGATTCTGAAATCTTATTAAACAACTTTTTGACTAAAGTTTAGTTATCTTTAAGTTTCATAGTATTATCACCTCTTAATTTGTCCTTTGAAACATGAATATTCACAACTCCTTAACTACCCTATAAACTTTCAGAAGTTGTTACCTGAATGGGGTAATCAAGAAAGTCCTTAAGGGGTGAAATTATTCTTGGTATTGTAGTTAGTAGTGAGTAGAGCAGCATTAATTCTGGGACAGGGCCCAAATGCAGAGTGGAAGTTTTGTCATATATATTATATAATATTAACATAGCTTTTTTTAAATGCCTATTTTACACCATTAGCTGTATCCCTAATATCCCTTTCCTGTTAATCCTCTTCCTAACCGAGAAAAAGATAAACAAAATTGACTGATTTGGCAATAGTGTATGTCACATTCGTTATTCGTAATCCTCTTAACTTCTAGGGAGAGGAGGAATATGTTTTTATCTTGTGAAAATAAAGACTGTTACAGTTAATCTGAATTCAGTTGCCTTCTTAGTGTTTTCATTTATATATTCATATTAATCAAACATTTATTAAGCACATTACTAAATGCCAGGCACTGTACTGAGTTCCAGAAAGATAAAGACAAAAAGTAGTGTCTGCTCTTAAGCTCACCATCTAATGGGGGAGATAACTATGTACAAATTATGCACATAACACACATACATGCATTCTTTGGGTAAGTTGGGGTGCTAGCCCCTCTTCTGTGCTGTTCTTCATGCCCCCATCTCCTGACCAGAAGCATTTTCACTCACAGTCCCTACACCCCTCCATCTTAAACCCCCCCCCCCCCATTCCCTGTGAGCAAGTCCCAAATAAAAATCTTAACTATACAAAGCCTTTCCTGGTCCTCAGTGCCTTTTCTTTAAGATCACATCTCCAGTTTGTCCTGTATCCCTGATGCTTAGCATTGTATTTCTTTTTTTTAATAAATAATTACATGTAAAGACAAATTTAAATATTCATTAGAATTTTTTTTCCCTCCATCACCTTCCCCCCCTCCCTAAGACAGCAAACAATTTGATATAGGTTATGTATATGCAGTAATTTAAAACATTTCCATGTTAGTCATATTGTGAAAAAAGAAACAGACCAAAAGGGAAAAAAAACCCCCACAAAAGTAAAGTAAGTGAAAATAGTATGCTTTGATTTGCATTCAGACTCCATCAGATATTTCTCTGAATGTGTATAGCATTTTTCATCATTTCTTCGGAATTAATCTTGGATCATTGTATTGCTGAGAACAACTAAGTCATTCATAGTTGATCACGCAATATTACTGTTACTGTGTGCAGTGTTCTTGTTCTGCTCATTTCATTTTGCATCAGTTCGTGTAAGCCTTTTCAGGTTTTTCTGAGATCATCCTACTTGTCATTTCTTATAACAGAATAGTATTCCATTATGTTCATATACCACAGCCTGTTTAGACATTCCCCAATTCCAGTTCTTTGCCACCACAAGAGGAGTATTTTTGTACAGGTATGTCCTCCCCTCTCCTTTTTTAAAATCTTTTTGGGGATACAGACTTAGTAGTGATATTGCTAGAATAAAGGGTATTCTCAATTTGCCCTTTTGAATATAGTTCCAAATTACTCTCCAAATAATTCCACTAAACGCATTAGTGTCCCAATTTTCCTACCTCCCCTCTGACATTTATCATTTTCCTTTTCTATCATATTAGCTAATCTTACAGGTGTGAGTGATACCTCAAGAGTTCTTTTAATTTGTATTTCTCTTATCAATAGTGATTTAGAGCATTTTTTCATATGAATATAGATAACTTTGATTGCTTAATCTGAAAACTGCCTGTTCATATCCTTTGACCATTTATCAATTGGGGAATGACTTATATTCTTATACATATGACTTAATTCTTACCTCAGCATTTTGTTTTGTGTTCTTGGGAGATACCATGTATTATTACAATGATTTTGGATTCCTTTTTTTGTTTGTTTTGTTTGCTTTTTGGAGAAGGGGAGACAGGACAGTTGGGGTTAAGTTACTTGCCCAAGGTCACATGGCTAGTTTTGTGTTAAGTGTTTGAGGTCAGATTTGAGCTCAGGTCCTCTTGAGTCCTGTGCCACCTAGCAGACCCTGGAATCCTTTTCTTTAAGGAAATTGGGATTGTTGAATTGGGATTCTGTCATAGAAAATGCAGCCCTGCCTCTGACTCTAGGCAAGTCACTTAATGTCTGTGCTATAATTTCCTCATATGCAAAATAGGGATAATATTTGCATTACTTCACTGGGTTGCTTAAAGTATATTGTAAGCATTCATAAGCAAGAATTATTCATAGAAACTGGAAACAGAAGAGCTGTTTCTGTTTCTAGTTTAATACTACAAAGCCTTTTGTATTTGTAAGGGAAAAACAGTTGTCTGGCACAAGACTGTCAGAAGCAAATTTATTGTCTAAATCCAAGGTTTTCTCCTTAGTGTAGGAATTCTTATCCTTTTTTTTTTTTTTTTGTGCCATAGATAAGACTGCTGAAACCTGTGGACCCCTTCTCAGAATACTTTGAATAAAGTACAAAGAATTAAAAGGATTATATTGGTTCTATGCCTGGAATTCTCTTCCCTCCTCCTCGCCTTTATTTCCTGCAAGTCTCACCTAAAATCCCATCTTCTGCAAGAATATTTTCTGGGTTCCCTCATATTGATAGGGCCTTCCCCCTGTGATTATCTCCAATTTTCATTTGTTCTCTATCTCTGTCTTTCTCATACATAACTGTTTGCATGTCTTCTTCCCCCTTAACATTGTTCTCTCTCTGTGGGCAGGGATTGGTTTTTCCCTTTCTTTGTTTCTTCAGCACTTTGCATAAGTTTGTCTTAATTTGGCTATTGAAATGCAGTTATCAGCATACTTACCTTGACTTAGAGAAAAGTCCAAAGGGCAGGATTTTCTTGGTTTACTGAAAATCTCTCTGTCCCCAAAGGATCAAATAAGATGTAAAGTCCTTAGCACATAGTAGGCTTTTAATGAATGCTTATTTCCCCCTCTTGATAATATTTAAGAAACAAAAAGGAAGATAACAGTGAGAAAACTCCAAATGTCAATATTAGGATTTTTACCAGTTACAAAAATATTAATGTTTGGAGGCATATTTACTCTTCAGAGTGATATGTATCTTATAATCAGGGTCAGGGTGGTCAGCCATATTGATTGCCATGGGATGAAAATAAAAGGAATCAGATTTGGCTGTTAAGTAATGCTTAAATAAAGAAGTGACTTTGGTGGTGAAAGCCATACCACAGATGTTTGAGGACTGGATGGGTGGTGAGGAAATAGGAGATTGTAGTCACTAAACATTATTAAGCACCTACTATGTGCCCCAGGCATTGCTAAGAGCTGGGGATACGAAGACAAAGATAACGTTCAGATTTTTAAATGAAAATGAAAAAAAAAGTACTGGAAGGACCCATAGGAGCCTAATTCTTACATTTTACTGATGTAGAAACTGTCGAGGGAGATAAGTGACTTGCCCAAGGTTAGTCAGGTAATAAGCCTCACAGGGGACATAGTTTAAATTATTTATTTCTGCGAATTTGGGTTTACTTTCTAAGAGAGGGAACGAGTAGAGCAGTGGTTCTCAACCTGTGGGTTTTGTTCTGTTTGTAACAATGAAAATACATTCTGCATATCAGATTCATAACAGTAGCAAAATTACAGTTATGAAGTAGCAGTGAAAATAATTTTATGGTGGGGGGGGTCACCACAACATGAGGAACTGTATTACAGGGTCACAGCATTAGTAGAGATTACTAGTATTGAAGCAGCGACTATACAAATTAAATTCAGGAAAAGAGTATTGCTGCAAAAGTCACTAAAGGAAAACAATTTAATGGAACCATTCAACCTTTCCTCACTTGGTTTCGGTATAAAACTTGAGTTATAATTCTAATCAGATGAATATTCTTCAGTCTGCAGTGGCCTTGGGGATATCTGGGGCTGCTGTGGAAGTTCAGGGCCAGACTGAGGAAGGCTTGGATGCTTAATTAAGTTTAATATTTCCCGATTCACATTTAGGATTTGCCTGGGAATGATCCTATACTGGAGTTTTATCTCCCAAAGATCTGTTAGATTAGATTTGGTGTGGTGACTGAGGGGCCACACTGAATTGTGTAGGTTTACTACAGACCAGTATTAATTTCTGTCTTTGTTTAGTCCTGTATTGGAAGAAATTCCAGCTTTGTTGTAGTTGCTGCTATGTGACCTTTAGAACTTCTCTGGGCCTCATTTTTTTCATTTTGTAGATAAGGGGTTTTAACTAGATATTCTCTAACTAGATATTCTTTCAGTTTTAAATCCTAGACTACAGTGCTGTAACCATGAATCAGCCCTAATCTATTTTATAGAGAAGGTGAGAGAATAAGTGTGTGAGCCCAGGATTCTAGATCTTACTTTGTGAACTCCCTACAGGGAGAAGAGTTGTTCTCTCCCCTCATCCTATATCTCTTGTAAGAGGGAAGAAAATGAATAAATAATTCTTATGATGTTTGTCTGTTAAAGGAGGTGATGTTAATACAGACTATCCAGTGAGCATTAAGAAAAAAAGCTCAATTACATGAAATCTCTTTTTTTTTTTCTACAGCTTCTGCCAACACTTTTGAGGGTAAAAAAGAAGCCCCTTTGTTCAGCAAAACTTATTAGAAGATTGCTGCTATAAAAATTAGGACCTGCAAGTTAGAGATTTTATGAAGTCTGATTTTTTTTTAATACTTTTTTATGTTAGAATTTTTAATTATAGATGAAAGAGAAAATGTGATGTTTTGTGGATGGAACAGATAGTGAAACATCTCACTGAGCAAAGGTTTTCTTTAAAAAGTTTATGCAAAATACTTTCTGTTTTTAATGTGGCTGTTGATATACAGATTCTTTCGTAGGCTGTGAACATGCCTGAAAAGAAGCTTGATATGATTTTAAGCTATTTTCTTATTATTACTTTAATGCTTCACATTTTAAGGATATTGATTTTATACCAGGTTAGAGATGAATCATTTAGCACAAACTAGTATTTTGTTACAGTCAAGCTTTTATCCCGTGTGTTGTGTAACACTTAAAAATTGAAAAAGTCTTCACTGTTTTATAATGAACTTTGAAAATGTTACCTGGGTACTTTTCAGAAGTTCACATTTAAAACAGTTTCTTAAGTGATCTAGTCCTTTTGTTTGGGAAATACGCTTGCTTAAACACTGGTGGTAGTGGAGAGAATTCTCAATGTGGAGTTAGAAGACCTAGGTTCAGTTTCTGACTGCCACTTTGAGTCGTTTAACCTTAATGAGTCTTCAGGTAAAGTGCTTTTTAACTTAAAGCATTCTATTAAATGTCAGCTGTGACAAATAAGATCCCCTTTCTAGGAAAATAAGATGAAGAATTGTCTGAAAAATTGAAGGAATGGATAAAATCAACTTTTAATGTACCATATAACATTGTGATTTATTGTCATCATATATGAAGTCAGTAAGAATGTCTTGAAAGTGTGCATGTAAAAAGTGTACATTTTTCCACAGTGATTTCTTGTATCCTTAATCTTAATTTAGATGGAACTGAAATTTTTCAAACTGACTTGGCCCAAAAATACTTTTGATTATAAATCTACAAATATTTTGGTCTTTGGGGGCATGGAATGCTCTCAGTGTAAATGGGACCCAGGGAAATTTTAGGCAAATAAAAGAAATTCAGCCTATTTTAATATTTAGTAATTGCTCCAAGCAATAAGTGTTATTGACTGCTGGGACTCAAGGAGATATAGCCTGTAGTGCTATGGGCCTGTAGATCTTTGTAACAACTCAGATAAAAGATTATTCTTGAGTCTGCAGTAATCATTTGGGTTAAGAGAAGGATTTAATGCTACATATTCCTCTTTTCTGTCCATATCAGGATCAGATGCTAGTTTTGTTATGCAGGCATATAATTTTCCAAGCTTATCAGCTTCTCTTTCTCTTTGAAGGCCTTTACTTAAATTCTGCTGTGTGAGAAAACTTTGCTTATTCAGTATTCATTCTCTTAAATCTTTCTTATTTTCCTGGGTCCCTCCCAGCAACAAACTTTATGTTCAGAACTTTTAAGTCAACATTTATTATGAACCTACTCTGTAAGGTCTTTAGCTGTACATTTAAGAGAGATGAAATCTTGTCCTTAAAGAGCCAATGTAGTAGGAGAATAAGATATACACAGAAAACTGTAATACAGATAAAGCATAAGTGGCTGGAAGAGGTAAAATAAAGTAGAGAGAGAATAGGAAGGATCACTTTTTGCTAAGGGTGGGGTATAAGTGAGAGAAGTTTGTGGACGTGGTGGTAGCTGAGGTAATTTTAATTTTTTTAATTTTTTTTTGTTTTTTGGAGGGCAGTTGGGGTTAAGTGACTTGCCCAAGGTCACACGGCTAGTTTTTGTGCTAAGTGTCTGAGGTCGGATTTGAACTCGGGTCCTCCTGACTCCAGGGCCAGTTCTCTACTCGCTGCGCCACCTAGGCGCCCCGCTGAGGTAATTTTTAAAGAGAAAAATTTTTAAAAAGGCAGATGGAGTACATTGCGGCTATGGGGGCTACTGTTAAATGTAAGACATAGGGAAGTTGGCAATATGGAATCAGAAAAAGGCAGCTTGGGTCTTTTTTCTACTTAAATAGCTAGTTTAATCGTTTATAAAACAACTTTTAAAGTGAAACAATATATATTTCAGCAAACCCATATTCTTATTGAAGTGAATATTCCTTTCATGAGTATGGATTGCAGCTCCATGCATGCCTTTTCATCCTGTGAAACTTCCATAAATCTTTCACAGGGGTTCTGAAGAATTTGCTTAGAAACCTTTTGACTCTTCATATTACAAAGATACCATTGCAACATACAATCATTCTATCATTTATCCCTTGCTTTCATTTATCCACCACCTTTTCAAGTACTGCATCTTTTGCATTTCTTCATGCTCTCACAGTTCATAGTTTATAATATTGTGCAGCTTATTTATGCCAGCCCTGAGTGTCTATGGCTTTTTGTGTGAACTAAAATTTTAATTTCATGGAGATAGTAGTGTTTTTATGATTCATAGCCAAAATTACCAGAAGAGAACTCAGCTATTCAAATGGATTTATAAACTCATTATTGTATATATTTTTCTGATCACGTTCTGTCTGTGTCTGCTCATCCTTTGTGATTCTTGTCCATGTCTACTCATAAATTTATCTAAGAGCATTCACATGAATTAAGAATGTAAAGTTTTACTTGATAGTGTAAAGATACTAATGTAGTGCATAAACTGTTAATGGAATATTTCTAAACTTTGCCATGTGATTTGTCAGCCCATCTTTTTTGACTACACATTTCTTTGATGAGATCCTTTATTTTAATTATTCTTTGTTATGTTACAGCTTTCTTACAGCCACTATGTGGTTCTTCATGTCTGCTTCTCTGAGACCAAATGTTTTTAATTCCTTGGAGAATGTAGTGTCCCAGGACTTGCAGTCATATGATACAGCTACTAAGAATATTGGTATCAAAAAAGATAGGCCTTGGTTTCTGAGAGTAGGTTGGGGTCATTAAGGAGCTTTGATTACCCAGAGGCATTCAGGTGACTCTCATATTAATTTTGAGGCCAACTTATTTATTCTGACATACTTGTGGTATGATAGATGAGCTTAATGTTTTGTCCATCTAATTCAGCGGTTCTCAACCTGTGGGTTATGTTCAATTTATAACAATGAAAATACATCCTTCATAACAGTAGCAAAATTGCAGTTATGAAGTAGCAAGAAAAATAATTTCATAGTTGGGGGGTCAGGGTCGTGGCATTAGGAAGATTGAGAACCACTGATCTGATTAATTCCATGCCATGATCTGGTTAATAGATATTTTTTATCCAGTTGGTTTTTGTGTGGTGAGAACAATCTTGAGTGGTTACTTATTTTGTCAAAGAGGCTCTGTGGTATTTCATGGTTTGATACAACAGTATAATATCATACACAGAAAGGAGCACCTGGAAGACTTCACTCTCTATAGAGAATCCCTTTTTGACTTGTACTTTTTACTGTGCTTCTATGACATTAGTCAACAGTTTTGGTGGAAATACTGGACGAACATTGGATTTTGTTTCAGGGAAAAGCATAGGGTCATTGAAAACTGTCACTTCCAAATACATTCACGTTGTAGAGAGCTTATTGACCATCCTTTCAGTATTAACATCAATTGAAGCATAAAATGGGAACACATGCTCAATAAAGGTATTTACCAGTGTCCGGGAAGGTATCTTCCTGCAGTGATGAATTCCTACAGATTGTGATGTCCTCCAGATTCAGATGAGGCTGGTTGGTGCCATAGTGGGTAGAGCGCTGGGTCAGGAAGACCTAGGTTCAAATCCAGCCTTCGACATTTTTGTATGTTTGTGACATTGGACAAGTTGATTGACCTCTCTTTGCTTAGTTTTTCCATGTGTAAAAAGGATATACTAGCGCCTATCTCCCAGGGTTGTTGTGAGGATAAAAATGAAATAATATTTGTGAATTGCTTAGCACTTAGTACTAAGTACTTAGCACATGGTAGATACTATATACATACTAGTTATTGTTGTGGTTATATCTGTTTGTGGATGACATTGTATTGATTACATATAGACCTAGAACACTGTGGAACCTCTCAAGTGAGATATAAAAATCGCTTGAATTCAGCTTAACTGTCCCTGCAGGAAAATGAATGAATTATGTTTATTCTTTTGTATGACATATTTGAATGGATTTGGAGCACAGATATTTCTTAATAGATGATGAATTGAACCTAAAATATATGTAAAATGATATTACAAATGTTATCTGTGGAATTAAAAGTATTCTTAGAGAGTTGAAATTTAAAATCTTACAAGACCAAAGGTAACAATATGGAATATATTATAACTTTGCAGTATTATTTCTTTCTGTATACCACATGATACAAATGTTCCTAAAGAAAGCAATTAGGATTTAGGGCATAACAAGCCAAATATACATGTGACCTATTTGATTGTCTTGCACAATCTTAACAGTATGGATCAACTGTTGAAGAATATCACTCAACAGTATCTACTTCTGACAAAAAAGTGATTGATTAAAGATGTAGAATGAGACATAGGGATTTTGGTCATGGCCAATGTAGGATTTTGTTTTGCTAGACTTTGTGTATTTATTACAATGGTTTTTATTTTCTTTTTTCAATTAGGTAGAGAGGATGGATGCTAGGGTTAGGATTTCTTGTCATCCTCTTTTACTTCCTTTCCCCCCCAATGAGTTGGAAAATTACATGTTGAGTTTACTTAAAAAGAAAAGCTCAATATAATGGAGACTTCCTAGTTTCAGGCACAGTCCTCACCTTTTTATATGGAAATGTTTGTTTTATTTCATGTTTAAGAAAAAATGGGGAAAAAATCTAGTAATCTTTAATATCAGCTTGAGTTTATGTCTATAACAAAAAATGGGGAAAAAATCTAGTAATCTTTAATATCAGCTTGAGTTTATGTCTATAACAAACACATATAAAACTGATCTTACTTTATAACATTCAATCATAATTATTCCCTCCATCTTACCTACCACCCATACTTTTTCCTGCCCATACCTGGGATTGTGCTTTTATTTATGTTTATTTTTTTTATCCATCTTCCAGTAACCCAGATAATATGATTTTGCTATCTCTTGTTCTCTCCCTTCATCCATCACCTCTCTGAAGTGGCACAGGGGAGCCTTTAAACTTAGTCATGATCAGTTACTCCATTGTATAGCTGAAAGTCACCCCATCTATCATTCATAACATTTCTTTTGCGCCAGACCTGTGATTTTTTTCAGTAGAGGATGTGCTTAGTACTCTACTTCCTGTAGATCTGGACTTGTTGCATGGTTTACACTAGTTTTAAAGAGTTTCTTAGAGTACTGAGAAACTAAATGAAGTGACACAGCCAGTAAGTATATAAGGAAATACTTGAATCTTTGTCTCAACTTCCTTTTTGTAATTTATAAAATTTAAATTTTTGTAAAATTTTATTATGAACTTTGCAGATATGAACACTTTCATGTGAAAAGAAGAGCAAAAGGATTGTAAGTGAAATCATTTTTTATCTACATCTTGTTCAAGTGTATATAAAATTTAGCCCAAGTACTAGCATTCCCTTGTTTGTCTGGCCCCTTCTGAACTTCTTGTGTGCTCTTCTGTAGCTTTAAAAAAATGACTTTTATTGACATCCCTCCCTTCCCTTCCCCATTTTGATTGGCTTTTTTGGACATACCTGTCAGTACAGCTCCACCCCTCAACCCCCACTCCCCACTCCAGGGTTGGTGGGGTAGTGGGGATGGGAATTCTCCCTTGAAACTAATATAGTCAAGACAAACAGCCACATATTGTCCAGGTATGAAAATGCTTGTCTCATTTTGCACTTCTGGTCTATCATTCTGAAGTACAGTTTGTTGTCAGTCTTTTGGAGTCATGATTAGAATTAAGTCTTTCATAGTTGTTTTACAGCATTGTATTGTATAAATTTTTCTGTTTTCTTTATTCTTTAAAAGTTCATACAGTTCTTCCTAGGTTTCTTTGCAATAACCCCTTTTATCATTTCTTAGGTCACAATAATATTCCATTATTTTTTATACCATAAATTGTTCAGCTGTTCAGTTGATGGTCACCCCACCCACTTTATTTCCAATTCTTTCTACAATAAAATAATGCTTTATTCAAGTAGTGCTTTATACAGTAAAGTAATTAAGAATAAAGTATACACTTTTGTACACATAGGTTCTTTTTCCTCTTTCTTTGATCTCTTTGGGTATATGCTTAGTTATAATATTGCTGTGTCAAAGGGCTTACAATTTCAGGGGGATGGGGGTATAGGTCCAAATTACTTTCCAGAATGGTGGAGCCTGTTCACTGCTCTACCAGTAGTGCATTTGTGTGCCTGCTTTTCCATGGCCCCTATAAACAATTGTTATTTTCATCTTTTGTATTCTTTGTAGGTCTTGATTCTTACACACTTTTTGTAGCTGAGGTCAGTTCTCTACCTGCTACTATGTTGCTGCCCTTCTAATAACAAATTCATAAAATATTTTTGAAAAGTTTAGCCATTGAGCTAGTTAGTGGAAGCCACTTAAAACATCTAGACTTACAAGAGACTATTGAGATAGCTTTTAATAACAGACATATTTTCTATCATATGATAGTCTTATTTTGATTTGTATTCTTAATATGTTGAGAAATTAAGAATATAAAAAGCAGAGAAGTGAATCTTCTTTAAAAAATATCAAACAGCAATGAAGTACCTGTGTAGGTTGCTACTAAGCACTGGAGTATAAAGATTTAAAAAAGTTCCTATCCTTACATAGTTTCCATTTTCTGTGGAACTATGACATGTATAATAGCTTGCAAACATTTGTTAAGTATTATTATGTGGACACTGTGCTAAGTGCTGGGGAAACAAAGAAAGACCCTGCTATCAAGGAGCTTACCTTTTTTGTTATTGTAGTAGTTTTATTTAATAATCATAAAATTAACTGTAGTCTAATTTGACTTGTGGAAGGAATAGAGAAATGAAATAAAAAAGAATCGCAACAGTTAAGAACAGATGAGAATTATAGGATATGAAGGCAGAGTGGGATGGTCTGGGGCCAGGGGGGGATGTCTTTACCAGTTACAGAAGGAACAGTTTGGTGGTTAAGCAAAAAACAAAACCAAAAAAATTACTGTCCACAGTCAGTAATGGTGATTTTCTTGCTGATCTTGCTGTTTTAGTATCCAAAGCCCTCCAAGGCTTCTACAGTATTCAGACCTTCTTTTACCTGGCCAAAGACTAATTGCTTGCCATCTAACCAGTCTGTCTAGTAGTACAGATAAAAAACTGGGAGCCATCTATTTTTGGCACACATTTGCCTAGGAAAAGATGCCAAGACCAGTGTGCTTCAGGATGAAGTTCACATCAGCAAATTTTTCTCTGTAAATGGGCTTTACACCAGTGCCCACTGTGGCATGTGAAATCATCATCCTGATTCATGAATCCCAGGAATGATTTTGTGAAAGCAGGATGTCTTGTAACTAAATTCCTTCTTTCTAGGTCTCAGAGCACAATCTTTGCTTCTGTTTTTTTTTAATCTTGTCTGCAAATATCTCAAAAGTAATTTGGCATAGGAGCTTTTTAGTGAC
Organism: Pseudocheirus occidentalis; assembly: GCA_028646575.1. Lineage (NCBI taxonomy): Eukaryota > Metazoa > Chordata > Mammalia > Diprotodontia > Pseudocheiridae > Pseudocheirus > Pseudocheirus occidentalis. The sequence goes on from CM053595.1 coordinate 90,849,046, forward strand.
AGATTTCAAAGTACATGAAGAGGTTGTCTCTGGCCATGGATAGATTTGTCAGGAGTGGTGACAATGTCCACTGGGCCAAGTAAAGCTGTGGATTCCTGGTGGTGGTATCTGCAAAGCACACAGAACTTATAAGGGGGAGATGACATGTAAATAAGTATTTTAAGGAAGGCATTAGCAGCTGGGGTCCCTGGGAAATGCTTCTGCTTAGGGAGGGACTTAAACCAAATCTTGAAGGACAACTAAAGAAACTAAAAGGTGGAAGTGATGGGGACAACATGGACCTTAAAGAAACAAAATTGAAGATAGTATCATATTTGAGGAACTACAAGCAGAGATGTGTAGCTGAGTTGTAAAATGCATGGAGGTGAATGTAAAGTTTAAGAAGACCAGAGAGAGATAGAATGAGGTTAGGTTATGAAGAGCTTTAAATGCCAAACAAAGGACTTTATATTTAATCCTGGAGACCCTTAGAGCTCTTTGAGTAGTGAAGGTGACGTATGGTTAGATCTATCCTTTAGAAAATTCACTTTGGCAGCCATATCAAGGATGAATTGGAGTGCATAAGATTTAAGTCAGAAAGGATCAGCTAGAAAGACTATTGCAGTAGTCCATGTGAGAAATGTGGAAGGGCTTGAGCTGAGGTCCTGGCCACGAGTGGAGTAGAGAGGAGGGAAGGGAATGTGTATAAGTAATGTTGTGAAGGTAGAAATTTACAAGATTTGGCAATGAATTTGGAAATGTATAGTGAACAAGAATGAGGAATCAAGGATGATGCCAGGGTTAAGAATAAGGTTGCAGGAAGATAAGACCCAGTTCTCAGAAAATTCAAAGAGGGAGAAAACTTCCTAGCTGAGAAGATTGTGGTGGGCTTCCCATATAAGAATTTTGAGAAGTAGATGGGGCATTGCTTTTTTGAATGCACTGTTAGAATAGGACGTAAAGAGTTAAGGAAACAGCTAGTAGCCCAATTTGACAGGAATGGATTTCCTTATTAGTGTTTTTTTTTCCTTCTTCCTAAAATTATGTTCAAACTTATTTATTTACCTATTTTTATCCTCTTAGTAGACCGTAAGGCTCTTGAGGTCAGAAACCATTTTTTTATTTTGTTTTTATATATAATGCATTGCACAGTGCCTGACACATAGTGGATTCTTATTGTATTGGAATAGAATATTTGGGGAGCAGTTTCAAAAGGCTGAAAAAGTAGATTGGAACCAAGATTCTGGAAGGCCTTTGTACCATCAAGAGCCTGGCAGAATACCTGCCACATAGTAGGCATTTAATTAATGCATACTGGCTTACAATGTAGTAATTGTAATAGGGAACTATTGAAGATTTTTGAGAATGGAAATGATATTATTAGACTTGTGCCTTAGGCAGAATATTTTGTCAGTTTGAAGGTTGCATTAGAAAGAGAAGATTAGAGGCAAGGATGCTTGTTAGGATTTCTGAGAGAGTCCTTGAATTAGGTTGGTTACAGTGTAGTTAGAAAGAATGGTTTAGATGAGATAGAAGTTGTGGAGGTTGAATTGGCAGGACTTAGTAAGTGACAAGATATAGGAATATTTTAAGTGTATGCTGTTGGCTAGTTGGAAGTCAAATTTTTATTTTTGCACTGCTATCTGAAGTCTTTCTGGGTTTTCTGAAGTTTTGCTCATCATTTCTTTTTTTTTTTTTTTTTGAAAATTTTACAATATTTAATGTATTTCATTGAAGAAAAAAACTTAAAAGAAGATCTTGGAATCCATAATGGTGGCCATGAAATAGACACTTGAACAGCAAAAAACTGATTCTTCCAGCATATCATATCATCCAGTCTTGATTACAAATGATTCTAGTGTTAAGGACAGACTTAGTCTTCTCCAAGTGTCAACTGCTTTCTTGTTTCTCAGTCACTGTATCTATAAATAGGTGCTTAAGGATTTCCTTATCTAAGTTTCTGCCTATCAGCACCAGTCTGTTGTTTCCCTCAGTCATCCTCCCGCCTTATGGGATAGAGATCTCTTCCAGATCATACAGTTCATGGACCCTTTGGACAATTGCTTGGTGTAGTTTGTCTTTGATAAACACCAGCCCATTTAATCGGATGACTTCCATGGTGCTGTCTTATTTTTCACAGTCTTTTCCCACAGAAGATTTTGAATAAATATATTTAGATTTTCTTCAGTCGTACTTCCTGGTACTTCACATGTGATAAGAGTAACAATATTCTTATCAAGGTGAGGTTGTGTTGTCTGCACATGTTGTAGTTTTTTCTGTAAACTGATTCCAGAGAGACCATCAAAAGAGTGTAAATCCAGTACATTAGAAAGATCAGCTTTTGATCTCTGGATCTCTAAGATTTTTCCTTGTGCATTTATTGATCTGATGACCATTTTAATTTTAATCAGCTCCTCTAATGTAACTAGGTCGGTTTTATTGATTATAAAATATCTGCCAAAGCAACATGCCTCATTGCTTCACTGATCAGGCCATCTACTTTTTCTTCAGTTAAATGCTTTAAACATATTTTGAATCCACAACTGATACAATTCCATCAAGGTAAATGTCATGCCCTAAGTCAGCATCAATCCAAAACATGGAAGCAACAACACCAGGATCTGCCAAGCCTGTTGTTTCTAATAGTATTTAGTCAAAATTTCCTTTCTTCTCCATCAAATTTTCAATAGCCTTCAGGCCCATTGTCCTTTACTGAACAGCAGAGGCAACCATTTTGAAGCTCCAACCATTCCTCAAATGGCTCCCCTCCCTTGGCTTACAGCGAAGTATTTTTCCAATGCACTTCCTTCCCCAAACTCATTTAAAATAACTGCTATTCTTTTGTTATGTTGTTCAGTTAGAATGTAGTTGAGGAGAGTTGTCTTTCCAACACCTACATACCCTGTGATAATCAGGATCTTAGCATAGGGGTCAGGCTTCCCCTCCTCTTCCTCTTGACTGCTGCCTCTGCTGCTGCTGCTGCATGGCAATGGATACCAGCTCTGGGCAGTCCTCCTCCTCTTCTTCCCCATCCCTGGGCCTGGGACCACTTGCTCTAAGCATTACTGTAGGAGGGGTGGGCAGACCTTACAAGGCACAGTCAAACAGGAAGAGTGGGACTTTACTCACACACAGCCCCAACCTCCCACAGGGCACGCCATCAAGCACACTGCTGCTCATCATTTCTTATAGCACAATAGTATTTTATTTTAGTCACCAAAATAAACTACTGCTTTAAAGTTATGGGCACCATAGTTTTAGTTCACAGAGAGTAAGTGAACTGTTGACCTTGTAAATAAATAGTAAATAGCAGGGGGGCGAAGCCAAGATGGCTGCATAGAAGTAGCAAAGCACCACAGCTCCCACACAAACACGTTAAAAAACTCATAAAATGGGAGGTTAAACAGATTTTCAAGCTCCAAAACTCTCCAAAAGACAGAAAGCCATCTGTTGCTATAGGCAGCGCAGCAGGCAGGGCTCTTCGCAGCAGTCTGGGACCCGCAGCCGAAACCCTGGCCGGGTCAAGCCCGATGCCGGGTCAAGCCCTGGGGCATCGGGCGGCACTGGAGGCACAGTTACCACATTTATCAGGCCAGAAGAAAAAAAGGCTAAGAGAAAGGTCAGTGGATTTTGCTAACTCTGGAGGAGAAGAGCGGGACCGGCCAAACTGCTCCCAGGACAAGGAAGCAGTGGGAGGCAGCTGTAGCAGCAGGAACGTCTGAGAGCCGCAGCGGCCCCCACTGGGCTGCTTCAGAGCCCTTGGACTGCAGATAGCAGGGGGGCTGACATGATCCATCGAGGCCAAGGGCTCTTGCGTTGAGTGGCCTGGATCTGGATCGTGGTCTTGAGTGGTGGTCCTGGGGTGCGCTTTCAGTGAGCCAAAGCTGGGAGGTGGGGCTGCAG
>CM053595.1:90853427-90877146 GCA_028646575.1 Pseudocheirus occidentalis
GCAGGGGAAGAATTGATATTCAATGGCATAGAGGAATTTAATGCATTCTTGGGAAAAAATGGTAGCTAAAGAGAAACATTGACTTTGAAATCCAAGACTCAAGAGAAGCACGAAAAGGTAAACAGGAAAGAGAAATCATAAGGGACTTATTAAAGTTGAACTGTTTACATTCCTATGTGGAAAGATGATATTTGTAACTCATGAGACCTTTCTCATAATTAGGGTAGTTGGAGGGTGTGTGTGTGTGTGTGTGTGTGTGTGTGTGTGTGTGTGTGTACAGACAGAATAGATAGAAGGCACAGGGTGAGTTGAATATGAAGGTATATGTATAAAATAAAATTAAGGAGTGAGAGAGGAATGTACTAGGAGAAGGAAAAAAGGAGAGGTAGAGTAGGGTAAATTATCTCACTTAAAAGCTACAAGAAAAAGCTTTTACAGTGGAGATGAAGAGAGGGGAGCTGAGATGGAATGAGTGAACCTTACTCTTATTGGATTTGGTGTAAGGAGGGAACAACATACTCAATTGGGTATGGAAATATTTCTTACCCTACAGGAAATTTGGGGGAAGGGGATGGGGAGACAATAAAAGGCAGGGCAGATTGGGGGAGGGGGTAATCAGAAGCAAATTCTTTTGAGGAGGGACAGGGTCAAAGGAGAGAATAGAATAAGTGGGGGGATAGGACAGAGGGAAATATAGTCAGTCTTTTATAACATGACTTATGGAAGTGTTTTGAATGACTACACATGTATAACTTCTCTCAAAATGCTTGACTTCTCAGTGAGGGTGGGTGGGGAGAGAAGGAGGGAGAGAATTTGGAACTCAAAGTTTTAAAAATAAATGTTAGATATTGTTTTTACATGCAACTAGGAAATAAGAGACACAGACAATGGGGTATAGAAATCTATTTTACCCTACAGGAGAATAGAAGGGAAAGGGGATAAGAAAAAGGGGGGAGGAGACAGAAGGGAGGGCAGATTGGGGGAAAGGGTAATCAGAATGTAGGCAGTCCTGGGGGAGGGGAGGGGAAAGCTGGGGAGAAAATTTGGAACTCAAAATCTTGTGGAAGTAAATGTTGAAAACTAAAAATAAATTAATTAATAAAATTAAATAAATTATAGTGCTAACTTTGGACTCTGAATGCAGACACAAGCATACTGTTTGCTCTCCTTTTCTTTTGTTGTTTTGTTTTGTTTCTTCCTTCTTGTGGTTCCTCCCATTAGTTCTAATTTTTCTTTACATCAGGACTAATGTGAAAATACATTTAATATGAATGTATAAGTAGAGTTTGTATCTGATTGTATGCCATCTTATAGAGGGAGGAGAGAGAAGGCAAGTAAATTTAACACTCAAAATCTTATTGAAGTGAATGTTGAAAATCATAAATAAATAAATTGTGAGTAAAATAAAGTAAAATATGGTGTCCAGAGCTGAGAACCACCCAGATGTGATCTGACCAGTGTTGCCTTTCCCAGCATCCCTTTTGAATTAATGGTACATTTTTGGGAAAGAACTACCTAGTAGGAAAGGAGGGCAGTCTATGGGAGTAGTACCTATGGTTTTCAGCTAGAAGAGAAGTCTTTGGAAAGAAAGAAGACATGATTGCTTCTTATTACTGTTGAAGTATTTGAAGGACTATCATTTGGAAAAGGTATTTCTGCTTCATTCCAGAAGGCAGAAAGAACTAGGAACCAGAGGGTAAAACTATAAGGAGTTTTCAGCATGAGGTAAAGAAGCATTTTCTAACAATTAATGCTTGCCTTGGAGGATAATGGACTCCCCATCACTAGAGGTCTTAAAGCAGAGGTTAGATGGACACTATAGAGGCGCTGTGGGACCAGATACAGGTAAGATTATATGACCTCTGAGATCCCTTCCCACTCTTGAGATTCCACGTGTATGGTTTGTTTTTGTTTTTGTTATATCTCATTGCCTTGGGGCTCCAGCCAGTTGTATATTTTATATGAGAACAATTTTCCCTTCAAAGCAAACTATAATTCCTGAGAAAATATGTTCATCATCAATGACCAGTTCTAAAGCAGGGAGAATTTTCTCTCCAGTTCAGTATAGCCTCTTCCTTTGAGAAGCCGAGAGAACATTGATATCTGCTACTTGGTATCCACCAGACACATAAACCAAGTGGTCCTCAATGTAGATTTAAGGGGAAGGTCTCCTGCTTCCTTGGCCAGGTGTCATAATGATTACAATTCTACCACTTATGATTCATTCTTTTGGGCCAAACATTATCCTTTCCTCAGATCATCTTCTAAACTATAAATATCCCTCTCCCAGAGGTAACACATAAATTAATTCAAGTGATAACACGAATCACTTATTGAATCCACTTTCTCCCTAACCAGAGTAGAAAACTAGAGCACCAAGTATGGAGGGGGAAAGAAAAGGGAGTAGATTTTTGGGTGTAAACAAAGCCCTGAAATGGAAGGTGAGAAGATGCAGAAGATAAACTCCATTAATGTTACAGCTTCTGTCTCTTCTTCAAAGAAGAGCAAGTAAGATTATTTCTTTACTCCTATTTCCTTGAAAGAAACAAGCTACCTATTCTTAGAAAGGCCAGGTTGATGCCAGAAGACTCTCCTTCTCCTCCCCAATTACACATATTTGCTCTCCTTTCCTGCCGCTATGAACCAAGCCAAATGAAATGCATTCTGAGAGTGTAAATCTTGGGAGTAAATCCCCATTCAGCCTTTAAGCAGTGACATCAGCCTAACAAACAGCTGGCAAAGCCACTACGGCCACAGCAGATGTTAAAGAGAAGAAGGTTTTCTGTGAGCTGAATAGGAGACTTCAGTGTGAGAAGGAGAAAGAAATGTCTGTACATTTTCCCTTTGGGAAACCAATCCCTCTCCACAGCGATTTCCTAAATCTGTCTGCGGTATTAACGGATTCATTGCTGATGAAAAGCTTCAACGTGCCAGCAACATCCTGGATGTACATGCTGTTCCAAAATCTTCCTTTCTCTGATGAAAACAGCCTATGGTTCCTTAGCTAAGGAAATAAGTCTCCATTTAGGATCCAGCTAGAATAGACTCCCCCAAAGCAGGGACCCAGAAGTCCCTTTATTTCATCATGACTTAATAACAAAGTCTAGCATTTGTATACTATGCTTTGTGATCTTAGGGGAGTCACTTAACCTCTCTGAGCTTCAAGTTGCCTATGTGTAAAGTGGGCTAAATGTTATTTTCACTCTCTACCTTCATAAGGTTGTTATGGGAAAATCTCTGTGTAGAAATTTTAGACTTCAGTGTGTTATAGAAATGTGAGATATTTTTATATATTTTGAAGCATTTCCATGATCATTATCCCTACCTTACAGACCCAGAGAGGCAGTATGGTGTAGAAAGAATACTGGATTTGGGGTCAGGCAAGACCTGGGTTCTAATCCTGATTCTAGAACTTATTTACTCTGAATTTAGGTTAGTTGCTAACCTCTCTGAACCCTGGTTTCCTCTTGGGCATTATGTTATCTATAATACAGAGATTTTGTGAAGACCATATGAGTGTGCATATCCCTCATAAACCTTAAAGAGCTATAGGAATGATCATTATTAGAGACAGGAAAGTGACTTGCCAAGGTCATTCAGTTCTATATCAAGACAAGACTCTAAACAGGTCTTCTTAGTCTCAGTTTAGTCCCTGGCACTATGCTTAGCCTCATGGATTCATGACCTTTAGAAATCATCTTGTCTGACATCTTCATTTTCAGAGGAAGAAGTCGAGATTTAGATAGTAGAAGGAATTTATCCTGAGTTATGCATCTCAGTCTATGTTGTTGACTAAGACCTAAACAAAATGGAACCCTTAACATTTTATCTTCCTGGAGCTAGTAACCTTAGAAATCCAAGCCCAGAGTTTAGCCGGACTTGCCTGCCCTCGCATCTGTTGAATGTCCATATGGATCAAGGGTAACCTTTCCCAGCTTCTGACAGTGCTTTCCCACATATTGATAATCACTTCAAATTGGCTGGTCTTTAATCAAGCAGAAGCTCCATGAGAGGCATTCATTAGGCACCTACAAGATTTTGTTTTCCTTTGGTCTGTGCAACATGTGTGACTAGTTAGACCAGATAGAGATCAGTGCTATTGAGGTTCCAAATGGTAGGGCTACCTTGGTTCTACCCTATAGCCACACTGCATGGAGAACATGCCAGTACCATGGCTCTGGCTAGGGGAAGTCAGGGTTAACAAAGATGTGCAAGGCCACTGGCAAACTTATCCCATATAAGATAACAATTTGAAGGACACTTTCAAAAACAAATTTACCAAGTCTAGACAAAAGAGAATGAACTCCTATCTGCTTCACCAAGTTAAGCATCCATCCATTCATCAAATATTTGCTCATTCTCTACCAGGGATGACCTCAGCTTGGCAGCAATATGGTTTTCCAGAACACAGGAAATGGGTGAATCTACCTTTCTTTTCCTATCCCTGGTGAGCTCCCAGTGACTTCTTGCTCTGACTCTTTATTCCCACTACAATTTACTCTCAGGAAAAGAACTGTATACATTTCTCTTCAGGGTATATCAGTCTCTGTCCCCTAGAAAGGGGTTTATTCCCATACTAAGGAGATGGTTGGTATGAAGAAATGTTTCTCAGTCATGTCAGGGATTCTTGGAGTCCTAGAAATCACAATAGATAGCCCATGGGCCTGGTGGAACTGGCCAGCTCCTATTGCTCTCTAATTACCTCTAGAGCAGAGATTTGTCATTTCTTTTGGGTCCTGGACCCCTTTGGCAGTCTCTCAGAATAATGCTTTTAATGCATAAAATAAATGCCACCTAATACAAAAGACCAATTATATGAAAATACAGTTATCAAAATTTTTTTGTAAGTTCTTAAACCCCAGATTCAGAATCCCTCCTGCAGAGTCCTCCTAACTTTAAGCTCATTGAAATTAAGAAGTCTCTTCAAAATATTGAATTAAATTTTTCTCTTATTCCCCACAATATCTAGCACAGTGTTGGACACACTGCAAGTGCTTAACAGATATTCATGGATTTTTATTTGGTTCCTCTGCTCTATGCTTAGATGGCCCCATTCCCAGTCCAAAGCAGGAGGCTACAAATGGGTAGTTGGCTTTGCAAAGAGGAAGGTGGAGGAAGCTGCCCATGTGGAAAAGAAAGCAAAAGATTTGATGCAAAAATAAGAGGAGAGCTCTAACATCTTCCTGGGAGTACACTGAGTAATTGTTGTTCTCAGAGAAGATTCACAGAGGACATTTTCACTGTCAAGGTGGGCAAACATTTGATCAATTTGAAAGCTAGGCCTTAAGTTAAAATATAAAGACAGCACATATCCACATTATTCAAAAACCAGCCCCCAAAACTCCCCCTATCCTATTTGGCTAAAGGCCTGGGTGACACCTTAGAGTATTGGGGAGGCCTAAATTATTAATGTACACACTCAGTAACAATTGGCTGCCCCTGGGAAACATTTGTTAATATTTTATTCCATGTAAACATCTGGAACCAATTTAGCAAAAGGAGAGGGGTGATGGAGAGAGGGGAAAGAGAGGTGGGAGAGAGAGAGAGAGAGAGAGAGAGAGAGAGAGAGAGAGAGAGAGAGAGAGAGAGAGAGAGAGAAACTGGTATTTGTTCAATTCCTGGCAATTGGTGTCTGGTGATTTGAGAGTTCCATTCACATGACTCCAGAGATAAAGTTACTGTGAATTCAGCTCACAAAGATTCAGTACAGACTCTAGTGCTCCCCCACCCACTAGCCTTCTGCTAGACATCACAAAGAAGATGGGAAATAAAATGAGCACTCCCTTGATGGTCAACCCTTTGTTCTGAAAGAAGGTATCAGTGGTCAAATGTTGTGCATATTCATTGTTTCTTGCTTGAAACAGCAGTGGCATTTCATATCCCCTAATGTATTAATTTACCTTTATTCCCAGAGATGCCCTTCTGCACTTGGTATTCTCCATTTGTGTGCATATATCATATTAGATTAGACAGACAGCTTGATTTAGAAATCGGAGGACCTGGATTAGAATCCCAGCTTTTTCTACTTATTACCTATGTGATGGACAGCTAGTTGATATAGGGATAGAGTACCGGGCTTGGAGTCAGAAAGACTTTCATCTTCCTGTGCTCAAATCTGGCCTCAGATATTGTGTAACCCTGAGCTAGTTACTTAACTCTGTTTGCCTCAGTTTCCTCATTTATAAAAATGAACTGGAGAAAAAATGGCAAACCATTCAAATATCTTTTAAAAAAAACCCTAATGGTGTCAGGAAACATTGGATATGACTGAAAAATGACTGAAGAACAACAAAAACTTATGTGACTTTGGACAAGTCCCTTTATCTCTCCAGTATTCTGTCTCCCCTTATCTTATCTATCTTGTGGCTTTGGCTTAGAGGTAACTGGTTTAGCTTAAAATATGAGTGCTGGACTAGGAGTTAGGAAGTTCAAATACAGTCTCAGACACTAACTAGGTAGGTGACCCTGAACAAGTCATTTAACCTCACGTACCTCAGCCTTAAAATGGGAATAATAATAGAGCTTACCTCCTAAGATTGTTGTGAGGATCAAATGAGAAAATATTTGTAAAAAGCTGTTATCATGGTGACTGGCACACAGTAGGTATTAGATAAATGCTTTTTTTCTTCTCTTCCCCTTAAAGATAACTAAGTCTGTCTTTATGTTTCATTTTGTTTTTTTAATTTGCCTGGTCTGGGAAATGATATAGGAAGAATTTTCCTAGAAGGTCTTATTTTAGTGTACATTTGTCCTCACTTCAGAATTCAGAGTTTATTGAATCTCAGGTGACAGGAATTCCAGTCCTACTGTGAATTGCTGGATACATGAATCATTTCTGCAACACTCCAGAACACTGCTTGACCAATTTCTACTTTCTACCAGTGATATGGAATTCATTACCTCGCTAAAGAGCCCATTCCATTGTTGGTTAGAAAACAATTTATTTTAAAATTTATCTGTAGGTAAAATAGCAATCTTGTTTGCAGGAATGTAGGTCAAAAAGTCACTTGCTTTGCTCTCTCCCTCCAGTCTTGCTAACAGAAACTCCCAGGGTGGAGAATGGCATTGTGAGAGTGGAAAGAGGCTAAAAGGAACTTTCTCACTTTGAATCAAACATGGGACTGAACCCAGAGTGTCAGTTTAGATCAAATTAGAGGAGTCCAAAAACCAGATTTTTAGCTAGCTCACTAGGTACAGTTGCCTGATATCTGCATCATAAAAGAACTGAAGATAATCCCTGGAGCTATAAACTAAAGAGTTGATAAGTTCCTCCCTCTAAGGAAAGGCAGTGCTACCCAGATAAAGGAGCAGAAGACACAGAAAGCAGAAATGCCTGACCAGGAGCAGGGCAGTGACATTACAACATCACAAGAGAACAATGGCAGATCTGTAGCATCCCAGGGATGGTGGGGATGCGTTGCTCACATCCTGTGTGCTCCCCACCACATGTATTGTGTTTGTATGTCTCCTCCTCTGGTGGTGGTGTGGTAATCTTCAGGAACACACATTCATATCTTTCTTGACCCTTCTTTTTTCCATAGTGTTTAATTAAATGTCTTTTGCTTTAAACTAATTTGTTTTCTGAATGGTCCAGTCAAGGAAACACATCAGTGGAAGCTACAAGCTGGAGTAATTTTGGAGGATCCAACAAGTGAAAGAAGTCCCCAGTGCAACATATTAAGCCAAAATTAAGCCATGTAAGTTCCATCAGTTGGTTCTATTAGTTCTTTCCTCAAAAGCTACATAGAAAGTCAGATTTTTTTGAAGGGCAAGGAAATGTCATGTGAGGTGCTAGATTTTTAAACCTGAATAACTAGATTTGAATCCCACATGATCTCTTTTTTAAAATAAGTTTTACTGATACCTTTTTATAAAAAAAAAATTACAATTATTTCCAGATATATCCCTCTTACAGACTATTGATATCTTCTTTTTTTATATCGCAATCATTTCCAGATATGTCCCAATTGAGCCAAAGAAATGCAAATATAACTAAGTTAACATATGTGGCAGAGTATGCAGCATTTTGCACCCATGGTTCTCTACTTCTCTACTGAATGAATAGAGGTACTTCTTTATTTCTCTTCCAGGGGTCAAGAGAGTTCATTATAATTATTCAGCATTCTGGATTTTTGTTTTTTTATTTTCATTATTGTATTCATTGTGCATATTTTTCTCCCAATTCTGCTTTTACTCTGCATCAATTCAGATAACTCTTATTATAATATTGTGCTTTTGGAAGAAAACTCCTACAGACTCCTGGGAGAATTGCTAGGCTCAGTGAGACTTAGATGTCTTTAAAATCTTAGCACTATCACAACTTTGAGTTGGCATGGACTGGTTACATAATCAAATGCACTACAATTTGTTCAGTCATTTACTATCTCTCGATGGCTTCTTCAGATTCAGCCATCTACTCACCTGGTCTGGGATCTTTGCCTTTCTGGGGTCAAAGTAGTTTAATAAAATGGTTTTATTTTTGGAAAGATTCTTCCAAATAGAAAGGTAGGGAGACTTGCTTTTTTTACTGGTGAGTATTTACAACTAAAGACCCAGGATCTATCTCAAGGTTCAATAAAAATGTCAAATAAAGTCTTAAAACATTTTATTTCCACTTTAGCCACATGATCAAGTAAGATCTTGTGCCTACATCATGGGCTCTTAACCACTTTTTATGTCATAGACCCCCATACTAATCTTGTGGAGTTAATGAATCCCTTCTCAGAACAATGTTTTTAAATGAATAAAATGAAATATGTAGAAATTCAAAGGAAGTCAATTACATTGAGATAAAAATGTGGTTTTTTTTTTCCTGGCCAAGTTCCTGGAAGCCTCAAATTTAATCAGAAGTCCCTTAGAGGGGTGGTTAGGTGGCACAGTGGGTAGAGCACCTGCCCTGGAGTCAGGAGGACCTGAGTTCAAATCCACCCTCAGACACTTGACACACTTACTAGCTGTGTGACCTTGGGCAAGTCACTTAACCCCAACTGCCCTCCAAAACCCAAAAAATTAAAAAATTTAAAAAAAAAAGAAGTCCCTTAGGTAAAATATCCCTATCCTAGATTACAGGCATCTAGGTGGTGCAGTAGACAGTGATGGACTTGAAGTGTCAATGAGATGAGTTCGAAGTTAGCCTCAGGCATTTACTGTGTGATCCTTTTTAAGTCATTTAACATCTATCTGCCTCAATTTTCTCCTATGTAAAATGGGGATAATAATAGCACCTACCTCTCAAAGTTGTGAAGATTAAACAAGACAGTATTTGTAAGAAACTTTGCAAGCCTCAAGAAACTTTATAAATGCTTGCTATTCTTATTACATCAGCACAAGCTTTTGAACCATTAATATGCTAATGATTTTGCAAGAGATACTTGATGATGGGTTCTAGCTAGAGTTCATTCTTTCATGAGTCCTACTTTGAAACAGTCAAGACTTTATCTGTTCCCTGCTCCTACTGCCTTCAGATACATTAGCATTATCACTTAAGATTTGTTGGGGGCAAAAAAAAAAAAAAAAAAAGATTTGTTGGGGGCCTACCAGTTCTGCAAAGTCCCAGAAACCAATAATGTCTTCTAATGAAATTCTGGCACGTTGCAGGTTTGTTCATTAGATTAGAAAAAGGAGGGGGAAAAATCAACTCCTCAAAACAAAGGAGGAGAGAAAAATCTCTCTTGGTGCCTATTTGTTCCTAGTGTATCATTTTACTTGCACATTAAAAAATGCTTAGCAGATAAGGAAAATTGTCCAATTGCTTAGCAACCAGCAGCATGGAGACAATTATAGCTACAGAGAAGCAGGAGAGTAAATACTGATTTAGAGGGAACTGCAGCAAATATAATTATCTGGCGTTTGTGTGCTCTGGGGTTTTGCTCTGTCTTGATGTTTTGTGGTTAACCCTTGTGAACTTGTCTACACACTCCATAGCTTTTGGAGAATTCAGGCTATTCTCTGGATAATTCAAGACTAAAATATTTTTTGTTGTTGGAAACACCAATATACAGTTTTCTGTTTAATGATCTCAATGTGTCCCCTCACTTGTAAACCCTGTCTGAGGAGTAGAAGGGTAAGAAATGATGCCTGTTTATAGTTAGGGAAACTAAAGCACCAATTACGTCTGTCTAACATTCAATATCTGGATAGAAACCAGAAAATTACCCAGATATTTACAAATATTGTAGCCAGATACTTGTTGCATATGAACCAACTATCTAAATATTAATCTGAATATGGATATCCGCTCTTTTGTAGAAGTGACTGAAGAGACACCATGACTTCTCCAAAGTCATTAAAGATTGAAGTAGTTATAGGGCATAGTAGACAGTGTACGGGGCTTGGAGTCAAAAGACTTGAGTTCAGATTCTGCCTCAGACACTTGCCAGTTGTGTAACCATGGGCAAATCTGCCCATGTTTCTGTGTGCCTCAGTTTCCTCATCTGTAAAATGACTATAAATATAGCACCCACCTTCAAGGGTTGTCATGTGAACAAATAAATAATTTTATTTATTTATATAACAGTTTTAAAAGTGCTTTTCAAACCTTAAAACACTATAAAAATGCTAGTGTAACTAATGATGGTGGTGGTGATGATGACAATGACAAAGTCTAGAAGCAGGTTTGAAAAATCAAACACTTACAATCCTATATTCTCAAAACTGGAAGGTACATTAGAAATTACCCAACAAATCTGACCTGAAGAACACAAATTCCCTGTAGTCCCTGCTCATCTGTATCTGGTGATGGAAAGCTCGCTTTCTTTCTAAGATAGCCTAGTACATTTTCAGAAAGCTCTTGTTTTTTTTTAAGGAAGCATTTTCCTATATTGAGCCAGAATCATTCTCTTTATGCTTCTTTCTTCTCCTTCACTTCTGCCTTTAGCTTGATAACTAGAATTCTGTTTCATAGAATTCAAGTGGTTCTTTTCTCAATTGTAGTACAAGTTCCTTGAGAACAGAATCCATATAATTCTATACTTTTCCATGTCTTCTATAGAACCTAGCACAGAGTTGGGCACATAGATGGCATTTGTTGAACTAAAATGAATTGAGGTGAAATGAACTGTTCTTATCTTCTTCAAAACTGTATGTATCAGTGGTGGCAGAGGGACAAAGACATTTTAGTTGTCCAAACCAGACCACAGAGTAAGCCTTCCTCTTTATCACCTTAGATTCTTCTATGGGAGAGTGAAAAGAGCTGGGATGAGGGCAGAAACTAAAGCATAATTTGGCTGTTGAGATGGCTAATTCATAATTGATTCTGCTAGCAACAACCCTATAGAGTTTTCCTCTATGCGGGGATTAAAATAGTTTCCCCTTGCAACTATTTCCCCAAAATGGAACCAGTTCAGCTTTCTGAAATAAACAAACAATATGTGTGTGTGTGCACTCATGTATGCCCTCTTTTCTCTGTCTATCCATTTGCAATTTGGGATTTGCCTCTATAGAAAACATATCCATCAAAAGCCAAGGGAAAAGTTGTTGTTGGAGCTAAGCCTAGTTTGTAGTGGGCTGGAATCCATAGAGTCTGGGGCTCCCAGAATCAGCAGGGAAGGTGGGTGCATGCATGAGCTGATTTTAAATAAAAATAAACAAGCGGCTTGTTTCCAATACTGGTGAGACTTTCTTGGCATTTTTACATACTGACCTATATATTCCTGGACCTCTGAGGCTAGGCCTGAATTTAACAGTTGAGATTCAATTAATGATGTTTTTGACACCCTTCCCCGCCAGAAATGGGCCAAGGGAGAAGAAGATTATATTAGACCTTCCTGACCAGCTCTTGGCAAAGAATGGACAAATTAAGATGTGTTTTCCTGCCTGAGTACAACTACATGATTCAAATATATATATATATACACAAGTACATAGAGTTCTGACATTCTAAGACCAGCAGACATAGTACATGGTTGTGCAACAGCTGATCTTAGATAGTATGATAGGATGAAAGACAGGATTTTCTCTCTTGAGCAAAGTCTCTGATGATGCAAATATATGAATCCTTAGCATAGGTAATTCAATTGTTCAGCCTTTTGCAAACATGGGTAGAAAATTCAAAACAACAGCAATCCAAAGACAAATTATATTAGGCTTGGGAATTATTATTTTGATTACATTCACTCTCATAATAAAAATGTTAGTGAAATGTAACTTCCTTGAGGGCAGGAATTTTTTTTTGTTTTGTCTTTGTATCCCCAACATCTAGTACAATAGTAGGTATTTAGTAAATATTGAATTCAAATTTTCTTTTCCATTCATTTACACTGTTTGGTCATTGCTCAACACATTAAGAGCACATATCCACCAAATGCTAGAACTTAGAAGTCCTTTTACCATTTCCATTCAGTAGCTTTCCATCTCTGCCTACCACTATACCATTATTGGTTCATCCCATCAAGTTTGTAGCATCCCCAGTCCATCTGGGATCCAGTGTATAAATTCTTAGGTAAAGTAAAGTCATTACCTGATGGCTAATAAGAAGTCTGTAAGTAGTTTGAGAAATATGGAACTAAAAAGTTATCAAATTTGGCCAAAGGCAACGTACCAATTGGATAATTCATATGCTCTGCGAAATTCAAGAGATCTAAAAGAAAGCCTCTAGCACTGTGGATCTCCTGTGAAGGATTTATGGGAGGATATGGACAGAGGTCACACAGAATGAGAAGACATAAATATGATGTCATTAGTACTTATGAGTACTCTCGTCACAGAACCATAAAAGTCATATTCCAAATAGGTAATTACCCAAAGGATAGTTGAAAATTGTCAGTTTGCCAAGAATGCCTGTTCCCAGTGGAATGAGAACATTATTCTAAGCTCTCATCATACTGGTCAAGTTAAACATTTCTGGCTAATACATCCCAGTGGATTCTAGTTGCTAAGTACATTGTAGAGAAATGTTAATATTATTGAAAAGAGTAAGCAACTGAAGACAAAAATGCCTTTTGCGCTGAAAACTAGTCAGGCTTGTCTCCCTATAGGCACTGTCTGGGTGTCCTGAAAGCTGATCTTGTAGCCAACTACTTCTAACCTCTCCCCCACAAGTCCCTAGAAACCACTTAACCCAATCACATAAAAACCCCTGAGGCTCCTAGTCTGTGTCCACATTAGCCAAACTTTCCCTATGGCCTTGTTCCTTTTTTCCCAGATGCCAGGTCATCCTGACTGAATGTGCAACTGGAGAACAAGTGTTTCTCTTGAGACTCTTCTGAATTCTAAGGCCTCTTGCCAAGTTGCTTCAAAACCCTTTGTGCTAAAAGTCCTTTATTTAAAAGGTCTTCCTCTCAGAAGGGAAGTTGATGGAGAGGTAAGCTCTTGAATTTCCCTCCCCTTCCTGAACTCTTGTGAAAAGGAGCATTCAGGAAGATCTACCTTGGGCTACCTAACCTGAAGAAGACAAATATTCACTGCTCATTATGTGAAGGATCAGGGCACTTAAATGAAACTTTCTATGCATTAAGCCCAGACAACTAATTCTTCTCTCTGCATGGAAAGAGAGATGATAGGATTTAGAACTGAAGGAAGTCACTTAATCCAGCCTTCTTATTTTGAAGATGTGGTCACTGGGGCCCTGAGGAAAGAAATTCACTCAGTGCATTAGCAGTGAAACCTAAACCGGAACTCATATCTCCTGATTCTCATGGCAGGGTTCTTCCTGCTACCCCGGGATGTATTTCTGTGTTTCTTGCTCTGCCTCTCACATAATGAAGAGGGTACCCAAAGAGGGTTAAGACTGCTGGAGACCCCAAAAATACCAAAATTCCGGGTCCTGCTGAAAGAATTCCACTCAAGTCTTCTCAGGCAAAGAAAAAGTAAAGTTTATTGAAAGTTCAAGTTTGCCATGTGGGGTGCTAGACCATTTCACGGTGCTCTCACAGAGAAAGTCTGTGTGCTAGGGCATTCTAAGGCGCTCTCACACAGAGTAACTCTGTGCTAAGCTATCCCATGGCACTCTCACACCAAGTGGAGGGATTCTATATAGAGAAAGGTTGTGGGAGGAATCTAGGGGTGGTCCAGAGGAGGAGATTGGGGAGGGTCTTCAGGAGGAGTCAGATGAGGTCAGACTCCAGTAGGGAGGGTCTTCAGGAATCAAGATGAGATCAGACTCCAATAATGAGTGATTAAGGGTGGGAAGTTGCTGGAGGCTACCTGGAGACCACAGACAATGGAGGGCCAGGCCAGTTCAAGGGTGGGAAACTACTGGAACAAAGGGGGCTAAAGACTTGGGCAGAGCCACAACTTAGGGCTCATAACTGCAGGCAAATGTCTTCCCTGGGAAGGTCTACTTTCCCAGAACCTGTACCCCAAAGAACCAAGGAGAGCTCAAAAAGGTGGTGGGGAGAGTCCCAGAGCCTACACCTCATCAATAATACCTACTACAGGGTCTTGTATAATACTCAATCTAATCCAAGAAGTTTTTATTAAGAGTTTACTATTGTAAAGTATTATACTAAATGCTGGGGACACAGAAACAAAAGAAAGATTTGCTTCTGTTTTCAAAGATCTTACATTCTGCTGAAATAGTATGTCTTTCTATCAGTAACTAGCTAAATTTCCTTCTCTCTTCCCTACCTCTCCACCTCCCTCTGGGCACAGGGACAATCTGTTTCACTTTCTTTGTTTTAAATGTTTCATCTATCTTTAGAGACAGCTTTAAGTGATGGCATTTGCTCATCAGTATATACTTACTGGTGATACTATCAGGAAGAAATTATTATCCCCAGAGAAGAGATAAAAAGAAATTTAATAAGGAGGTGTTTTGCCAGAAGTATATTTTCAGGCTGGGGGCTCAGAACTAACAAAAAGATGATGATAATTGCATATCCTTTTATACTACTCCCAAGTGCAGAAGGAATATTTATACCCATCTAAACAATGCCAGTAGTAGGGGGAGCAGCAAATAGAAATGGATGGATAGGGGCGGCTAGGTGGCGCAGTGAGTAGAGCACTGGCCCTGGAGTCAGGAGTACCTGAGTTCAAATCCGGCCTCAGACACTTAACACAAAACTAGCCATGTGACCTTGGGCAAGTCACTTAACCCCAACTGCCCTCCAAAAAGCAAAAAAAAAAAAAAATGGATGGATAAACCTGATCACTCTTATACCCCACCTTTGCTATAGTGTGGTAGCAAAAGCCATGTTAGAAATCATGTAATTAGACAATATAAAAGCATGAATTTAACTATTGGCACTCTAAATGTGAGATCATTTTCTAGAGACCAAGGAGTTGACATACTATTAGAGGAATTCAATCACATCAATCTTTAAGTTCTAACTATAAATGTGAATTTATTATGTATTCAAAAGCAACACAAAATATCATTTTACAGTATCTTTGCTTGTCTCATATTGAATTGCTCATGAAGACATATTTGCAAAAGGACCACCATGATAATAATTGAAACTTAAGAAACGGTACACTATGTAGAAGATGAGAAGGTACTAAAAGTCTATTAAGAACTCAATATGACTCTAAAATTAAATTAACAAAAACATTAACACCTGGAAAGTTCAAGGCAAAAGCTATAAGGGACAATAGGGAAAATATGTTGCAAAATATGGTTCAGGAGTAAGAAATAAGAGAGGTCAATAACTTGATTATACAGAATTTTCATACCTATATATTGTTAATACTTTATTTGAGAAAAGATTTGGGAGGTATTGGTATTACCAATAATATCACAAAAATAAAATTAGTTGTATTCTAATACAATTCATTTCAATCCAATTCACAGATCTAATCGTGATCCAATTCAACTAATCCAATTCATTTCAAGGATATTTAAAAATAAAATTAAATTAATGCAGATAAAATTAAAAAGAGGTACGGATAATGGGAGAAAATCATCTTTAAAGCAAATATCAAATATATCTGATATCTAAGATACAAAAGATAATATATAAGAACAAGAATCACTCCCCAGTAGATAAATGTTCAAAGTATGTAAATAAGTAGTTTTCAAAAGAATAAATTCAAATTGTCAACAACCACTTAAAAATACTTCAAATCACTAATAGTAGAGAAATGGTCATTTTAAAACTAATATTTCACTTCACATTGATCATATTGGTAAAGAGGACAAAAAACAAAGATGGATAATGTGGGAAAACTATGGGAAGACAGGCATAGTAAAGGTGGATCTGTAAATCAGTTCAATCACTTTGGGAAATTATGCTAAATCATACTAGAAATATCACTTAACTGTACATACTCTTGGACTCGGAAATACCACTATTAAGCATATAACCACAATTATATGAAGTAAAACAACACTGAATATTTCAAAACTCTGATCAGTGTAATACTCAACCATGACTTTGGAGGACTGATGATTCTGTTGGCAAAGAGATAATGGACAAGAGTTTTAGAATAAGGGATACATTGTCAGAAATTGCCAATATGTTGATTTACTTTTCTTAATTGTATTATTGATAGTGGATGGGGGAAGTCATTGGGAATTGACAGAAGGCAGAAGGTTTTTAAAAAGTATCAATAAAACATTTATTTTTTAATTTTAAAAAAAGATAAAACTGAAAGGACAACAAAGACAAAAATGCAAAAAGATCTGTAAGGATTTGTATTTTTCCATCAACAAAAGTAGAGCCACCATATTTGAGGTCTAATATCATAGCCTCCAGTTTGCTACATAAGGAAGTAGAAATGAACTTGGGAAAACAAAGATGGGGAAAGTAGCTATACTAGATGAAATACAAACAAAGGAGGCCTTTGATGGAGGGGACAGTTTTAAGACCATTAAAAAACTGTTTCTCATATTTAAAAGAGTGAAGGAATATAGATGCTAAGGGGTAAAAATCATAGATCCTTTAGTTACTAAAAAAGTGACTGAAAAATTATCAATACATAGTAGCTTTTTTGTGTGCTAAGAATGAAAACTAACGGATTATCCCTCAATTGGAGAATGACTCAACAAATTATGATACATAGATATGATGGGAGACTATTGGATGTAGTTAGATTGATAGCCTATCGGTATCTAACATATCAGGCAGCTAGATATCTCAATAGATAGAATGTTAGGCCTGGAGTTGGGAAGATTCCTCTTCCTGAGTTCAAATCTGGCCTCAGACATTCTCTAGCTATGTAACCCTGGGCAAGTCACTTAATCCAGTTTGCCTCAGTTTCCTCATCTGTAAAATGAGCTAGAGAAGGAAATGGAAAACCTTTTGGTGTCTTTACCAAGAAAACCCCAAATAGGGTCGCAAAGAGTCAGATGTGATTGAAAAATGACTGAACAAACATCTATGTCTTGGGAAGACATTGTGGATAGAAATTTAGTTGGGCCTGAAATCAAGTAGAAGGAGAAGTGGGGGTTGAAAAGCCTTTGGGAAACTGCATAGTACTCTTAAAGAAAGTTTCTGCATGAAACAAAGATCTGTATTGCTAAAGGGAGATTGATAGATCCTACTGAAATATACATAAAGAACATATATTTATATCTACATTTATATCTATCACCTGTCTTATCTAATCTAATCTATCTGTTGAACAAATAAGACCTTCAGGATGAAAAATATAGAAAGGAAAGTTTAGGATTCTTATGTGGTAGGAGAGGCAGCATTTTGTAGTTCTGTCTCTGGAGTCATAAGTTCAAATGATTTCAAACCTACTTCATCAATCTTCAAGCATTTGTTTAGGCCTACTACGTGCTCTAGGCACTGTGTTAAGTGCTAGATAAACAAAGACAAATACGAACCAGTCTCTGCCCTCAAGGAGTTTTCATTCTATTGGGAGACAAAATGTACATATATAAATGTATTCCTAGATAGGGAGATAGATATTAGATATAATTGACCAGGGAGGCACACACTACCTGTGAACTCTATACCACAGTTTCATCTTTAAAATTAGATTAGATTGGATTGGATGAGATTGAGTGCTACCTAAGATTCATTCTGCTCTGAAGCCTATGAACTCAAATATTTAACCTCTCTGTGTCTAGGTTTCCTTATGTTTAAAGTGAGGAGAGTTAGACTAAATGGTTTCTAATTTAGTTAGGTCTCTAATCTAAGTTAGACTAAATGGTCTTCCATTTTTAAATTAATGACCTATGAAACCAAGCTCCAGAACAATTATAAAGTGAAATGGGATGGGTAGCATTTGTCTTAACCTGAAAAGATATGGTAAAGGATGGACAACCTGTCCTCTTCCAGCCCCATTCCTCTTCCCCACCATTCTTACAACTCTGAGATAATCTCTGGAAGAGGCTGGGGTTTAGCCAACCTAGCATATCTGATGCTCTTTTCAGTAGATATTAGAAATGAGATGAGAAAAATAATTATTTTGGTTCCTTTGTTTTATCCACTCCCCTAAAGTAGAATTACAAACTATCCACTTTTTACACTCACATTTGGGTCCTGGTACCAGATGAGTACTCACAACCCACTAGGAAGTTGTCACTATAATATATTCTTAATGATTAAGGTAATGTTAATAATGTTGACAAACCAGACCAACCCCAAACAAAACTGTGAAGCCTTCTAAGTTTGTGTCTTCTATTCTCAGGCTTCTTTTTCAAGTGTCCTTTTCCACCTTCCTGATCAGCCCCTCTGCCCACAGCATAGACTGTCTTGTGTTGTCATTCTTCGTGCCCCTGTCAGGGGCTCATGTTTTTAGAACTAGAAAAGGAGACCCAGGAGGCTACCAGGTCCATTTTACAAATAAAGAAACTGAGGTCCAGAGAAGAGAAGTGATTTGTCTAAGGTAACTCATAGGAAAGGGCAGGTTTGAACCTAGGTCCTCTGACTTCAAAGTCAGTATTTTTCCAATCTACCACCCTGCCTATATTATTGGATCAAAAACTCCCTGGTAGGGATTCCTTTTTATGTAGCTTCTCATCTTTGGAAGAGCCTCAAACAGAACAGAATGTATAGGAGATGCTTATTATAGTTGAAAGAAGGAAGAAAGGAAGGAAGGAAGGAAGGAAGGAAGGAAGGAAGGAAGGAAGGAAGGAAGGAAGGAAGGAGAGAAAGAAAAGATAAAATTCTATATAAGATTATACATTACAGATCTGGTGACTATCTCCTTATAGGGAGTTTCGTCATGTATTTCCTATGCCAATGAAATTGTAGTATTTGCATTGTAATAAGAATAATGAAAACCCTTACAGACTCAAAAAAACAAAACAGACATACTTGATGTTTTGGGGGTGTGTTCTTGTTTAAGATGTGCTCATTCTGGGTCTACTGACAAGGCTAGTGCTAGGGCCAGAGATAGTTCTTTCTGCTCCCACTCAAAAAAGAAAGGCACCATTTTAAAGTTCAGTGCTAGCTCAAATCCAGCAAACAAATCAAAGGAGAGAGATTTACAGGTGCCTTAAGTTTCCTCAGGCTGACCTTATCTAGGGAGCCTCTCACTGCCTTCCCTGGAAGTCTCAGGATTCTTCAAAAAGAGCTCTAATCCCTTTCCCTTTGGAATGGTGTGAGACAGGGGGTGTTCACAAGGGCTCTGCATGGCCTAGAATCCTCTCCAGATTTCTGGGCCTAGGGCTTGGCATGCTCCCAGCTGCTGTGTGTCCTCTTGCAGTCTGG
Source organism: Pseudocheirus occidentalis (assembly GCA_028646575.1). NCBI lineage: Eukaryota > Metazoa > Chordata > Mammalia > Diprotodontia > Pseudocheiridae > Pseudocheirus > Pseudocheirus occidentalis. Next base: position 90,872,969 of record CM053595.1, read on the forward strand.
CCTTTAAATCTGGGACAGGGATACAACTCTCCTCTTCTGAAGTGCTGAGCTCATTTCCCCTAGAGACGAATCACTTGGCACAGGACAAGATCTCCAGAGGTTTTTGATGTAAGTGCCCCAGTTCTGGAAGAGAGAAGAGAGGGGAGAGAGTAGAAGGGTGATGAAAGAGAAAAGAGACAAAGAAAAAGCAAGAGAGAAAGACATGTAGAAGAGATAGAAAGAGAAGAGAAGAGAAGAGGAGAGAGAGAGAGAGAGAGAGATAAAAGAGAAAGAGAAGAGGCAGGGACAGAGAAAGCATCTCCCCACCCATCATGAGGTGGAATGTGTGTTTAAGTGACACAAATGAGATTAAGTGAACATCACAGGCTTGTTTTCTGCCTCCCTCAGGAGGGCTGATCTTTGATCTTAAGGGTATTTGACTGGCAGGTGAAAGGTGGAAAATTCATCTAGAAGTCTTTGAAGCACTGAAACTAGATCTAGGCTAACACTTTGGAGTCCCTGTATTTTTGAACACCACAAACAGTTGCTATGTAACCAAGCCAGAGGTTGCAGGCACTGTTCATTTCTACCCTTATATCTCTAGCCGAACAGTTGCATAGTTCCTTTTTAGGGAATCATAGAACCTAGTTGTTGAAGAGGATCTTAGAGGTAGATCATCTAGTCCAACCTCTCCCGGATCGGGAATTCCCTCTACAACATATTGAGACAAAGCAATTCTTGATATTAAGCACCTCTTAACTTGGGAGCTTGTGTTCCCAAAGGGCAAGACCATTATTCTCAAGAAGTTATGTGTCTTCATATTTTTAAGGGGGAATCAGCTGGGAACCCCCTTCTCAACTTTAAAATAGCTTAATTATTTTGTTCAATTAAAACATAATTTAATTAATTTCTTTTAATTATTTAATTTTAACTATTTTTTTAAAAATTTAAGTACAGAAAAGGCAAATTAACTTTGTGATGATTCTTGAATCAAGAATCTTAACAAGAACACCCAGTTGAAAAGGGAATTGAGGTTAATCAGTCTAGAATGACCTGTTCTTAACAAATCCTTTATTGAGGATCACCACTTCCTTTTCTAGATGTTCCCTCATCATTCCTTTAATACTTAACGGAATTCTGTCAGGAATCTAAGTCAGACCTATGGGATTACAATATGCAGACCCTGTTCATTTCCCTTTTTATTCAATTGTATCAATATTTACATTTCTCTCATCTTGTAGATCCTTTCCCTTTTCCACAATATTTTAAAGATCACCAGCCATTGCTTAGCCAATAGGTCTGGCAGGTCTTTCAGTACCCGAAGGTGTAGTTCATCTCAACCAGGTGACTTGAATTCTTCACAGACTACCGGGTGTCTGAGCAAAACACTAAGCTGACCTTGTGAAAAGTCACAACTGAAGAAAAGCTTTGCTGTAAGGTTTCAAAGGGATGCCTCAGGAGTTTCACATCTGGTCTTCTTCATCTAGCCTTTATATTACTCTATGTCAGCAGCTCTATCAGTTCAGGATGCAACACAAAAGGTGAGAGTATTTCTGGGATTGAGACTTCTTCACTCAGAGACCAGCTTTTCTTGGTTGTTGGTTTGACTTGGGGAGGGGTGGAGGTTGAATTGACCAAAACAACTGGCTATTTTGCAAAATAGCAGGACTTTCTGTGGTAGCAAAGAGTTGGCTGTCTGTGGAGGGTCCATGGTTACCCAGATCCTCCCTAAATCTGCCCCCTCCCTCACCTTCATCAACCTGTATAAAAAGGCTTATGTGTGTGTGTATGTATACATACATATTATATGTGTGTGTGTATATATATATATATATATATATATATATATATATATATAAAATGAAATTTTTTTTAACAAGAACTGTAATGAGGGTCTAAACTAGAGTTGTCAATAATGGGAATAGAAAGTAGATTAAGTAAAGAACATTTTTTGAAGACAGACTAAACAGGACTTGAGGATGGGCTATGAGAAGTACTAACTCTGAGGCCTGAAGCTTGGGTGACTAGGATGAAAGTAGTACCATTCTGTCCTATATAATTTTTCCCAAAAGAAATTTGAATGGTGGTATAAATGAGGAAGGAGTACAACAAATAAAAGAAAAATGGAAAAGATCTGCAAATACTTTTAGTTTTTTTTTGAAAGTTTTAAAATTTACTTTAAATTTAAATATAAAATAAGAAAAGAAAAAAAAAACATTGCCATGTACACAGCAGAACATGAGAGGATTCAATAAAAGTGAAAATTTTCCATTTCAAGGGAACCTATGTAATAAATACTATACGTTATTTTCAAAGCTGTTCGTCTTTTCTTCCTTGTAGGTTTTCTTTTGTCCTTTGTAGTGCACTTTTTACTTTATTTTTTCCCCTTCCTCTCCCCCCCACCATGGATGTATATGTATACACACATATAGATAGATGCATATACATAGATATTCATAAACATACACATATGTATACCTATACATTCAAATGTGTATACATATACATATATGACCATATTATGTTTATTTCCACTCATCTATTTCTCTGAAAGTGGATAGTATCTTCCTTCATAAGTCTGTCTTTCCATATTTTTCTAAATCCACCAGCTCATCATTTCCCATACCACAACAATAATCCAGTTCAATCACATTCTATGTGAGAGACTGTCTATGAGAGTTTTCTCCCAATTTTCTGCATTCCCTCTATTCTTGGCTACACAGGTTTTATTTACACAGAAAATTTTTACTTTAAAATAATCAAAATTATACTTCAACATGGCTCTCATCTTCTGATACTGCTGAATTTAGTTCCTTCACATCTTTCCCCTCTGGTTTCCTTGAAGTTCCTAATCCTCTGTTTTTCCAAATGAACCCTTTTATTAGTTTTTCTGATTCAGCAAGATAATTTTTTAAATAATTTAATTGAGACAGCATTACATAGATTAGTTAGGTAAAATTCTCATTTTTTTATTATATTAGATTTACCTGCCCATGAACAATAAATTTTGCTTCAATTATTTAGATCTAACTTTGTGTAAAAGGTGTTTTTTGTTTGTATTCATATAGTTCCTGTGTCTGTTTTGGTAGGTATGCTCTCATGTTTTTTATATAGTCTAGTTATTTTATGTGTTCTAAAACTATTGATTAATGTGGCTGACACATTGTATAGTTTTCCTGTTTTTCTCTTTTGTTTAAATCTATTTTTGCTGTAACTTTGTCTGAGATCAAAATTACTATCCCTGCTTTTTTATGTAATAAATTCTACTCCTGACCTTTATTTTATGTTTATCTGTATCTCTCATTTTTTGTAATTTGTTGTAACGCTATGCATCAGCAGATTCCCAAAAGAATGCTACTGTGAACAGCTTTTAAGGTTCAGATTACACAGTAATAGTGAACACTCTGTTTATTCCATTACAAATCAAGGCAAACATTCATAATATACTATTCACAGTATTACATCTTATCACAGAAAGTCACAATATAGTGTCCATAACAACTTAGAATGGTCATACAGTTCTCACTACAGTGGCCACAATATTTAGAACAAGGAACAAAAGAATAATCACCTGTTTTCTCTAAGGGGGAAACCCTCCTCACTTAATCAATCAATCATTTCACAATATATCAATCTTCCACTAATAGGGCAACCATTAACTTAATCAGTCACTAATCTAGATTCACAATTACTAAATATCATTAATCACTAATATAGTCATTAGAAAACCACACCAACCCTCCACCCCTTGGTGTCTAGCAAACCTCAATTTCCTCCAAGGGGGAGCCTTTTCTTCATCTTGACTCTGGGTGGTCTCTCTGATTCCCTGGATCCCATTTCCATGGTCCCAACACCCTCCTGAATCCACCAAACAGTCACTTGTATTCAGAAGCAGACAGCTACCAGGTTCTCATCCAGTCCTCAGAGGTAGACAGCTCCCAGGTCCTTGTCTAGCCCTCAGGGCAGTCCCTGGCACACACTGAAGTTCACAGGGTCCAGCATATCACAAACCCTTTACCACTTCTCATGCCTGGAACTCAAGGATCAGCCAGACCATGAACAAACATATCCTGGTCATGCTTCTTCAGTCCTCCAGCAGTTCAGCTGGCCCTAGGATCCAGAAGGAATATCAGTCTTCTGGGTGGCCTTCACCAGATTCTGGTCTCAGGAAAACTCCATCTCAGTTCTCAGCTTCCAGA
>CM053595.1:90884524-90931845 GCA_028646575.1 Pseudocheirus occidentalis
CTCCCTGCCCTGCTAGAAAGCTAGAGAGGTGTTGGAGGAGGGCATAAAAAGGAACAGATGGTGGGAGGGGTCTTACAGTGGGATCAATGTTCTGGGCTGGGGGGTAGGGACAAAAAGGGGAGAAAATTTGTAACTCAAAACCTTGTGGAAATGAATGATATAACCAAGAAATAATTTTAAATTTACATTAAAAAAAAATAAATCCACTTATTAACCTCTTCCAAGACAATGACAGACATATTTCTTGAGCATGTCCCTTATGCCCTTTGACCAAGCAATACCATTTCTAGAATTGTATCACAAAGAGTTCATAAAAATGGGAAAAGGACCCACATTCACAAAAATATTTATAGCAACTCTTTTTTGCAATAGCCAAGAACTGGAAATTGAGGGATTGCCCATCAATTAGGAAATAACTGAACAATTTGTGGTATATTAATGTAATGGAATACTGTTGTGCTATAAGGATGAACAGGCAGACTTCAGAAAAACCAACAAAGACTTATATGAACTGATGCTGAGTGAGGGGAGCAGAACCAGGAGAATAGTGTACACAGTAACAGCCAGAGTGTATAATGAATGACTTTGACAGACTTAGCCTTTCTTAGTAATGCAAGGACCTAAAACAATTCCAAAGGACTCATGATGGAAAATGCCATCCACATCCAGAGAAAGAACTATGAAATCAGAATGCAAAGCAAAGCAGACTATTTTCTTTTTCTTTCTTATTGTTCCTCCCATTCCTTCAAATTCTTCTATACAACATCGCTAATGTGAAAATATATTTAATAGGAATGTATTGTAGAGCCTTAATCAGTTTGCACGCTATCTTGGGGAGGGGGGAGGGAAGAAAAGTGGAGAACATTCAAAACTTATGGAAGTGAATGCTGAAAACTAAAAATATATAAACTAAAAGAAAAAAAGAAACATGTTCCTTTTCTTTATGGTTCACTTTATGTTAATAATTTTAGGTTTGTAGAACAAGCATTTCTTTATTGTTGCAAATGATTTTAGTACAAGATATTGTTGAAAGAGAGTCTTGGGGGGGTGAGACAATCGGGTTAAGTGACTTGCTCAGGGTAACACAGTTAGTAAGTGTCAAGTATCTGAGGCCAGATTTTTTAAACTCAGGTCCTCCTGACTCCAGGGCCTATACTCTGTCCACTGCACCACCTCACTATCTATCCCAGAGAGAGACTTAAAGAGGACTTTTTGCTCCATTTAATCAAGTTCTTTTTATAGTCAGCAAATAGTAAGCCTAGTTGGATCTTGTATTCTCTACTTCTTTTGGTCAGTTGTATAACTAACCATATGGTCTATTGTAGAGAATCATTGGTCTGTCTTTTCCTTTCTTATACCAAGTAGGGTCCCAGAATGAGTGTAGGTTATTCTCATAAAGATTTTGGAGAACAAGAATGTAGATATTCAGATGAGTAGTTACTGATACTTTCTTGTTTGTTTTTTCATACGTAATATGAACTAGAGGTTTCTCTGAGGATATCCTTTAAGCTCCTTATACCTCTCTAAGATTCTCAGGGCAGGACTTTTTTGCATATCCATTTGTTCTACTTTTTCCTATGTAGCGTCAGATTTTTATGTTAGTCAAGTGTAGGGAGTATATCTACATCCTTCAATGAAATTTCACCGGCAATTCTCTTTAATTACCTAGTATGTATTTCATTTAATGACACTTAAAATAATGTGCTGTATAAGAACTTTACTCAGAATGGTAGAAATATCACAGAAATTTACATCAATGTATCTAGCACATGTATTTCCAACCTGCAATTCCTATGTTAACCTTACCTCCCCTCCCCCCAAACAGCCAGCAAAACAAAAGCTCCAGCGTTCAAGTTAACCATTGCTCCCCTATGGGACTGGGCAAGGGGTTTTGCTGAGGTATTTTTCGCATCCTCCTTGACAGGATAGATGAGCTTCATATTGACATAATAAGGGAACCCTTGGTGCCTTGGAGGTCTCTGCTGAATGTCGCCCAATTTGAGTAAGTACAATGGCTCCAGGCATTGGTTTCACTTCACCATGGTTGTGTTTCTGCTCACAGAGAGCTGGTTCTTGCCTTGCTATTAGGTTAATTGTTTCTCTGACCCATGAATACTGATCAAGTTTGATGGACTTTCCCCCACGAGATGTAAGCTACCTAAATAACACAGTCCTTCCAAGGCAGATAATGAGAGGGCTGTTATAAGTTCAAATGCCATTTTCTTAACCTTTCCCTTTATGTTTGAACTTAGAATTTGATTTTAAGTCCCTCACCCTGCTTTCTCCCTAACTTGCATATAAGATTATAGGGTTTGGGACCTATGATTTTTTCTAAACCTTTGATATTCTCCCCTCAATGTGATTCAAATCATGTAGCCTCTAGCATGGACCTGTGTGAATATGTCATGTGGTCTATCTGCTCTTCTGATCAGGTTTCTTTAGTGCCATTTCTACTTTCTCAGGCAGCACATCGAGAACTATGATATTAAAGTCCAAATGTGGTGACAGTCGGTCAGTCTATAAATGTTTATTAATCACTTACCATGTGCCAGGCACTGTGCTAAGCACTAGGAATACCAAAAAAGGAAGGGGGGAAGGTCCCTCTTCTTGAGAAACTCACAGCCTAGTGGGATAGACAACATGAAAACAATTCTGTTGAAACAAAATGAACACAGGATAAATTGAAGATAGCTTTGGAGGGAAGGTACTAAGATTAAGAAGGACTTAGATAGACTTCTTGTAGAAAGTGGAAATTTAGCTGAGACTTGAAGGAAACTGGGGAAGTCAGGAGGGAGAGATGAGAAAAGAGAGAATTCTAGGCATGGGGGACAGCCAGTGAAAATACCCAGAGTCAAGAGATGAAATGTCATGCAAGAAAAACAAGAAAGGAATCCAGTATCATCAGATCACAGAGGACAAGTCACTATGTAGGATATAAGAATCCTGGAAGGTAGAAAAGGGCTAGTTTATAGAGAACTTAGAAGCAAAAGAAGGAGAGGATTTTATATTTTATCCTGAAGGTAATGAGGAGCCAATAAAGTTTACTGACTAGGAGTGGAGGGGTAGTGATATGATCAAACCCGTATTATGTTTATTTTTACCATCACCTTATTTATCTAAGATTTTCTAGGTCACTTGAAGCATAGCAAATTTTTTTCCAGTTCCCTTTTTTCACTCTATGTGAATATTTATGTTTTAAGTATGTTTCTTACAAACAATAAATTATTGAATCTTTTCCCCCCTTTAAATTCAGAAAACATTTCATTAGTGTCTACTGTATTCATAGTATTGTATTTTAAATTTTAAATTTTTTAAATTTCCATTTTATTTTATTTTTCATTTTAGATTCTCTCCCTTTCCCCATATCTCCCCACTTGTTAAGAAGGCAAGAAATTCAAATCCTATTACAAATATGTAGTCATGTAAAACAAACTTCTGCATTAGACATTCTAAAAAAGAAAAAGAAACATAGATATAACATAAAGTATGCTTCAATCTGTATTCTGAGTCTATCAGCTCTCTCTGGAGACAGATGGCATTTTTCATCATGAGTGCTTTAGAATTATAATGGGTCGTTGTGCTGATCAGTTACTAAATATTTTCCCATTGATTATTTTTTCTAATATTGTCATTACTGTGTAAATTGCTCTTTTGCTTCTGCTCACTTCACTTTGTATCCATTCATATAAGTTTTCCTGAGTCTTTCTGAAACTATACCCTGAATCATTTCTTATAGCATATCACATTCATAGACCATAACTTATTAATCCATTTTCCAAGAGACAGGCATCCCCTCAGTTTCCAATTCTTTGTCATCACAAAATGAGCTGTCATAAATATTTTTGTACCTATGGGTCCTTTTCCTTCTTCTTTAGTGTGTTTGCAGGTGTAGACCTAGCATAGGTATTGCTGGGCCAAAGGGTTAACAACTTAGTAACTTTAGGAGCCTAGTTCCAAATTGTTCTCCAGAATGACTGGAATAGTTCACAACTCTACCAATAGCGCATTGGTGTACTTATGTTCCCTCATCTTCTCCATAATTTGTCATTTTCCTTTTTTTTAAATTATCCTAGCCATTCTGAAAAGAGGTGGTACTTTAGAATTATCTTAATTCATGTCTTTCTAGTTATTGATGATTTAGAGCATTTTTATTTGACTATTGGTAGATTTTATTTATTCCTCTGAAGACTGGCAGATAATATACCTTGACCATTTATCAACTGTGAAGTAGTACTTATTCTTATAGATTTGGCTCAGTTCCTTCTATATTTGAGAAATAGACTATCAAAGAAACTCACTGCAAAAATTTTCTCCCCCAGTTTCCTGATTTGCTTCTAGTTTTGGCTGTATTTGTTTTGTTTGTGTAAAACTTTTTAAACTTTATGTAATTAACATGATCCATTTTACCTCCTGTGAACATCTATAGCTCTTATTTGGTCAAAAACTCTTCTCCTACCCATAGATCTGAAAGATAATTTCTTCCAGGTTATACTAATTTGCTTATGAGTTTATCTTGGTTTATGGTTTGAGATATTAGTCTAAGCCTAGTTTCTGCCTGACTGCCTTCCAGTTTTTCCAGCAGTTTTTCTCAAATAGTGAGTTCTTTCCCCAATAGCTTATATCTTCGGGAAAAGACTGCATTCTGCTTTGTAATCCATTCTGCTGCCTCTTTCTCTTTATAGGTGAGTTCTTCCCATTCCCATTCATGATTATGAATGCTAATTGTTAATTTCTTTCCACCCTATCCTATTAATTTTTTTCTCTCTTTGCTTATATTTCCTCTTTGTAAAGAAAAAAAGAAGATGGTAAAAGAGAGTATGTTTACTATTAGGTCTGTAATTGAAGCAATTTTTCTTACCTCTATTAACTCATTTCTATTCCCTTCAATCCCATCCCTGTTGATAAGGTTTGTTTGTTTGTTTTTTACTCTATTTTTCTTTCTTTTTAACTCCATCTTCATACTCTGCCCCCTAGCACTGGAATTTATTTGGCTTGCGGCCAAACCTTTACTGGTCCTATTCTCCCTTTTAAATTCCCCTCTTTTCCTCTCCCTGCCCATTTCCCTATTGAGTTTAATATATTTCTCCATTACTTTGCCTGTGCATGAGTTTGTTCAACCTTCATTTGTCTCAGACGAAAGTGAGATTCATGTAATGCCAGTTACCTTCACCTTTCCTCCATGTTTCTATTTTCTTCATCTTTTGTATCCTTATGTGAGAAAACAAGTTTCCTCCCCTTCCTCTTCTCAATTTCCTAGTATATTATCTTTTCTCTCTCTCTTTTTCTTCTTGTAAAGCCATCAAAAGAGGGGTTAAACCCCAGACCTTCTGTTTATCTCATTAACTCCTTCAATAATTCTTGAAGACATTAGGGTTTTGAAGGGATACTTGTTTCTTTTTACCTTGTCATGACTGTATAATCCCTTAGAATATTTAAATGTAGTTACTAGTTTTCTCTTGATTCTTATGTCTGCCTTTCAAAATTTCTCTACTCAGCTTTGCGTTTTTCATAAAGAATGATTTGGGGGCCACAAGATTGTACAGTGAATAGAGCACTGGCCCTGGAGTCAGGAGGAGCTAAGTCCAAATTCAATCTCAGACACTTAATACTTACTAGCTGTGTGACCTTGGGCAGGTCACTTAACCCCAATTGCCCGCCCTTTCCCCTTCCCCCCCAAAAAAAGAATGATTCTAAGTCCTTTATTCTGTTAGAAAGTCTTTTTCCCCAGAATTTTACTGTTTTTCAGGGTAAAGTGTCTTGATTATAAAAGTCTTTATCTCTTTCCTTTTGGAATATCATATTCCAAGATCTTTTCTTTTTCCTTTATAACATTAGCTACTGAATTTTTGTATGATACTGATGGTGGCTCTGTGGTACTTGAACTCTTTCTTTCTAGAAGCTCATAGTACTTTTTCTATGATCTTGAAGCTCTGGCTATGACATTTTTGTTCATTTTAATTTTGTAGGGTTTTTTTGTTTGTTTCTTTTGCTTTTTGGAGGGGGGAAGGCAGGGCAATTGGGTTTAAGTGACTTGCCCAAGGTCACATGGCTAGTAAGTGTTAAGTGTCTGAGGTCAGATTTGAACTCAAGTTCCTTTTGACTCCAGGGTTGGTGCTCTATTCATTGCAACACCTGGCTGTCCCTTATTTTGTAGTGTTTTTAAGGAAGTGGCATGTCTATTCGCTCTAGTTTTTCTTTACTCTCTGCTTATAATAGTCCTGGGCAGGTTTTGTTGATGATTTCTTAAAGTATGATAATCAAGCTTTTTTTCCTTTATTTTGTTTTTCATAATTTTCAGATAGTCTTGTCATTCTTAGATTATTTTGTTTTTCACCATTTTTCCAGGTAAGTTGCTTTTGATAGTATACGTCTTTCATTTCTTCTGTTGTATTTATTGCTGACTCATAGAATCATTGCTTTCTGACTGACTCATAATTTTGGGGGAGTTCATTTCTTGTTTGCCATCCTCTCCTCCCCATCCTTTCCTTCACAGCTCTTATTTAACATGATATCATGATAGATTTATTCCTTCTACATGCCCTTATAATGCTTGTGGTCATTCTTTTCTTTGAGGGGCTCAATTTAAACTTGTAGAGTTACTTTCTTCTTCTGGGTTCTCTTCTTAGGTTTTTCTTAATCCATAATATTACTTTATTGTGCTCAACATTTTCTTCTTTTTACTCATATGCATATTCTCAACTTCTCAATTAGGACTTTATTCTTGCATTGGACTTTCCTAACTCAGTCCTGGAAAGTGTGGGCAGAGACATTGGTCTGGCCCTGACTTCTGCTATGTTATGGGCAGAGGCTGCCTAGGATCTGGGTCAGTTTTGGACTACCTGGGTACTGATCTGGTCCTCTCTCCTGCTATAAGAGAGAACTGTTCAGATCTTATGCTAACTGGTAGCCATTCTGACCCTGGATTCTACTATGATTAGGAAAGAGCTATCTGGGCCATGTGCTACCTAGATACCACTCTAGCCCTATCTCTTACTGAGACTCAGGCCTAGGCTCTCTGGCCTCCATACGAGGCACTGGTACTGGTCCTGTTTCCTCTCGTGGGTCCAGACTGCAGCACCTTCTTCCTACCCTCACTTGTCTTTCCTCAGTGCTTCTGTAGGTTTTTTGTATAGTCCTGGGGTGGGTGTTTATAGATATTTCTCTCTTTTTTTTTTTAATAATTATTCTTTCTGGTACATTTTTTTTTGAGCATCACTGTGGTGTTTGTGGAGGATCTGGGCTCCTATAGCTCCCCATACACATCAATGTTAACATGATTTCTACTACATTATCCATAAAACCTTCTCTTTCTACTCCAGTTCACACTAATCTCTCCTTTCACTGAACTCCTGTAGCATTTATAGTTTGTACCACACAGTTTACCACTTCATACCATTCTTTGTTGATGACTAGGAGCTTTTTATTTATTAATTTTATCTCCTTGACTAAATTAAAAGTTCCCAGAGGGCATGGATGTATCCTTTTCTTAAATGCTAAACTGCATACGTAATAGGCACTTAATAAATTCTTGCTTATTGATTGAGTTTTTAGGACAAGTTTTTAGGACAAATGATGTTCCTTGTTGATAACCTCAATTGCCAGTAATCAGTCTTCCATTTGGAAATTATTCATAGTACATCCCACTTTACTACAGAAAGATGCTATTCAAATGTAATTGATCCTTTTACAAGAGAATTAAATGACCTTCAGTTTCATGTGAGTAGAGGAAATAAAGTATCACCCAAAAACAAGATGACAAGTCAATTAGTCAATTAACATGTAAGAATCAATTAAACTAATATGTTCTATTATCACCTTGATTCAGGTACCCCTTCCATTGTTACAGATCATAACTCATCTACCCTTTCTCATCAGGAGGAATTTCTTTTATCGTCACTGTGGATCTTCCTAAAATGCAGGTCCAATCATGTCACTCCCCTATTCAATAAACTCCATTGGCTTCCTATCACCTCCAGAATCAAATATAACAATTTTCTGTTTAGCATTCAAAATCCTTCATAACCTAATACTCTCTCTCCCTTTGCAGCCTTCTTATACCTTATTTCCTGCCACATATTCTTCAATCCACTGACACTTGTTCCATGAACAAGACACTCCATATCACAGCACCAGGCATTTTCTCTGACTGTTCCCCATGCCTGGAATACCCTCCCTCCTTATCTCTACCTACTGGCTTCCCTGATTTCCTTTAACTTCCAGCTAAAAATCTCATCTTCTACAAGAAGCCTTTCCTAACCCCTCTTAATTCTAGGGCTTTCCCTTTCTTAATTATATCCTATTTATCTTTTTTCCTTCAATTTTATTTTATTCAATTTCTTTATCTAGTTTTAGTTTACAACATTCAATTTCATAATACCTGAAGTTCCAAAATTTCTCTCCCTCCTTCTCCTCCCCCATCCCCACCTCAGCTGCATGCAATCTGATATAGGCTCTACAAATACTTTCATATAAAGCATCAGTCAGGTTGTAAAGAACAATTATAACCAATGAAGTGAACAATGAGAAAGAAGGAACAAAACTGAACTAAACACAAAAGAGAGCAAATAGTTTCTTTCAATCTGCATTTGAACCCTGGGAGTTTTTTCCTCTGGATGTGGGTATCCTTTCTATCATGAGTCTTTTAGAGATGTCTTATAGCCTTGCATTGCTGAGGGGAGACCAGTCTATCAAAGTTAATCATCACACATAAGATGTGTCTGTAACTGCATACAAAATTCTGCTGGTTCTGCTCTTCTCACTCAGTATCAGTTTATATAAGTCTCTGCAGGTTATTATCAAGTTTGTCTGCTCCTCATTTCTTATAGCACAATAGTATTTCATTACATTCATATACCACACCTTGTTTAGCCATTCCCCAGTTGATGGACATCTCATTGATTTCCAATTCTTTGCCACCACAAAAAGAGCAGTTATAAATATTTTTGTGCAAATAGGTCTTCTTCCCATTTGTATGATTTCTTTAGGATATAGCTCTAGAAGTGATATTGCTAGGTCAAAGGGTATGCACATTTTTATAGCCCTTTGGGAATAGTTCCAAATTGCTCTCCAGAATTATTGGATCAGTTCACAACTCCACCAACAATGCATTAGTGTTCGATTTTTCCCATATCCTTTCCAGCATTTATCATTTTCCTGTTTTGTCATCTTATCCAATCTGACCAGTGAGATGTGGTACCTCGGAGGTGTTTTGATCTGCATTTCTCTAATCAATAGTGATTTAGTGCATTTTTTCGTATGTTTATAGATACCTTTAATTTCTTCCTCTGAAAACTGCCTGTTCATATGCTTTGACCATTTATCAATTGGAGAGTGACTTGTATTCTTATAAATTTGGCTCAATTCTCTGTATATTTTAGAAATGAGGTCTTTATCAGAGACACTGGTTGTAAAAATTCTCAATTTCCACTTCCCTCCTAATCTTGGTTATATTAACTTTATTTGTACAAAAACTTTTCAATTTAATGTAACCAAAATTATCCATTTTGCATTTTGTAATGCTCTCTACCTCTTCTTTGGTCATAAATTCCTCCCTTTTCCATATATCTGACAGATAAACTATTCCTTGCTCTCCCAAATTGCTTACAGTCTCAGCCTTTATATCTAGACCATGCACCCATTTAGATATTATTTTGGTATATGGTATAAGACATTGGCCTATGCCCAGTTTCTGCCATACTATTTTCCAGTTTTCCCAGCAGTTTTTGCCAAATAGTGAATTCTTATCCTAGAAGCTAGGGTCTTTGGGTTTGTCAAACAGTAGATGACTATTGTCATTGACTGCTGTGTCTCGTGTAACTAATCTATTCCACTCACCCACCATTCTATTCCTCAGCTAGTACCAAGTAGTTTTGATGACTGCTACTTTATAATATAATTTAAAATATGGTATGGCTAGGCCACCTTCCCTAGCATTTCTTTTCATTAGTTCCCTTGATATTCTGAAACTTTTGTTCTTCCAGATGAATTTTGTTACTATTTTTTCTAGCTCTATAAAATAATTTTCTGGTAGATTTATTGGTATGGCACTAAGTAGGTAAATTAATTTAGGTAAAATGATCATTTTTATTATATTAGCTCAACCGTGGCACGAGCAACTGATGTTTCTCCTATTAGTTGGATGTGACTTTATTTGTGTGAAAAGTGTTTCATAATTGTGTTCATATAGTTCCTGGGTTTGTTTTGGCAGGTAGATTCTCAAATATTTTATAGTGTCTATAGTAACTTTAAATGGAATTTCTCTTTCTATTTCTTGCTGTTGGATTTCATTAGAAATGTGTGAGAATGCCAAGGATTTATGTGGGTTTATTTTAGATCCTGAAACTATGCTAAATTTATTTATTATCTCAAGCAGTTTTTTTTACTTGATTCTCTAGGATTCTCTAACCATACTATTGTATCATCTGCAAAGAGTGATAGCTTAGTCTCTTCTTCACCTAACCTAATTCCTTTGATTTCTTTTTCTTCTCTTATTGCTATAGCTAACATTTCTAGTACTAAATTGAATAAGAGGGGTGATAGTTGACATCCTTGTTTCATTCCTGCTCTTATTGGAAATGCTTCTAGCTTATCCCCATTACATATCGTACTTGTTGATGATTTTAGATAGATGCTACTTATTATTGTAAGGAAGACTCCATTTATTCCTATACTTTCTAGTGTTTTTAATAGGAATGGATATTGTATTTTGTCCAAGGCTTTTTCTGCCTCAATTGAGATAATCATATGGTTTCTACTAGTTTAGTTGTTGATATGATTGATTATATTAATAGTTTTCCCAATATTGAACCATCCTTGCATTGCTGGAATAAAGCCTACCTGATCAAAGTATATTATTCTTGTGGTAAGTTGCTGTAGTCTTTGCTAATATTTTATTTAATGTTTTTGCATCTATATTCATGAGGGAAACTGGTCTATAATTTTCTTTCTCTGTTTTGGCTCTTCCCAATTTAGGTATCAGTATATATTTGTGTCATAAACAAAATTTGGTAGGATTCCTTCTCCAATTTTCCCAAATATTTTATAAAGTATTGGGGTCAATTATTCTTTAAATGTTTGATAGAATTCACTTGTAAAATCATCTGGCTGTGGAGATTTTTTCCTAGGGTGTTCATTGATGGCTTCTCCAATTTCTTCCTCTGAGATGGAGTTATTTAAAAATTTTAAATTACTGATTGTTTTTATGATTTCTTGTTTGACCCACTCAATCTTTAGGATTAAATTATTTAGTTTTCAATTAGTTTTTAGTCTATCTTTCCAGGGCCCTTTATTTAATATAATTTTTATTGCATCATGATCTGAAAAGGATGCATTTAGTATTTCTGCCTTTCTGCACTGGATTGTAAGGCTTTTATGCCCTACTACATGTTCTATTTTTGTGTATGTGCCATGTACCACTGAGAAAAAGGTATATTCTTTCTTATCCTCATTCAGTTTTCTCCAGAGGTCTATCATGTCTACCTTCTCTAACAGTCTATTCAACTCCTTAACTTCTTTCTTGTTTAATTTTGAGGTTAGATTTACCAGATTCTGGGCCGGGGGAGATTGAGTTCCCCCACTAGTATAGCTTTTGCTACCTATTTCTTTCTCTAATTCTCTTAACTTCTCCTCTAGGAATCTGGATACTATACCACTTGGTACATATACATTTAGTAATGATATGGCTTCATTGTCAATGGTGCCTGTTACTAAGATATAGTTTCCTTCTTTATTTCTTTTAATTAGATCTATTTTTGCTTTTGCTTTACCTGAGGTAAGGATTGCTACCCTTGCTTTTTTTTTTTACTTTAGCTGCAGCATAATATGTTCTATTCCAATCTTTTACCTTTACCCTATGTGTATCCCCCTGTTTCAAATGCGTTTCTTGTAGACAACATATTGTAGGATTATGGTTTTTAATCCATTCTGCTATCTGCCTCCATTTTTATGGTGTAGTTCATCCCATTCACATTCACAGTTATGATACAATCTGTGTCATTCCCTCCATCCTATTCCCTCCCCCATCTATGCTTTTATTTTTCCCTTCTCCTTTTACGTCCTTAAGAGTTTTCCTTTTGACCACCACCTCCCTTAGTACTCCCTCCCTATTAACCTCCCTACCTTTTCCTATCCTTCCCCCTTACTACTTATTCCCTCCCTTCTAACAACCACCACTTTTCTTCCCCATTTTCCCTCCTAGTGCCTGTAGGGCTCAATAGATTTTTATACTTAAGAAGTTATGTTATTCCCTCCTTGAATCAAAACCAATGAGAGTAAATCTCATACAGTGCTCTACTCCCTTACTTCTTTCCCTCTATTATAATAGGTTTTTGTGGCTTTTCGTGTTAGAATCCTATACTCAACTGATTATGTTATTCCTCCTTGAACCAAAACCAATGAGAGTCAAGCTTATAAAATGTTCATCTCCCTGTTCTTTCCTTCTACTATAATATGTTTTTATGCCTCTTTGTATGGCATAGTTTACCCTTTGTCGCCTCTCCTTTCCTCTTCTCCCATTACAATTCCTTTGCTCCCTTTAAGAGGTCTTTTTTAAATCATCCCTTTGGTAAGTTTTTATCCACATTTTATCCATCCAGATTCCTAGAGGAGAAGAGAGTTAGAGAAGAAATAGATAGCAAAACTATACTAGTGGGGACTTCAATCTCCCCCCCTCTGAACTTGATAAATCTAACCTCAAACTAAACAAGAAAGAAATTAAGGAGTTGAATAGACTGTTAGAGAAGGTAGATATGATAGACCTTTGGAGAAAATTGAATGGAGATTAGAAGGAATACCTTTTTCTCATATATACAGAGATAGAGATCTGTGTACCACCCTTTTATATGTCATGATTATACAATTCTCAATATTGACAGACATCAGCTTCCCATATAGGGAGATAAACAGGTTGCTCTTATTAAATAACAAGTTATATATGTGTGTGGGTGTGTATGTGTGTATTTTCCCTGTTTACCTTTTTATGTCTCTCTTGAGTTTTGTATTTGGAAAGAGAATTTTTCCGAGCTCTGGCTTTTTCATCAGGAAGATCTGGAAGTCCTTTATTTCATTGAATGACCGTCTTTTTGCCTGGAAGATTATGCTTAGTTTTTCTGGATAGTTGATCCTTGGTTGTAGTCCAAGTTCTTTTGCCTTATGAAATACCATATTCCAATCCCTCTGATCTTTTAATGTAGATGCTGCTGGGTCATGTGTGATCCTAACTGCAGTTTCACAATATTTGTGTTCTTTCTTGCTACCTGCAGTATTTTCTCCTTGATCTGATAGTTGTGGAATTTGGCTACAATGTTTCTTGGAGTTTTCAATTTGGGATCTCTTTTAGAAGGTGTCTGGTGGATTATTTCTATAAGTATTTTATCCTCTGTTTCTAGGATCTCAGGACAATTTTCCTTGATGAGTTCTTGGAAGATGTTATCTAGGCTCTTTTTTTTATCATGGCTTTCTAGTTGACTGATAATTCTTAGATTATCTGTCCTGGATCTGTTCTCCAGGTCAGTTGTTTTTCCAATGAGATTTTTTTACATTTTTTCCTAATTTTTCATTCTTTAGCTTTTGTTCGATTGATTCTTGATATCTCATCAAGTCGTCATTAGTTTCAAATTGATGGATTCTAATTTTTAGCAAATTATTTTCCTAGATTAATTTTTGAAGCTCCTTTTCCATATGTTCTGATTTTGTTTTTAGGGAGTTCTTTTCTCCAGGTTTTTTTTTCCAATTTCACAAATTTTACTTTTTAAGGAACTGTTTTTGTCAGTGAAATTTTTTTCTATTTTGGCAAGTGTAATCTTAAAATAATTAGTCAGTTTATCTTCTACCTCTCTAATTTGGCTTTTAAAATTCTTTTTGAGCTCTTCCAAGAATGCTTTCTAGGCTTGAGATCAATTCATATGCCCTGTTGAGATTTCAGTGTTGGGTAGAGAGTCAATGCTAACCTCTTGTGCATTTGGTTCTTCTTTCTTGCTATAAAAGAATTCTATTATTTTCCTTCTTGGAAATTGCTTCTTTCCCATTATGAGTGCCTATTTCCTGGCCTTTAAAATGGATTTCTCCTTCTGGGGTTTAGAGGGCTCTGATTTGCTTCTTATGCTGGGAGCTAGGGGTTTGGTTACTGGCTTTGTGTGCTGTGTCCTCTGAGTGTCTACACTGAGGCCAAGGCCAGGGTTTTCTGAATTGCCTCAAGGTTACTCTGAAGCTCACAGTATAAGGGGGAGACATGGTCTGGATGCTTCAGGCTTCCACCTCCCAGCCCCTAGGCTGAAACTTAGGCAGGCTCAACTGGTGGTGGTCAGCAGTGCTGGTGTCTTCCAGTTCCCCTGGTTGTGTGAAGGCATACCTGGGGTTCTTGTGTTAGTACTTTCTGGCTCCACCCCCCTGGGGTTCAGGATCTTCTGCTCATCAGCTGAGATGGGGCTTGTTGGGACTGCTCTTGCCCTTAGCCTTGGCACAGCCAAACCCACGCCCTTCCTCTAGGACTCCCAAGCCTTCCTAGGTTGGGTTATTTCAGTATTTTAACCTGAGGCATTATTTTCAGGGTTTTCAGGGTCTTAGGGAGAGGGTGGAGCAGCTAGGGTTTACTCTGCCATCTTGGCTCCTGGGAGCTCAGGTAGTTGATTTTTAAACATCCAGGCTGTGGGTTGGTAGCCCCAGAATTAGCTGCTGCTGGCACAGGCCCTACACTTTCTCTTACCCACCTCTGACAAATCCCCTGTCCTGTGGTTAGAGATCTGGAAATTGCCCCTGCAGTGGCTGAATCAGCTCACCCTGGCTTGCTCTGGCTCCACTCTGATTGGGTCTCAGGTTTGCGCTGGTGCAGCCCCTGCTCCATGCTTCCCCTGCCCAGTCTCACATGTGCACCTTCCTGGACTGAAAATGTGCCATGCTCCATCTCCCAATGGATTCTGCCACTTTAAAATCCATTCAGATTAATTTTTTAGAGGTTGCTGAAGGAGTTCATGGAGGAGTTCGGGTGAGATCTTGCTTTCACTCCACCATCTTGGCTCCACCTATTTATCTTTTATATAAATTGGTTTTGCCTATTTGTTTGCTTGTTTCTCCTCCATTAGATTGTGAGATCTTTGAGGACAGGAATTATCTTCTCCCCCTTTTTTATATCCAAGGCTCAGCATAGAGCCTGACCCACAAGGAAGAACTAAGAAGAACTAAGACTAAGGGTCTGAACAGTACTACAATATCATATTATGAAAAGAGCCATGGATTTGAAATCAAAGGAATTGAGTTCAAGTCATGAATCAGTTTTGTTCTACCTTCGTACCTGTGACCTCAAGCAAGTCACTTTCTCTTTGGGCCTCAGTTTCCACTTTTATAAAATGGGGATAGCAATTTAAACTAGATGTTATATATTTAGTTCTTTCTAACAATAAATCCTATGAATTAATCAGACCAAAGGAAAATTTGTGTCCTGACTCATTTGTTGGCAAGATATCACTAAAGAGGATTTCTTCAACAGGAAATATGATTTTTTTAAAAAAAGCCTTAATGGATACATTATCAGAATATCTTCAGTCATTATTCTTGTAACTTTCAAGTAAACCAAATATCTGTGATCCGTCTACACAGTGATATAACAGCAAACCCAAGAAATTCTAGCTACTAATGTTGTGCTCAGAACTATAAGTAGGGTAAGGTAGCAGAGGTTTTGTCCCAGTGACTGAAAGTTAGAAACCATTAAAAGTCCTTGCAAACCCTTGGTAGCCTAGAAACAAGAGCTAAGCATGCTTCCTCTCTCAGAGTCTTTGCTACAGTAAGAGACAAGGGCCAAGGGTTTGCCACAAGCACTAATGGTATCAATCCTATGGTATAAGCAAACTGGTGATGTCATGGGGCATTGGAACCTGGTGGTGTCACAGGTTTTCAAGTGGCTGTTTTCAGGTGGCAGAGAATAGCAGGCTTATGAGGTGGTCTGATACCTTTCTCTGCTCACCCACCATCTAGACTGCTCTGTCTAAAGTCACTCTCATCTCCCTCTTCATGATGATGTATAATGCCTAGCTCCAAGCAAGGAGTGATAAAAGGAAAGGATATTGACTCTAGTTTGATATCCTCCTCTGCTGCCACTGATAACCTTACCACACCTGCCTCTGACAGAAGGAAGAAGCAATGATGACACCCAGATGTGGTCTCAGCCCTACCCTATGTGTGTGTTGGGGAAGGGAGCATTCCTGGCTATCCAGATTGCCATCAGCCTACCTTTGGTCTTTCCTTCCACTAAACCTGTAAAAAAAAAAGTCAATTTGAGGGCATGTTTAGAGTTCATTGCCCTTAGCTAGTTTGTGCTACTTGAGGTGCAAATATTTTGCTAGTTATAACTCTGGTTGTACCAATGTATAGAAAAACTTTGATGATACATTTGGCTAAATGCTCTAGTCAGAATACATAGACACACATGACAGCCTTAGTGATTTATTTCAATGATGGGAAGAGTATGCAGACAATTAATATATTATTTGTTTGTTTGTTTGTTTTTTGCTTTTTAGAGGGGGGAAGGCAGGGCATTTGGGGTTAAGTGACTTGCCCAAGGTCACATGCTAGCAAGTGTTTAGTGTCTGAGGTCGGATTTAAACTCAGATCCTCCTGACTCCAGGGCTGGTGCTCTATTCACTGCACCACCTAGCCACCCCAATTTAATGAGTTCTTAGTGGGTAAATGAAATCCACACATAATCCAGTAGTCTCCTTTTGTAAATTTTTTGTTTCTTTCTTCCTACTTCAGGAAATCTGTTGATCATGAGTCACAAAATGGACTGATTTCACTTTCACTATCCCTGCTCACATTCTGGTAAAGGTTGTAAAGAGCTACAAAATGCACAAATATATTGCAGGCATCAAAAGGGCAATGAAAACCCTGGGTAATTCACACCAGTCACGTGACTTTGAATACGTCCCTTCCTGGGGCCTCAATGCTCTGTTCCATACAATGAGGAGTTGAACTAGATGATATCTATTGCTGCTTCTAGAAGAATCCATGTTCTGTGAGTCTATAAATTTTGGCATTTTGATTGCTTGTGAATTTCTTCGTAAGACATAGTTCTCGATGTTAAAAAATGATGATTTGTATATTATTCATAGAAGTGACACATATGAGTTGAAATTAGGCAAGACTCAAACACCTAGAATATGAAAACCTTTTCATGTATTTGAAATACATCAGTTGAGTTTTAAATGGTAGCATTTGTATAGTCTTCTGCTAATATAAATATAATTATTTTCTGAATTATTTGAGGGAGGATGTGGTACAAAAATAGACTAGAAATTAAACAAATATATTATAGGAGTCTCACAATTTCAGTTTTAACACGATATATTCTCACAGAGTGAACAAGCAAAATCTGTCATCTGAATAACCACCTTCCTAAATAAATATATGCCTTGCCACATCATATGCATTAGCTATATAATGCGAGGGTACAAGGACAGCCATCATTTAAAATAAGAAATAAGTTATATAACATAAATATGTCTTAAGGGAGAAAACTGCTATACAGTTAAAATCCCAAAATATCTCCCAAGTGATGTTTGGGATAATTATGGTGTGATGTTTCCACTTCATAACAAGACAAGAAGGAATGCAGATGAGCATGGCCCATTCTCTTTTTATGCAGGTACTTGTTTACCTTTCAGGAAGGAAGCAAACAAAGTTAAGGTATAGTCATTTAGGCAGGACAATCTGACTGAGTTTGACTGAGGAACACTTGCTGACAGCCATTTCTGACAACTCTTTAGAAGAGACAGACATTTGTATATATCTAATAGGAGAATCAACATCTGCTGAATTGACTAGTGGATTAAGGACTTTTTCTAGGAGGACCTAGCAAACATTAATCCAGGAATTTTTAGCTCCTGACACTTGAATAGGTGACCCTGCATTTTGAAAACAATGATGATGGAATAAAAGTTCTCAAAGATCCCACTAAGCTAGAAGCATTTTGAGTCTGGGCCAATAACTTGACTGTGTTTGTCATCTGGAGTCATTTTAGCTAATCAATGAGTCAATAAGCATTTATTTTTATTATTGTCTTTTTGGAGGGGAGGAAGGCAAGGCAATTGGGGTTAAGTGACCTGCCCAAGGTCATATACCTAGTAAGTGTTAAGTGTCTGAGGCTGTATTTGAATTCAGGTCCTCCTGACTCCAGGACCAGTGCTCTATTCATTGTGTCACCTAGGTGCCCCTCAATAAGCATTTATTAAGTACCTTCTAGGTGCCAGGCATTGTGCTAGATATAGGCAGCTGGTAACATAGTAGATAGAATGCTAGGCCAGGAGTCAAGAAGACCTGAATTTAAATTCACCCTTGGACACTTACTAGCTGTGAGACCCTGGTGAGGTCACTTAGCCTTTGTTTGCCTCAATTACCTCAGCTGCACTTGACTGGGTGCAAGTCAAATGAGATGACATTTGTAGAACATTTAGCATGATACCTATCCCATTAGAGGTGCTCTGTAAATGCTTGTTCTCTTTTCTTCCCCAAATGCTGGGGAAGAAAAATTCATCAATAGAAAATTGTCACTACCATTTTGGGGCCAAAGTCATTCTGGAAGACCTGTGCTCAAGGAAAATCTCTTCACCCCAACTCTACCCTAACACATCGATGAAATAATGGACCTTCAGAGATACTGAAGCACATTTAGCTAAAAAAAGCATTTATCTTAAAGTGTAATTCTCACTGTCTTCATAGGAAGTAAACATAAAAAGATATTCACAGGGACTTAATACTAATAATTATTATTTCTACACAGTTTGGGGGGTATATACTTATTATTTCAACATCAATTCCCCTTATGGAAACTCCTTTCACTGTCTGAAGTTCACAGGACTAATTATAGCTGGTCAAATCTTGGGTGGATAGTACGTGCTGCTCTTAGACCCCAGCTGGGTACTTCTGAATGAAGGGCACACTTTCTGGGTCTATAAAATTTTTTGGATTTTGTGTCAGCCTTCTCTACAACACTGATACCCATATCCATGTGAAAGACCCAGGATGTCTTTGGCTACAGTGTGATTTGAGGCTGGATTGCTCCTAATTACATAGTTTAAAAAAAAAAAAGCTCTGCCTCTGTTATCAGTCCTTATCAGTGACCCCCCCTTTCACTTCAAGTGCTCTGGAAGATTTATGAGTGCCAACTAGCAAGGTGTCATGAGTCTGAGCTCTTGAGGGTAGTCTTTTTTTCAGTGTTAATTGTCCAGAGCACACAAGCCTAGCTTTTGAGTGGTCCTTTCAGTAATCATGCTTTGTCTCTGACCCCCAGTGACTTCAGATGTAGATGGTTGTTGTCTGGGAGCAAACCTGTGGTGGAATGGTTCCCATAATTAACCTAAGGTTATTATTTAGTCAGTGAAATTATGAAGTGGCAGTTATCTTAGGATGGTCAGTCTGCTGGAAACTAATGTATAGAGGTGGACTTTAACAAGAACTATTGTTATTTTAGAGTGGAAGACCAAACTTTTTTTAAAAATTCAAAGTAAAGTTAAAAAAAGGGGCAGTTGGGTGAGTAGATCACTGGCCTTGGAGTCAGTAGGATCTGAGTTCAAATGCGGCCTCAGACACTTAACACTTACTAGCTGTGTGACCTTGGGCAAGTCACTTAACCTCAATTGCCCTGCCTTCCTCTCGCCAAAAAAAAAAAAAAAGTAAAAAAGAGGTTGCGCTTTTACCAAGTAAATTTATGAAGCTACAAGCAACCATTTTTTTTAAAGAAAATTTAAACTCAACGTTTAAGCAAAGATGATTACAATAAACCATGTTTAAAACAAGATTTTCTTTTACTTAGGACCAGAGTTGTCCAAAAAGGGGATTGCATTTGCAATTTCAGTAGATAATATGAACAATCTTGAAAGTACCGATTTGCTTTTACAGACTTGATCTATAATTTCTCCAGGCAGAAATTCCTACTTTAGTGACATCTTGGTGGGTCATAGCACTCAAAAGGTTTTGTCTAGGCACCTTAGTAATAGAATGGCTCCTCAGGATGTCCATTGATACAGATGGGCAACTACTCATCCTTAACACAGCTTTATTTGAAGCAAAAGAGAGGTTAGGTGACTTCCCATGGCCACATAGCTAATATATATCACAGTCAGGACTTAAAACCAGGTCTTCATGACAATGCCCAGTGCTTAGCATGTTGCCTGGTACAAAGTCAGTGCTTAATAGTTGTTTATTGATTTATTGACTCCAGTGGCAATCCTTTGTCATTATGCTATGTTGCCCCTCTCTACATTTAATAATAATAAAAATGGTACATGTTTATAGTGTTCTGTACAAAGTGTTTCTACCTGCACTCTCATTTAATCCTCATGTTAGTCATGTCATGTAAGGTTCTTGGAGTAGAAATAATTTACCCAGAGTCACAGGACTTGTAAATAGTTAAGGTGGCTGGGGTCAAACTTCAATTCTGACTTACAGGATTCAGATCTAGGAGATCATCTAGTTCAACTGCCTCATTTTATTGATTAGGAAACTGAGGTCCTGAGAGGTTTAGTGACTTTTCTGCAGGTACTAAGTTCATTACATAAAAACTCTTCAATATAGAGCCATTTATTTAAATTAGTCTATCTCTTTCTTCAAATCTTTTTGCATCTAAAATGTAATTCTCTGCTATTCTTAGATTCCAAACCTGTAGCCAGAGGATCAAATATAAGTTTAACAGGACCCTTGGGTTATAGGGTACAAGTAATTAATAAAATTTCATAAGCTTGCTATGCATAGGAAGCAGGAGTTCTTAACCCAGGGTCCACAGATCCCCAAAGAGAATGTGGATAGATTTCAAGGCATCTGTCAAGTTGGAACTTTTGATGTTTTGATAACTGAATTCAAATGCTTTCCTTTGTAATCCTTTGTACTTTATTTTATGCATTTGAAAGCATTATTCTGAGAAGTGGTCCACAGATTTCACCAGACAAGGAATGGATCCATAAACCCAATTTAAAGGCAAAGCTCCAGAAATAGGGATGCATTTCTTGAACTAGCAATATTATACTTTGCTTTCAGTTGACTAAGAACAATGAATTTAAATTATTGCTGCTAGTATTGTTGAATACAGATCTGGCTGTGACTCTGTATTTAACACATACCCTTGAATCCCTCTCCTGTAGTTGGGCTTACTCCCTTGTGTAGCAGCATGTCAGAGTGCAGATAGCATGGGATGTGGAGTCAGAGAACCTGAGTTAGAATTCTGCCTTTACCTCTTACATCCCGTGTATCCTTGGCAAATAATTCAGTCTCCCTGAGCTCATTTTCCTCATCTGTCAAATGAGGACATTGAACCTAGGGTATCTTCCAGCTGTTCGAATTCCTACAATCCTATTGTTTTAGGAATATCAGAGGAGTAAGAGATTGAATTCTTAAACTCAACCAGTCTCAGAGGACATCAATAAAGGCAGAATGAATCATGGAGCAAAAGCTGGAAAGGTCGTTTAATCAAAGCCCTACTTTCATTTATAATTTTTTTATACATGAGCAAACTGAGACCAACAGAGGTTAATTTACTTGCCAAGGCAACAGAGTTGGTAAACAGCAGCAGCAGGATTTGAACCCAGGTTCTTTGGCTTCCAGAGCCAGTGCTCTTTTCAGTGTACCATTTGTGGAAAGAGCTTTGAACTTGAAGGCAGAAGTCTTAGGTTTGAATCCCAGTATCAACACTTCTTATCTGTGAGACTTGGCCAAGCCACTTTACCTGTGAGACTTATTTTCCTCATCTTTAAAATGAAGATAATGATTTATACTACTTTAGGGTTATTGTGAGCTAAGTATTTTGGAAAGATGAAATTTGTAAAGGGTTTAGACACTTTACACCATATTAAAGAAATTTAAGAGGAAGGAAGAGAGAGGAGAGCACTAGACTTGTAGGCAAATGACCTCTTTTAGAATCTTGCCTCTGACATTTTCTAGCTGTGTGACTGTGGGCAAGTAATTGTAGTTCCCTGGGCTCTGTGCTACCTACCTCACAGGATTGGTGTGAAGAATGCACTTTGTAAACCTTAAACATTATAGAAATATGTACTATTATTCTTTTTTAAAATAGTATAAAAAAACAAAAAAATATATAAAAAATAGCATGAAACAATTATAGAAACAGGAAAGCATATAATTGTTAGATTGTGTGTTATAAACGCAATAAGAATTCAAAGAGAGAGGGCAGTAATCTAGATAAATTAGAAAGCTTTATTAAGGAATATTGGACTTAAGCATGAACCTTGAACTACAAATATGGATTTGGGTAGACAGAAAGGTGTTGAGAAGGTATTCCAGATAGAAAAAAAAGTCATAAGCTAAGATTATATGATAGTAATGATCATGAAATGTAACTGTCACTTCATCATTCCCTTGACTATTCATTTCAAGCTTCTCTTGCAATCAATGTGCCCAGACATGAAACAAAAGGAGCTTTTTCTCTCTTATGTCTCTCTGACAAGTTCCTAGATGAGGTGTAAAAATCCACATGGACCATTCAGTTCTCTGGGAGGGTCTAGGTTTGGGTTCATGGTTGGGCATATCTCTTTCCAGGAAATATATCTTCATATATCCTTTCGCTATCTGACCGTCTCTCTTTCTAGTCCTCTCAAGTCACTGTGTATCTCCCGTTGACAAGCCAAACCCAAGAATATGAGCCAGTCAGCTTGGGCAAGTGCCAGGACAAAGGTCCCATCAGTGGGGCAATGAGGATTTTACACCTTGTCCTAGGACTTGACATCTTGTTAAGCAGTCATAAGAGAAAGGCAGAACACCCACTAAATGATTATGAACAAAGCAATCTCCTTTGGGATCCAAATGCTGGGCTCCCCAGAACCATCATTCCTTACTTATAAGGAAATATAAAAGATAAAAGGCACTGAATGTGAAAGGTGCTCTTTGTTCCTGTTTCAATATTAGCCTTGTGTAGGGAATTTCTAGCTAGCAGCAGTGGTTTTACAACGCCCTTACAGGTCTTTAACAAAATCTAGGAATGTGAGGGAGCAGTCTTAATGTTAAAAAATAAAGGCAATCTGGGGTGGCTAGGTGATGCAGTGAATAGAGCACTGGCTCTGGAGTCAGGAGGACCTGAACTCAAATCTAGTCTCAGACACTTAACACTTACTAGCTGTGTGACCTTGAGCAAGTTACTTAACCCTAATTGCCCTACCTTCCCCCATCCAAAAAGCAAAAAAACCAAACAAACCCCCAAACGGCAATTTGAATTTACTTACTTTTTTTTAAAAGGTGTAATCTGTGCCAGGTAGTTGTTTTGGAGAGGAGGTAGAAGAAGGATAGAGACAGATGAACAAGAATGGAGTATAGCAATCCCAAAGTACAGTGGGAATTGCAAACAGATGAGAGTACTCTGGAATCTGAGGGTCTGGGTTCAAATCCCAGTCTCTACCATATGTGTGAACTTGGGTAAATCTTTCTATTTCCTTGGGTCTCAGTTTCCTCATTTGTAAAATGCACTGCAACTAGATGACCTCAGATCCCTTCTAGCTTGAAATCTGTGGTCCTGTTATCAAATGAGATACTTGTAAAGTGCTTGTAAAGTGCTTAATGCATTGCCTGGTGCATAGTTGATACTTAATGAATGTTTGTTCCTTTCCCCATAATTCTAAATTGTTGGATGTAACCAAGTTATCAGATGGGTAAAAACAGCTTCCTTAGCAGGGCCCTGCCACATGGGACCTAATCAGAGGGAAAGAGCCTAAAAGCTTGCAAGCTCTGGTGGAGGGGAGAAATGCTGTACTTCTGATGGTAACTGGACTCTTTCCATAGCTCCCATCTGTGGTGGGGTCATAAACATTCCACTCCCTTGGACAGAAATTCACTAGCAGTTGAGTACAGGGTTGGGTTCCTTGGGCCTTTTGGGGGTCAATGTTGTGTTTTTGGGCCTCCCATCATGTGTTATGTGAATGGGTTCTGGGTCTGAGTCAGGGTCAGACTGGTTAGGTGTGCCAGACAGCAGAAACCCTACTTCTCAGGGGCAACTTCTTGTGTTTTCCCATTTTATGATCCCAGATTTAGAGGTTTGAAGAAGAATAGGGCATGGATGTGAGAGTCCATCTAGTTGAGCCCTTCATTTTACAGATGGAAATACTAGAGAGCTAGGGAGGTTAAGTCTGAGGTCATCCAGGTAGTAAATGTCAGAGGGAAGGAATTAAACCCAGTTCCCCTGACTCCAAGTCCAATGCTCTTTCCACCAGACAGTACTGCCCCCCTTTCTACAAAATTAAAAGTTGCTGTTCCAGGATCCTTACCCAAAGGCCTGGGGGGAAAAATTATTTCCTAATTCTGTCCCAACTTTGGAGTCAGTTGAATTGAGGGTAGTGAAGGAGGGTAGTGACTTTGGGAGATAGTTTAGTGCAATGGAAAGACTGCTGGATTTGGAGGATCTGGGTTTTGATTAGAAAACTTACTTAATATCCATCTGCTTCAAGTTAATATTCCTAAACTGAATGATGAGAGAACTAAAAGATGACTTACAAGGCTCCTTCCATCTCTAAATCTGTGTTTCTATGATCAAATCACCTGCCAAAGCAGTTGCCAGGATACAACTCCATGAGATTGTTTCTTTGAGTGTTGGTTTCTGGACCTGGATTGGGAGAAGGGGTGATTTGGGCTATGCTACCCCTCTTGGGGGATCTTGGGATTATCTGACCATTTGTGGCAGGACTGCTGGGCTTGGGGGGGGGTGGTGCTATTCCCAGGGCTCTTGGGCTCAGGGTCCTGAGGTACCTCCATTGAGATCTACGGGAAGGAGGTGGTGATAGTTTAACTTGCCTGGCACATACTGACCACTGTCTCTCCTCAGAGTGCCTTGCTTGCCCCAAAAGTGGCCAAGAAGTAGAATGGGAGGAGAGGGGGTCTAGTTCTGGGCCAGATAGGATGAAAACTTACCTATCAGAGCCTGGTATCCCAAGAGAAGAATCCATAGTTCCCCTGATGGGGAAGTGAGGATGATGGTGGAGGCACAGGCAGGATGGTGTGGAGATAGCCAGGAACTGACTGGACTCTATTGTTGCTGCTCCTAGTATGCCCACTTGCTGCTAATCCTCCACTCCTAGCTGCATTGTAAAATCCCTGTCGCTGTCCTCAGCTCAGCTTTGCTACTGTCTCTGTCTCTCCTCTAGCAGATGGTTCTTGTTAGCTCTACTCCAAGTACCAGCTCTAGAGCAAGAAACTAGTTCCCCTGGGAACAATTAAACTGATGGTGGTATAGCTCTTTCCCACCTTCAGAACTTCTAGTATCTCCATTTCATCCTCCTATTTTACCCTTTGGCTCCACAGCCCCACTCTCCACACAATGGAAACACTTCTTTAATAATGATAGATGAATATTAAATAAGTTTTCAAAACAACCCTTGGCTCACATTTGAGTCGAATATATTACCCCTATTTTATAGATGAGGAAACAGGTTTTTCTGAGGTTAAGTGATTTTTCTATGGTGGAAGAGCTAGTAAGTGCCTGAGGCTGGTTTTGAACCCAGGTTTCCAAATTTCCAGTCCAGTTGTCATTCACTATAGCCACACTGACACTTTCTTACAGAGGTCACTGTTTTCTGCAACAGGTTGGCTCATGGTAAATCTACCTCCTCCCTATTTCAGCACCTAAACAATGTGACTCCCTTTCTCATAATCCCCTTTCACTGAGTCTCTTAGAGTTAGGAAAGACACTCATTCTCCCTTTACATTGGTCTGTTTCCTGCTTTGGACACTGGACTGAACTCGTTATTACCCTGGGTTACTTTTCAGAGATTTTCCTTTAAAAGGGAGAGGTGAGGCTCAATTGCAGCTGCAGTACACAGTTGTTCCCAGAACAGGTGTCTGTGATTCAGACACAGGGCACAACCAACTCGCTGCAATTCATTCACTTATTTCCTTCAACAAATACTATTGAGTACCCACCATGTGAATGGCACTGTATACTAGGCACTGAGAGGCAGCAGGGCTGAATGAATAGATTGTTGGACTTTGAGTCAGGAAACCTAACTTCACATCTGGCTTCCAGCCCTTGGCAACCCTGGGAATATCCACTTAACCTCTCAGAGCCCTGTCTGTAAAATAGAGGTAGTGAAACCTGGCATTATTTCTCTCTTAGGATTATTATAAACTTGAAAGCGCCATGCAAATGTCATTATTGTTGTTGTTATTATTAAGAAATAGAATAATAGCTCCCATTTAATAGCACTGCAAGTTTTACCAAATATTTCCTTCTCAACAGTCTTTAGGTAGGTAGGATAGGTAACATAAACAATCCCTCTCAAGAAGTTACAAGTAGAGGAGACAAGATAAAAAGCTGAATGACAAGGTGAGAAATCCACAGTAACCCAAGGAAACAATGTGAGAGGTATCGCAGAGCCCAAGTAACAAATGAATGGTATGTTTGATAAGTGTGCTTAGGTCAGAGAGGTCACTGTGGGGTTGTGCAATCTAGGAATGTTGGAGGAAGTATGGGACTTGAATTGAATGCTCCATGGAGCAGTGGCCCCGGAGTACACACTTGGCTTAAACATGGAGGAACTTAAAAGGAGTCTTTGGGGGATTCACTGGTAGGAGAGCTTATGATACTACCTCAGGATTTAGCTCAGCCTTTCTATTACCCTTTCTATTAGGGGACTATGACAAAACTAACTAACTGTAATGGTTTGTGCACTCAGACTATAGCTTGAAGAATAACCTTCTTCAGAGGGTATATATTTGCTTCAGACCAACTTAGACACACACACAGTCATTTCCACACAAAATCCTATTTTCTAACATGAGCTTGCAAGTGGAAACAGAACTGTGATGTTTCAAACTCTCCATTAGTCATTTGGCACTGTTCATAGGCAGTAAGGAAATACCACGGAAGAGGAGCACCTGCCTTGGAACTCACACTCCAAAGATTCCATTTCCTGCTCTGTTCTCTTGGAGAAGCAGATAGAGCTGGGCCTGGAGTTAGTTCTGAGTTCAAATTTGACCTCAGACATTTACCAGCTGTGTAATTCTGGGCAAATCACTTAACCCTGTTTGCCTCAGTTTCCTCATCCTTAAAATGAGCTGGAAAAGGAAATAGCGAATCACTTCAGAATCTCTTTCAAGAAAACCCCAAATGGGGTCATGAAGAATCAATCAGACATGACTGAAAACAACTGAATGCCGAATCTCTGCCTCATTGAATGCCCTAAGCTTTACCTAAACTGCATTATGCTGCTAATTCTTCTCAGGAAAATAGCAATAGCATTTGTAGGCATGGGAGGTGGGGGAGGGGGGTAGAACAGGAACCCCTGGAAGGTGCAGAACTGCTCTCCATGCAGGGTGCATTGATGAGTGGACAAGTAAGGGAGGAAGTTCTCCCTAGGGACCTCTACATTCCACCCTCAAGGATGACAGTGATCTTAAATCTTGTATGAGAGCTCCCTGCACTCTCTATTTGCAATGAGGGGCTCTTTCCCTTTGGTGTGGATTAGAACTGAAGACTTGGGTTCTAGTTCTGCCTTCACAACTGACTCCATGTATGATTTTGGGTAAATCCCTTATCTTTATGCTTTTCAAAATCATTTCATGTAATTCTTCACATGTATCTTAACTGTCTATAAAATAAGAATACTGTCTACCTTCCCTTATTGCTTAACATATTGATGTAAAGAGAAAACAATTTGATGCCCGTGAAAGGATTTTGAAAAGTAGAAAATGCCATAGAAGCATAAGATATGATTATCCTTGTTTCAGCGGCAGTGGCAGTGTTTCTACTCCAACCACTGTGCTGTGTTTTCTCTATTCTGACTCTAAGTGGGAGGATATTAGGTCACTACACTCCTGCATTTAGAAAGGTTTAAATGATCTGTCTATTTGTTCTGTTCTCTATATGCTGATCTCTAACCCCAAGAAGCGGAATTCCACATCATTGTTTTTCCACTGCTACTAGGAGGTGCCATAGAGCACAGAATGCTGGGCCTGGAGTCAGGAAGACTGATCTTTCTGAGTTCGAATCTGGCCTTCCTAGCTGTATGACCCTGGGCAAGTCAATTCACCCTGTTTACCTCCATTCCCCCATCTGTAAAATGAGCTGGAGAAGGAAATGGCAAACGACTCCACTGTCTTTGACAAGAAAGTCCTAAAAGGGATGGCCAAGAGTCAGACACAACTGAAGTGACTGAGCAACAACAAAGACCACCCAACAATTCCTTTTTTCCCTTGTCCCTTCCCACAAGGGTCACTTAAGCATGTGTAGTGAATAGACATACAGAATGCTAGAGCTGTAAAGACCTTGGATATCATTTAGTCCAAACACTCTCTTTTATAGGGGAGGGAACTAAGGCCCAAAGAAAGGAAGTGACTTGTCCATGGTCATTCAGCCAGTCAGTGTGTGGAAAAAGGAAAAAAGAAAAAGTGTTGGATCCAGAAACAGAGGACCTGCGTTTGAATCCAGGTTCTGCCATTTACTGTTCACGCGGCCCTGGGCAAGCCACTTAAACTTTCAATTTCCTCAACTGTAAAAGGGACAAGGTAGACTGGAGAATCTCTAAGGTCCCTTCTGGGTCTACACTTATACTAAGAATTAGGCCTATGACCCAAACAGACATCTTGGCTCCCAGATCAATAGGTAGTATTATTGCTTCGTTACTGGCTGCATCTTTTCCAGTCAGAGCTTATTGGTAAGTGCAGATCTACACACTCCTTTGTCTCTACATATCTTATTTATACTCCCATAGATAGAAGAGTAGGTGCTTAAGGCTCCTCCCATCTTAGCTCCTTTCTTTGCCTGGTTATTGAGGGAGAGGAGAAAGTGTTGAGAAAAGCTACCTAGAGAGAGATCTCTGGCTTCACTGAGTGAGTCTAAGATTGCTCCTTTGATAGAAAACCCACTTTTTCTAACTGTAGCAGTCCTGGCTTGCCGTAATGAATGTTCCTCTCCTGGATTTATGGTAATTCAGAAATGCAAGAATCTAGCAAGTGTCTGACTTTCATTGTTACTGCAGTTGTGAGGGTGATACAAAAACCATTTAAAGCCTTCAGTTCTACTGGGGCTGTCTATAAACAGCCAGGTGAAATGAAAACAATTCAGTGAAGTATTTACATGTTTTCAAATGTCCTCAGCTAAGGAATTGTACAAGCAAATACCTAGGGAAATGGCTAAATTTCCCCCTTTTTATCCAGATGTGTTGGCACTATATAGAGATAGCCTCATTTTCATGCCAAATTATAGCATATTTCCACCACCCCCAAACCAGGCCCTTCCCTTCTGCCCCTCTAGCAGCTGGCTTTTCCCTTGGCCAGATGTCTGTTTTTCCTCCTGTGTTATGAACAGAGTGTTTAGATTCCAAACATAGCTCCTGAGGCACCAGTCCAGTTACAACTGGTCAAGGGCTGGGTCTTGGAATGCACAGGACCAGTGTAACTTCTATGGAAACTAACAGCATAGTGTCATGGGAAGAACCCCGGTTTGGCCTGGGAGTTGAAAACCTTCAGTTCTAATTTTGGTTCTTCCCCTGGAAGTGTGGTCCTAGGAACTAGATCTATGAATTTCAAGCTAGAAGAGACTTGAGAGATCATCAGTCCAGCCCCTTTATTTTGTAGACGAGGACACTGAGGCCCAGAGTCATTCGAGGACTTGTCCAAAGTTGAATAGGCAGTGAGTGTCAGAACCGGGATTTGAGGCCAGATCCTCTGACTCAAAAACCATTGTGCATTCAGTACTATTATGTTTCTTTAAATTACTTCCCTGCTCTAGACCTCAGTCCCCTCATTAATATATAAACAACAAAGTATGGGTGAGATGATCTCAAGGAACCCTTCCAGGGTGAACCTTCTTAAAAGCTTTAGTCAGCTCTGTTATAAATTTAGTCAACTTCTGGTTTGGGGTCTGGCTCCGCTAATCACAGCTGTACATCAGAACAACAAGCCTTTGTCTTTCTCCAACTAAACAGTGAGGTCTTACTGTAACTATTTTAGGGCTGCCTGCTGTAAGGAGAGCAGCTAGACATCACTTATCCCTGACCAACTGTGTTTCCCCAAAGACCACCCAAAGCAAAGGCAGTGTGTGTTTGACCCCTGAAACCCTCCAAAATGTGACTGGAGCTTAGCACCTGCTAGGACTATCCATGAAATCTTTGCAAAGTACCACCTATTGCAAACTGCTAAGCCCCAGGAAATATTATTATTATTAACAACAACAAAAGTAATGTGATATGAAGGCAAGAGACAGAAATCTTGAGAGATTTCAAGCATGCCCCATGGGAAGTGCATGTGTGTGTTGGGCTTTGGGGTTAATCCTTTCCAGCCCCCAGATGATGTAAATGTAATTTCTCCTAGCTCACGTTAGTGGTATCTCTAGAGGCACCTGTTGCTGACTTCTGTGTTAGCTTCAAATCTTCCCTTTGTGTCCTTATCTTGGAGCCTTAATCACACCACATTTTCAGGGAGAAAAATGACAAGCAAGCAGGGGAAGAAATGTTGAGCCTCTATGGCCTTAAGCTCCTCAGTTCTAATGGGCAAACTAATTGCTCCCATCTCTAAATCTCCCAACTGGAAAGTGATTCCTACCTATAATTGAAAGTCTTAGCTGTGCGGAACCTTCAAATTCTCAGTAGCATAACTCAGAAATAACAGAGGGAATAATGTCTCATAAAGCCAACTCTTTAAGTGGTTCTAAATTAAGTCCCACTGTTACTATGTAATCTGTCCCCTTTTTTGGCTTCTCACTTTGTGAATGTTAATGAGAGGCCCCACTGGACCAAAGAGGTAGTGAGGGAATTTTTGATGAGCTGGTAGGGAGGAATAAGAAGATCAACATTAGCCAATTAAGCTGTTTGTCATTGGTATGCAGCCAGTTGGTCTCTTCTCTTTTCCTGGGAATCCCATGAACTAGCACCTCTCTTAGGGAGAGAGCTAGGGAGGGTTTGAGTTACTATCACACGTGATATGGTGGCGTCATATATATGTGCACTTCACTCTGAGGCCACATGTTAACTCCATTGAGACTTCTGCTCAAGGCTTCAGTGTCCCTAGCATGCTGCTGAAACAGGGCTTCCCCAAAAAATGTGTATATGCAAGTAATGCTCAAAGAATGTTGAACTGAATTGGTATTTAAGTGATAGAAAGTAGTGAAATGATCATTAGACTGGGAATTGAGCAATCTGGGTTCCAACTCCAGCTCTGCCATTAGCTAGCTGGGTCATCACTCAATATCTTTGGGCCTCAGTTTTCCCATTTGTCAAACTAGAATAATACTATTTGTACCTTCCATCATCCAGAATTTTTGTGAGAAAAATGCCTAGAAAGCAGTAACATGCTACAGAAAAGTGAATTATTATTGTTATTATTATTATTGTCATTATTATTATTGAAGTTATTTGGAAACAACTTGAGAGTCAATTGGCTTTTTTCCCTTTCTACTTTTCCATCTGGATCTTTGGTGTGTTGACATGACTTTTGTTCTGGTTGATTTGTAAAATCAAAGTATGAGACTGAAAGCATGATTCTCTATATAAAGGCTTCTTATTCTACTCAGAGCATAAATTTCAAGGGGTCTGTGAACTTACATGGGAAAATATTTTGTCTTTATTTTCACTAACTTCTAATTGAAATTTAGCATTCCTTCAATTACAAATGCAGGCAACAAAGTATTATTCTGGGGAGAGATCCATAGGCTTTACCAGATTTTCAGTGGAGTCCATGACACATTCAAACTTATCCTGGATGAGTTGCTCTATTTGATGCTTTCAATGCAGACCTCCCTGAAGGCTTCTTTTACCCTGTCCACATCTCTTTTTTTTTTTTTCCTCTGCCAGACCAGTTTTGGTGGTGAAGAAATCAACTTTAACTTGGTTGTGAAATGATTAAAAAAACACATACACACACCAGATGTTGGGCCACCAGATTGATAACTAGCAGTAAAGTGGTGCTCTAGGGCAGGGGTTGGCAACCTTTCAGAGATAGCTTGCCAAATGTTCATTTATTCATTCCCTTGTGAGTGAGGATGGAGGTAGCAACTCTCCTTCTTGAAGACATATGTCTGTACATGTGTGCAGGAGGAAGGCTGCCTACAGATTACCCCAAAGAGGCAGATTTGGAGATAGTGCAATTGGGGCTACTCTGGAGGAATGTTCCCTTAAGTTTTAGGTTTCTGATTATTTGAGAAGAGTAAACAGGTAGGAAAAAAGGGGTTAGGAAGGAGAACAAACTGTCTACCACAACTATCAAATCTTTCTACATGTCTAGGGCTTAACTTATAAGAGCACCCAGAATGGTCAAATATCAACTCCATCGCCCATTTTCAGGAGACTCCTTTTAAAATGCAAATACCCTCAGAAGGCATTATTCCTGAAGACTTTCTTAATTAACATGTTAAATATCAATAACATATTAGTAGACATAACTTGAAAGCCAGCTAAGAACAATAACAATGGGTGGCTGACTCTGTATCTGGGAGATGCAGAGGGAATAGGGATGGAGAAAGAAAGGGAAGTAGGAGGGTGCCACAGACAAGTTTTATCCTGTCAGGATTCTGCACATACTCAAAAAACCACTTTAGGAACATGTGTAGTAGGTTGACAGATGATTGGAGTTGTTAGACATTTAGATTTTATGTAAATAGCATCAAACAACAGAGAAACAGAAACACTGTTGTTGAATAAGGTTGTTCTGCTCCTATGAAATTAGATACTTTTTAGGAAGCTTAATCCAACGGTTACTTTCTAGTTGGGGAAACACTGTTTTACCATGCCACTCAGAAGAAAAATGCAAAAGCTAAAAACAGCACTTTTGATGACAGGATTATGAAAGAGAAGGTACATAGGATCATGAGAAGAAAATAATTTCAGGGTCAATAAAATAATTTACTTTCAAAGAAAACTTAATACTTTTTATTTTGTGCTATATGACTACCAACAAGTCATTCAACTGTTCCGAGTCTGTTTTTTCATCAATCCTCCAAGGATTTGTAAATTTGTTGGTGTATATACTTCTGCTGCCACCATTACAATCTCTATCTAAAAGATAGTCTTCAGGAATTGCTATGATTAAAATTTTTGTCAGCTTATGGGTAATCTTGTGATGGGAGTCTCTGGATTTAGTTAGATGGCTCCTTGAACAATCCATTCAGTCCATCTCCAGGCTAGGATCACAGAATCATACACTGTGAAGATTGGAAGAGACTTCAGAAGTGAACTAGTCCAGCCCATACACAAAAGGAAACCTCCTCTCTGTAACATACTTGACAAGTAGTCAGATAGCATCTACTTGAGGACCTCCAAGGAGGACATCTCCACCAACTCTTCAGACAGCCCATTCTCCTAGGGGACAGCTCTAATCATTAGGCAGCTTTTTCCTGACATTGAACTTAAATTTTACTATTTGCATCATCTACCCATTGCTCCTGGTTTCACCCTCTGGAGCCAAATGGAACATGTCTTGTCTCTCCCATATGGTAGCGCTTCAAATACTTCAAGACAGCTATCCTGTGCCCCCTGATTCTTCTCTAATCTTGGCTAAATATGCCCATTTCTTTCAGCTAATCCTCATATGGACTCAAGGCCCTTCGCCATCCTGATTGCCATCCTTTGGACGCTGCAGCTTATCCATGACCTTCTTAAATTGCAGTGCTCAGTACTGAACACAATACTCAAGATGAGGTCTGAAGAAATCTGATTATAGTGCGACCATTACTTCCCTATTCCTGGAAGCTCTGCCCCTCTTAATGCAGCCCCGAATGGCATGCGATTTTTGGCTGCCACAT
The DNA here is from genome assembly GCA_028646575.1 of Pseudocheirus occidentalis. Lineage (NCBI taxonomy): Eukaryota > Metazoa > Chordata > Mammalia > Diprotodontia > Pseudocheiridae > Pseudocheirus > Pseudocheirus occidentalis. The sequence goes on from CM053595.1 coordinate 90,918,234, forward strand.
CACATTGCTGACTCATATTGACTTTACAATCCACTAACCTCCTGATCCCCAGATCTTTTAAAGAATAACTGCTATATAACCATGCTCTCTCCATCCTGTATTTGTGAAACCGATTTTTTGGTTATACTCAAGTGTAACATTTCATACTTAGTCTTATTGGATTTTATCTGATTAAATTAAGCCCAAATCCATAGCCTATCAAGACATTCTTAGATTCTGACTCTGCAGGGGTGGCTATGTGGTGCAGTGAATAGAGTACTGGCCCTAGAGTCAGGAGGATCTGAGTTCAAATCTGGCCTCAGACACTTAGTGCAAAAAACTAGCCATGTGACCTTGGGCAAGTCACTTAACCCCAATCGGCCTGCCTTCCCCCTCCAGAAAAAAAAAAGATTCTGACTCTGCCACCCACTGTTTCCATTTGTTTATTTTTTTATGGATGCTTTCTGTTTCTTTCATTACATGGTATCCCATGTGACCAACCCTCTCTCCTTTCTCAAGGGCCAACCCATATGACAAATAATACTTTTTTTAGGGGTGGGTGGAAGATCAGCACAACTAATTGATACTAATAGATATGCTAAGAAAGTTTAAAAAAATGTGCAATATATAACACTTGTGGACCTCTCATCCACAAAGGGGGTAGTTTGGGGGTGTCTTCTCATATCTCTTCAATTGAATCCAACTTGATCTTTATAATTTTGCTATATATATTTTTTTAATTTAAGCATGTCTTTTTTCCCCATTTGAATTGTTGTAGTTATGGCATATTAGAAAGTGACTAGGTGGCTCAGTGGATAGAGCACTGGGCCTGGAGTCAGGAAGGCCAGAGGTCAAATCTAGCCTTAGGCACTTACTAACTGTGTGACTCAGGGCAAATCACCAAATGCTATTTGCCTCAGTTTCCTCATCTGTAGAATTTTGGCAAACCACTTTAGTATCTTTGCCAAGAAAACCCCAAATGAGGTCATGAAAAGTCAAACACAAGTAATAAACAAAACAACAAATGGGGTTTAATATTAAAGTCACATATCAATTTAGAATGTCTTGTGGAGTGTGATGTGAGGTGTTAGTTTAAATCTAATTTCTGCCAAGCTGTTTTCCAGTTTTCTCAGTAGTTTTTATTAAATAGAGTTTTTCCCTGGGTTACTTATGTTTTCCACTTTTAAAAAAACCTGTGTAATAGAGTTCTTTTGTTTCTGAATCTCCCTTGTTTTAGTCTGTTCATTGATATATTTCTCTAGTCTTTAACCAGTTCTAGATGGTTTTGATACCTGCTGCTTTGTAATACACTTTGAGGTCTGGAAGTGCTATTGGCCTTTGATCCTTACTTCTTTTTAATAATTTTCTTTGATAGTAGAGCTCTTATGTTTTTCTAAATGAATTTTGTTATGACTTTATCAAACTCTATAAAGTACCCTGTTGGTAGAAAATTTTTGTTAACATTGTCGTTTTTATAACGTTGGCAAGTCCTAGCTATGAGCACTGAGTATTCTCCTAGCTATTTCAGTTGTTCTATTATTCTTAAAAGAATACTTTATAATTGAATCTGTAAAGGTCTTTTGTGTACTTTGGGGAGGTTGGTCCCCTGATATTTTATATGCTTCATACTATCTGGAATAAAATTTCTCTTTCAATTACTGCTTCTTGTGTTTTGTTATTATTACATAATAATGCTGCTGATTTTTGAGAATTTATTTTGTAGCTTATGACTTTACTTAAGCTATTAGTTGTCTCAATTAGTGTCTGTTGATTCCCTGGGCTTTTCCAACTATATCATCAGCAAACAAGGATAGCTTTACCTCCTCCTTACTTATCTTTATTCCTTTAATTCCTTTCTAGTTTCTTATTGCTATTGCTAGTGTATCCAGAACTATATCAAATAACAGTGGAGAGATTGGTCATTCTTGCTTCTCTCCCATATTTACTGGAAAAGATCCTAGTGTATCCTCATTGCCTATGTTGCTTGCTTTTGGTTTCATATAGATATTTTTTATGATATTAAAAAATACTTTGTAGGGTTTGTTTTTTTTTTCATAAAAGAATATTGTATGGGGGGGGAACCAAGATAGCAGAGTAGAAACAGCATGTCTGCTCTCCTCTGGCTTCTACTTCCTCCAATACATGTAAAAAAATGACTCTAAACAAACTTCAGAGCTACAGAACTCACAAAGTGACAGAGAGAAACAAATATCCTGCTGAAGGAAAGTAGGCAGGCTGGCATGAAGGGTCCATTACAGCATGCTGGGAGCAGAGCAACAGCCCTGCCTGAGCCGAAGTTTTACCCCCAGGGTGGTCCAGACCAGCCCTGGCTAGAGCAGCCTTCATGAGAGTAAATCACCAGAAGCTGTAATGGTTTCCAGACTTCTCGATCCATAAATGCCAAAGACAAAGTAAAAGGTCAGTGTGGAACTTGGTTGGTCCAGGGGGAGATAGGAGAGTGTGGTCTGGCTACTAATCCCAGAGTGGGGTGGTTGCAGCTGCTGCTGTGTGGCTGTTTCAGAGCTCCTGGCCTGCAGATTGTAAGAGGTGAAGCAACCATTCAGAGGGAAATCACTCTTGTTTTGACCTGCTTAGATCTGGATCGCCATCTTGGGTGGTGGTCCTGGGGTGTGTAACCAGTGAGTGAGAGCTTGTGGGGGCTGTAGAGAGGGTACCCATCTAATAGCTCTGGCAGTTGAAAAAACCCCAGTGATTTGGGATATAGCTCTCTCCATTCTGGAAGCAGAGTTCTACCAGGGCAAAGATCTCAAGAGTCAGGTAATTGGCTGCCAATATGAGCAAGCAGAAGAAGCCCAAATAGACAATAGAATTTGGGGGGACAAAAAGGATTAAGGCATGGAGTGGGAGGAAGACAGTGAAGTCAGAACTCCTCCATCAAAAGCCTCCAAGAAAAATATGAATTGATTATAGGCCATGGAGGAGCTCAAGAAAGATTTTGAAAATCAAGTAAGAGAAGTGGAGGAAAAATTGGGAAAAGAAATGAGAATGATGCAAGAAAATCATGAAAAATGAGTCAATAGCCTACTAAAGGAGACCCAAAAATACACTGAAGAAAATAACACCTTAAAAAGTAGACTAACTCAAAGGGCAAAAGAGACCCAAAACACCAATGAGGAGAAGAATGCTTTAAAAAGTTGAATTTGCCAGATGGAAAAGGAATTTCAAAAACACACTGAAGAGAATAACTCCTTCAAAATTAGATTGGAGCAACTGGAAGCTAATGACTTTATGAGAAATCAAGATACTATAAAACAGATTCAAACAATTGAAACAAATAAAAGGCAACGTGAAATATCTCATTGGAAACAATATTGTATTTTGTGAAAGATTTTTTCTGCATCTATTGAGATGATCATGTAGTTTTAGATGTTCTGGTTTTTATCTGATTAATTATCTTGATTAATGATATTGAACCATCCCTCATATAAATCCCACTTGATCATAATCAGGGATTTCTTGGATTAATCACTGTAATTTGTTTAGTAGAATTTTGTTCATAAAATGTAAGTCATTGCTTATGAATAATATTGGCCAATAATTATCTTTCTGTGCTTCATCTGTCCCTGGTTTAGGTATTAGGACTATATTTATCTTTGGGGGAAAAAAGTATTATGGTTTCTTTCTTTCTCAATTTTTGAGAATAATTTCTCAAATAGGAGTGTTAAATTTCCTTTCAAAGTTTGATAGAATTGTCCTGTGAATGCATCAGTCCAGGAGTTGTTTGTTTTGAGGGAAGGGGGTTAGTTCTTATAGAAATAGAAGTTTTTTTTCTTCTGAGATTGGGTTATTTACAATATCTATCTAATGTTCTGAGAGTTCTGGCATTTTACCTTTTTGAACATATTCCTTTTTCTTTTGTGTTCTTAGTGTTGTTAACACCTAACTACATAACATGTTCTAATTTTAAAAAATTTCTTCTTGTCTTGCTCATTTGCTATTTATTGATTTTCTACTCTTCATTTTAATTAAACTAGCTATTTATCAATTTTATTAGTTTTTTTAAATGCCCCTTTGTTTTATTTATTTCTATAGTTTTTTTGTTGTTGTTGACAGTTTAGCTATTTCCCTCTAATTTTAATCTTTTGTCCTTTTTCAGGCTTTATTTGTTGATTTTCAAATTTTTCTAAAATCATGTTCATTTCACTAATATTTAAAAATTTCATTGTTTAGTTTAATTTGGGTCTGTATCATTTGTTGGTGGTGTCTGAACCAATTACTATTCTTATTTCATTATGGTCTGTAAAGGGTGTATCAATTATTTCTGCCTTTTTACAATTGTTTACTATATTTTCTGTGCCCCTACTACCTGGTCAATTTTTGTAAAACTTCCATGAAGTGAAAATATATATATATTCTTTTGCTGTTCCACACCCCCCCCCCATTGAGAAGATGCCATAAGTCTTTTAACTCTAGTTTCTCCAGAAATTTGTTGAAATATTTTTCCTTTTGTTCATTTTTCTGTTAGACTTATCCAAAATGCATATATAGATACTGAAGTCTCCTGTCACTACAGCGTTATTTTATGACTTCTTGAAGCTCAGATAATGTTTCCTTTATGAATTTGGTTATTAAGGCATTTGTAGTTTATAAATTTATTACTGTCTATGGTTCCTTTCAGCATAATATAGTTTTCTCATTTTCTCATTTCCTTTTTTACCCCTTTCCTCTTCTGTTAACCTGGGAAATTTATATTTTTGTAAATATTCATCCATTTAACATAGATTGTCAGATTTATTGGCATATAATCTTTCAAAATAGCTCCTAATAATTGCTTTAATTTTATCTTCATTGGTATGTACATTAAACCTTTTTATTTGTGATACTGGTCATTTGATTTTCTTATTTTAAAAAAATCAAATTAACCAAAGGTATATATTTTTTGTTGGTTTTTTTTTTCATAATACAAGCTCCTAGATTTATTTATTAGTTCAATGTTGTTGTTTTGCTTTCAATTTTATTAATCACTCTTTTGACTTTCAGGATTTCCATTTTGGTGTTTAACTGGGAATTTTAAATTTATCTTCCTTTAGTGTTGTTTGTTTTTTTTTATCACATGCCTAATTCTTTGATCTGCTCTTTCTCTCCCTTACTGATGCAAGCATTGTGAGGTGTACATTTTCCTCTAAGTATTCCTTTGGCTGCATTTTACAAATAATGGTTTGTTGTCTCATTGTTGTCATTTCCTTCAATTATTGTTTTTATGATTTGTTCTTTGACCCATTCATTCTTTAGCATTAGTTTACAATTTTTAATCTATGTTTCCATAGTTCTTTATTAAATATAATTGTTATTATCTTTTTGTCTAAAAAGAATGCATTCAATGTTTCTGCATTTCTTCATTTGTTGGTAAGATTTTTATGTCCTAATACATAGTCAATTTTTGTGAAGGTTCCATATACAGGTGAGAAAAATGTATTCTCCTTTCTATTCCCAATTAAGTTTCTCCAATATTCTCCATATTTAATGTTTTAAAGATTCTATTCATCTCCTTAACTTTTTTGTTATTTATTTTATGATTAGATTCATCTAACTGAGGTCCTCCAGTAATATAGTTTTACTATCTATTCCTCTAGTAACTTATTTAACTTTTCCCTTAAGAATTTGGATGTTATGCCATTTTGTGGGCATATGTGTAGAATTGATATTACTTCATCATGGTGCCTTTTAGTAAGATATAATTTCCCTGCTTATTTCTTTTAATTAGGTCTATTTTTGCTTTGTCTGAGATCATGATTGCTATCCCTGACTTTTTTCACCTAAGCTGAAGCAAAATAGATTCGACTCCAGCCACTTATTTTAACTCTGTGTATGTATCTTCCTGTTCCAAGTTTGTTTCTTATAAATAATATATTGCTGAACTCTTATTTCTAATCCATTCCACTCTCTGCTTCCATTTTGTGGGTAAGTTCATCCTATTCACATTCACAGTTATGATTATTAGATGTGTATTCCCCTCCATTCTATTTTCCCCCTTTTTATCCTTCTCTCTTTTGTATCTCTCCTGCATCAAAAGTTTGTTTTGCCTCTCTTAATCTGCCCTCCCTTTTAGCATCCTCCCCTTCCTATTTCACTGTTAGGTAAGATGGATTTCTATGCCCAAATGAGTGTGTATATTATTCCCTATTTGAATCAATTCTTAAGAATGTGTGGGTGTCACTACTACTATTGTTTCTTTTTTACTTCTTTCTATAGAATGTAACTTTGACTTATACTTAGGAAATCTTTCCCTCCTGTATCTTTTTTAGTACTCAAAATCTTTCCTCACTGGTAGACCTTGCCAGAGAATACATTTCATTTATGTTGCTTTTGACCATCCAGAATGTGAACCTGAGAAAATCAATCCCAGTTCCCAGGATGGATAGATGCTAAGAATGAACTGATCTGGAGACCAGGTGTTGCTCCCCTTTTGAGCCACTTACTTGCTGTGGTACAGTTAGAGTTAAGTTTTCTGATCCCTCCCACTTATTCATCATTCCTAATTAGTCAATTCAGAAAATACCCTGATTTCAGAGGTCTAGACTCCCTTCCTTCTTTGCCCAATGAGTAATGGCAAAGTCTCCTATTAATATGATATCAGTTCTTTCTCTAAAACTCTACTCAAGTTTGAGCCCTTGAGTGATGTGGGTCCTGGGATTGGAGTGCAAAGCTTGCTTGTTGAATACAACACTAAAAGACATTCATTTAAATGTCATGAGCATTTTGGGATCCAGAGGTATAACACCATGCACTAGTAGCTTCCCAAAAGAACGCTACTGTGAACAGCTTTTAAGGTTCTAATTACACAGCATAGTGAACACTCCATTTGTTCCATAACAAATCAAGGGAAAACATTCACAACAAATCAAGATACAATATACACAACATTACATCTTATCACAGAAAATCACAATATAGTGTTCACAACAGCTTATCATTAGAATGGCTACATAGTTTTCATCAAAGTGGTCACAGTATTTAGAGCAAAGAAGAAAAGAACAATCATCTGGTATTCCTAAGGAGGTTTGCCTTAGGGCAAACTCAGTCATTCAGTCATCTCAAAATACAATAGTCAGTCTTCCACTCTTTGGGCAATCATAGGTTAACTTAATCAGTCACTTATCTAGCAATCAGTCACTAAGTTATCATTAATCACTAAATATAATCATTAGAAAATTACACAAACCCTCCACCCCTTGGTCTCTAGTCAGGAAGATCTGAGTTTAAATTTGATCTCAAACACTAGCTATATGACTCTGGGCAAGTCACTTAACTTACATTTGCCTTAATCCATTGGAATAGGAAATGGCAAACCACACCAGTATCTTTGCCAACTAGAGTAAGACATAACAACAACAAAAACAACAACAACAAAGCAATATGTATCCAGCAGTGATCCTTATTTATGGTTTAGTCATCCTATTTCTATCTGAGCACGACACCGCAAATTTAGGCCAATCCTCTTATTCTATAAAGAGAGCTAGCAAAGTGAAATGATTTGCTCAAGGTCACATAGGTCATAAATAAGAGGGCTTGGATTTAAACCCCACTCCTCTAAATCCAGTGCCCTTTTGACTACTCCTTGGCTTAGGAAACTGAGTGGTTTCCATTGCATTCTAATGATGAATGCAAAATCAGATTCAAGGTGGACTCTCATTCATTCCCCATCAACTCTGATTGATAATACAGGGTCTCAAGGAAGGATGGAACAGTTCATTATTTGGGGGATTAGTGTAGGGAGATAATAAATTAATTTTGTCCTTAGGGAACAAGTCAGCTGTAGGAGACCTACCACGAAGAAAAATTAAAGAGTTCCAAGGGATACAAATCTCTCTTCCCTCTTTCCCTCCCCCTCTTTCTCCCTCCCTGTTCACTTTTTTTTCCTCATAATTGTTGGAGCTAAGGATGAACAAGTCTGATAAAGCATGTGCATGAGAGCCGAGACTTGCCAGGATCTGAATGTTTGTATTTGAGCTGAGAGCATAACAAAATGTTTACTTTGTATGAACTCTGTCTTGTCCAAACACCATCAGAAATTGGGGATCATGTTTCCTCAGGTTAAATGACTTCACCTTTTTCTCAGAGAAGTAACTGAGCTAATATTTGCTTTACATCTTGTAAAATAAAAAGGGAATTGGATAATGATGACAAAAATGGAAAACTAGTTAATCCCTAGAGTGCTCCTGCCACCACATTTCCTGGAATTATTTTAAGCCTTATTTCCATCTAGCAACCATGATTATTTGGTATTCCTTGGTGCTCCTGAGCTCTCCAAACCCAGCGGGTAGTCAGTCACTAGATATTTGCTGTACCCTGAAGTACATTTGAATAGTCAACTGTGGAGACAAAAAAAGTTTAGATGTGAAATGTTTCACCCCTGGATGCTTCTGACTCGATATGATCTCAATCATATCAAAGAATCTCAAAAAAGAGGAACCAACTATGTTATTCTCGAAGTCTGTTGCCAATAAAACCAAGTGAAGATGTTGGGTTAGTTAGGTTTTTTTGGTGTGTGTTGTCGTAATTTCCCACATGACTTGCGTCTCATTAAATACTCCTTTCTTGGTATCATTGTTCCATGTTCCTGGGTCTGTTATTTCTTTTGTAGAAGGATAACTGTGACTTTTCCTTTTTTCTTCTTCTTTTTTTGGAGGGCAATTGGTGACTTTTCTGAAATGGAAGATTCCTTGAATCTAAATTTCTCACCAAAGCAGAGACCCAACAAACATTTATTAAGCAGTTACTATGTAACCAACACTGTAAGAAATATGAAGAGGTATGAGATATTTGCCCTCCACTCATACTCTAACATGGAAGAGAACACTAATATATGGCTATGAATCAGATATGAACAGAGACAGGAAGATGAAGGGAAAAGAGCAGAAAACCTATGTACAAATCCCATTGATTACTTTATGAAATGTTCCTTTCCTTCTAGAGGCTTCAGTTTCCCCATCTGTAAAGCAAGGGAGTTAGATTAAACATGAAGATCCCATATGATTTCAAACTTATAATTGTAAAATAGCAAGCTATAATGTAGATGAAGAAGTTTAGACTAGACCAGGGATTTTTAACCTGGAGTCCACAGACTCCTAAGAGGTTCTTAGATATATTTCCAGGGGTCTGTGAAAAAGGATGGCAAAATGTTACATCTTTATTCCAATACAATTGGTTTTCTTTGTCATCTTTAGTATTTTACTTCAGTAAGTTAGACACTGTTCTTATGCCCAAAGGGTTATGGAATGTACATCTTCTTTGATACAGCAATGCCACTGCTGGGTCCAAAGCCTAAAGATATCCCCCCAAAAAAGGTGGGGAAGGACCTATTTGTACAAAAATGTTTATAGCAGTTCTTTTTGTGGTGGCTAAGAATTGGAAATCAAAGGGATATCCACCATTTAGAGAGTGGCTGAAAACAAGCTGTATATGATTGCAATGGAATATTATTGTGCTGTAAGAAATGACAAGTAGGATAATTTCAGAAAAACCTGGAAAGACTTCCATGAACTGATGCATAGTGAAGTGAACAGAACCAGGAACAGCAATATTGGTCAATGAAGAATTGTAAATGACTTACCTATTCTCAGCAATTCAATAATCTAAGATAATTCCAAAGGACTAATGATGAAGCACACTGTCTGCCTCCAGAGAAAGAACTGATTTTGATTAAATACAGACTGAAGCTTGCTATTTTTCACTGTCTTTCATTTTTTCTTTTATTTGAGTCTTCTTGTGCAAAATGACTAATATGTAAATGTTTTATGTAATTGCATTGTATAACCTCTATCTGCTTACTGTCTGAGGGAGAGGGTAGGGAAGAGAGGGAGGAAAGGATAGATTTTGGAACTCAAAACTTTTAATTAAGAATATTAAAACAGAACAAAACAAAACGACACTATTCTGAGAAGGGATCCATAGGCATCACCAGACTGCCAAAGGAGTACATGTCACATAAAAGGTTAAGAACCACTGGGTGAGAGGATCATTAAAGTTCCTTCTAGCTCAGTGGTTCTCAACCTTCCTAATGCCATGACCCTTTAACACAGTTCCTCATGTTGTGGTGACCCTCAACCATAACATTATTTTCGTTGCTACTTTATAACTGTAATTTTGCTACTGTTATGAATTGTAATGTAAATATCTGATATGCAGGATGTATTTTCATTGTTACAAATTGAACATAACCCACAGGTTGAGAACCTCTATGACTAACTCTAAGAACCAGAGTCTCTTGTGACTGGGTAACATACTGAAGAAGATGAGAGAAGTAAAAGAGCAATGAGAACTTGAATTATTAGGTAAGGAAGGATTAGGCAGGCTCCACATGGAGTCCATGATTCTGGGCTAGGAACTGTATGGAATAAAAGACAGAATCTATGTCTTCTAGGCTATGAAGGCAACAGGAAAATAACTTGATAGTCATGGAATTATTGATTTGTTTAAAACTAGGCAGGCTCCAGAGGTCTTCCAGTACAACATTCTCATTTTATAAATGAGGAAACAGTTCCAAAGAACTTAAGTATCTGCCCAACATCCCTTAGTCATGGGATCTGCAGCCGGAAGTGACCTTAGAAATCATTTAGCATCACTTCCTGCTTTTACACATAATCCCCACATAACTATACGGACAAGGAAGCTATGAATTCCACTATTGATTTACCTATCTCAGGGCAGTGAGTGGAGTAAATGATTGTTAGAACTCCTTTCCACCTCCTCTGAAGTCTTTTCAAATTCTCCAGGTGAAAGGTATTGTTTAATCTTAAGTACAGCTATTACCCAAGCAACTTCTGGAAGTTGAGCAGATGTAGGGGCCCAATTGCAGAAGGCAGGCCACAGAGTCCAGCCTAGACATTACACTTGCAGATCCTGTGGCTCAGTGAGGGGGTACTTACAGAGTGTGAATAGAAATCAAATGTCAATGACTCAGCTGTGGAAGGTGGATGCTTCCTGATACTCTGGGCTTCTTGGCTGAAGTAAGAAAGACAGTGAAGAGCCAGGCAGAGTCAGATATCAGGAGAAAGCCCGACTAACCATCTCTTTCCATGGCTGTCAATATTACCCTATAGTACTCCTGCACATCAAGGGTTCTGGACTAATATTTATTCCTTAGTTGACAAAAAAAGTAAAGGACCTTTTTCTGATATTTTGATGGGGGGTGGGGGAGAGGGAAAAAAAAGTAGAGGATGCTCAGATTTCTAGCTATACCACTATAGTTATAAAAAGTCATGATTATTTTGTTTTTCTGTGGTGGCATTAACTTACTATGGTTGTCTCTGTAGCCTTAGAATTCTGGGTTTTTTTTTTTCTTAAGAAAGTTTTTATTTTCTTTGACTCATACTATTGAAAGTCTTAATGGTGCAGTTTCCTTTTGAAATTCACAAGAGCCACAGGGAAGGAGTAATTCTAGAAAACATGGCAACAGTTAAAACTTTAAGAGAGGCATTTCCCATCATAAGGAATATCAGTGTTTCTGGAATGTTGATTGAAAGGAAAAAAGGAGCATATGGAGGTGGTTGAAAAAGCTGTCACTTTTTATCTTGGGTGTAGAGAATTAATTAAAGAACACATTTGTTGTAGGAATTAGATTTTCCTCCACCAAGAAAATTTGAAATGGTGATAGTGGATTTTCCTCATTTTCCTAGCCCTTGGAGGATCTGATGAATATTTGGTCATTAGGATGAACCATAGAATGTTAGAACTGACAAACCTTGAAATGGAAGAGAGGAGCTTAGGCATCTCAAAGATAAATTTCCAGACTTGGACCTAAATGACCTCTCCTTGAGTGTTACTTAGGTAGTAGTGATAGGATATATGACACTGGAGCATATTCCCCTTGAGGAATGCTTGAGAGAAGCTTCATATTTTCAAGATGGCCCATGGGAGAGGCTAAGCTATCTCTTTGAAATGTTATGTGCTTTTCAGATTGGGGTTGACCTATTCTCCATATCTATCTAATCTAAGTCTGGATGGAGTAAAGAATGATGGAGTAGGGAAGTTCATTTTTTCTCCAAGCCTAGGAGAGATCACTTCAAAAAAGAGGAAGGCAGGGATAAACAATATCTTTCTATGTGAAAGAATAAATCTTTCTTATTTTCCAGGAAACATTAGACAACAGCATTTTTGAAGCTATGCTATGCTGAGGCTATGTTGACCCTAAAACAGTTACCTATTCCATATATCTGAATTCATTGTATTTATAAAGACATGGCCATTGCTTGATAGAAATAATTTAATATTTCTCGTTCCCTTCCTTTCTATATCTCCCTTTGTGTCCTTTTCTGTCTCTGTCTTTATGTGTGTTTCTATGTGCATATGTATGTATGTAAGGGTGAGGTAAGAACCCCATCTTAGCTTTGATGCCTTAATAAAAGAATTAATCTTAATCAATTAATCAAACACAGGCCTTAGGCCAAGTGTGAACAATCTTTGAAAGTCGTTTGACAAAGTAAAATGATAACAGATCAAAAGCCTGTTCTAATTGGCTAATCATCATAACCTCTGGGTCTTGTATAAAGCATTGAACGAGATACCTTAACTTCAGATTTGGCTTAGGTTTCCTTGCGTGGACCCCCTTCCCTCCTAACCCCCGCCAAACTCTTGTGAGCTTTGAAGGGTCTGGGGGATGTTATACTTCCTATTTTCCCAAAAATGTTCTAGCACAATCATCAAATGAACTGATGCCAGTGTCTGCAGTGGGAGCTAAGGACAAACTGAATGTGTATTCATGGATCCACAAGGATCCCAAAGAAAAAAACTATACCACGTCTACAGAGAACTTTTTGAGTGTCATACAAATACCAGAAAAGGCCTTCCAGCAACCAGGAACTGTTACCCCTTTGCAAGATTGAGAGAGAGAGAAAGAAAGAGAGAGACAGAGAGAGAGAGAGAGAGAGAGAGAGAGAGAGAGAGAGACAGAGAGAGAGACAGAGAGAGAAGTTGAATGGAGTAATCATTACAGCAAACCCTGGAATGACTGCCTTGCAAGGGTGTGTGTGTGTGTGTGTGTGTGTGTGTGTGTGTGTGTGTGTGTGTGTGTGTGAAGTGGAGGGTGGAAGGGTGTGCAGGGTAAGTTACTAAAGATCCTGGGAAATGTATTTCTTCCACCTAGAGAAGGGAGGAAGCTATCTGAAGGTAGGAATCGGAGGTCAGAATTTTTCTGCTGCAATGGGAGTTTAAATTTAGAGAAAAGAATGTTAATTACTGGATTTGATTATGAACTACAAAACACAAACTTTCCTCAAGACTCTTTAGTACAAAGCACAAGGGAAGGTATTAAAAAATAATCATTCAGACCCTCTCCAAATCACTAAAGAGCGATAGGGGATTTGTGACTATGGAGTTTGCCAAACAAACTCCAGAAGATTTTCTGAAGACAGCAAATACTAAAACTGAGGAAAGAGTGTAAGGATGAGGCTCCATCAATTATCCCACACATTTTAAGTATGATATTTAAAAAGTTCAAGAGACATGGTTTCTGGATAATTAATCATTTTATTAATAATGCTGGTATAAACTTTACTTTCATTTACTCTCATTGAATTTGGCTTAGGGAAGGAAAGACATAAACTCTAAATTGAGTATCTTGCTACATAGGAGAATAGGGGGGAGGGGGATGAGAGGGGGGGTGATGGAGGGA
>CM053595.1:90932345-90948317 GCA_028646575.1 Pseudocheirus occidentalis
CATAAAAGGGAACAGATTGTGGGAGGGATCTTACAGTGGGATCAATGTTCTGGGCTGGGTGGTAGGGACAAAAAGGGGAGAAAATTTGTAACTCAAAACCTTGTAGAAATGAATGATGTAACCAAGAAAATAAATTAAAATTAAAAAAAAATAATGCTGGTATATTACCAATAAAATGGATCAGTGACATTCTTGAATGCCAAAGACAAATTATGGCAGCAGGCTCACAGTTTATAAGCCCTTCAACAAGTGAGTATTCCTGAGGGTGGCAATCGACTTTAATTGGTTAGCAAGTAATGAGAGAGGATGAATAGTCCACTGAGAGACAAACCTATTCTAACAAGGGGCTGGAGGGAAAGAGGACTGGGGGGTGGGGGAGAACAAAAGTAACTTTGATTATGTCAGTTACTTCTACCTTGCCCAACCTTGGTCAATCACTCAAACCCCTATAGAGCGAATGCATTTCCCTACTTTAGATTACTTTCCTTGTAAAGTTGGGTGGAGTGTGAACAAGATTGAGGAGAAAGCTGATTTAATCTCATTACCACCAATATCCTTCCGAGACTGAAAAACCTGTAGGCTTCAGAAAAAATTCTGGTCCTAATTCAATAATTGATTATTAATGTAAGGGAGAAATAACAATTTTTCTCAAAAGGTCATCACTTCTGTTAGGTAAGAACATTCTTGATTGGATCAATCAACCAGAACCAAGGATGGAATGGATCTGTATACTTCTGAAATCAATCAAAGACATTTCCAAGAGACTTGCTCATGATCTAAGGAATTTGTATAAAAGAAAGAAGTTATCTCAGAACCAGAAAGAGACCTGAGGATTAGAAGAGGAAAGACCATGATCATACAGAAATGAGCCAAGAACCAGCAGCCCCAGGAAAACCAATGAAAAGAGAAAAGAAGGTAGGATTGAACTGTGATAAAGAAGAGAGATATTGATGAGGGTCATCAGGTATTTCAAAGCAAAAGACCCAGGATGACACCACCAACATCCACCAAAACTCATGGACTGAGAAAAATCCCAAGTAAAATTTATTCTTTTCCCAACTCACCTTCTTATGTTTCTCTCCAAAGATTATAATATAATCTGCTGCTTTATTACCCAAACATTTCCAGTAACCCAAATTTTGCCTCAGCCAAAAAAGATGAGGGGTTAACTAGAGATTGATGCAATTTTAAGGAGGGAATCCAATCTCTATCTAAATGTTAGGAATTTTCCTAACTAGGGCCTCAGAGTAATTGCGTTTGAACTCATAGCTTTTCATTTAAAACTACCTAAAACCCCAGAGAGAACCACATAGACTTTAGGGGCCATTATGCTATATTGCTCTAGGTATACAACTAACTAATTATGATAAGGGTATATACACAGAGAGACATGTATGTGTTTGCATATCCACTAAAATGTTCCTCCAGTGTCTGATTATGCTATGACACACCTGGATTCTCAAAGGCTAGGCCACTGTCATGCAAGTCCTGGCAGGTCCTACAAAACTAAAAAGATTCCAATGAGAAAATGACACCCAAGGCTCAGGGATAAACTAAATGTCATTTGTTTGAAGATCTGCCTAGGTAAGTTCAGCGAATTTTATCAGTAGGTTAGGAATAGGACAATGATTTTTTTTTTTGGTGGCCACAGCTATTCCAAAATCTGTCTCTTAAATTGTAGAGGGGCTGTGATATGACATTGGGGAAGAGAGCACCCATAATGACATGATTGCCAATCCTTGAAGGACTGAAGAAAAAAAAATATCTGTAAACAGTCTACTATTTGGATTGCAGTTCTTGATATAACAGATTGAGTTTGACTTGGGGGCCTCTCTCCATAATCATCTCTATGGTTTATTATAATACTCTGCCCCCAAATATTAGTATCTAGTTTGTGATTCTCAACTACCCTTCTAACACTCAGATTTATATATATGATCTCAGATATAAAATAGGTGTAATTTAACTTGATAGAATATGCAAAAAAGGCTCATACACTTGACAGACACAAAAAAACTCCTCTCCTCCCCCTGCCCCTTTACAGAGAACATTAGTAAACCTTCTTCTTGGTGGGTCTCACCTTCCCTTTGCACTTTCACAAGATATTCCAAAAGTTTGTTGAAGTTTAAAATTTTAATAACTTCATAAGCATAAATTTAACAAACATAGGGAAATATTTTTAAGGCTAATTATTTGTAGTTTTAAAATATTGACTTTCAAATTAAATTTAATATAGCCACCATTGATGCAGTTTAGGGGTGTAGGGACCCAAAAACTATTGAGGTATAGGGCAGAGTCATCTAGAAAGAATTCAAGGGCTCAAAACAGTCTTCCAGTCAAGTGTCAAAAGATTATTGTAATGCTAATAAAGCAAGGGGAGCTCCTAAGGGAACTTGTAACTTAATGGGAGGAGAGGTGCTAAAGCCTATATAGAAAAAGTACAGTATGGTATGCCAAGTTTGGAAATTAGGTGGTGCCAGGAGGGATTAAAGAGTGGTCAGCTCCTAAAGGAACATAGTTTTTGTGCCTTGAGCACAGGCATTATTCACTACTGGAAACCTTGGGGGTTGGAATGCTTCTAAGAGGTATGTTTTTGGTTAGCTACATCTGTAACAAGATAGCTTCAGGAGCTGACATCTATGGCTTGACCTCTGAGCTGTATATGGTAACTGTGGGAATCAGTACATGATAGTTCTGCTGGTACAAGACAAGTGAAGTTCTACAATGTTCATAAAAAAGGAAGTTCTACAATGGTCAGTTTGTTCTTGTAATGAGGAGAGATAGTTTGCCTTACTGAGGTCCACGCATGAGTTATTGCCAGAGGTATGGTCTTTGGACTGGGGAGAGATGTGATAGTCCTAGGTCTGGGGTCCAAGCACCCCTCACCATTTCATCCTATACATTGCTCTAGTTGATATTTGAACTTTGTAAAAACCTTCATCAGCTGCTACTCAGTGCATTTGTAATTCTATCCAAAATTATCCAAAGAACAATATTTTGATGCATGAATGACAATTTTGGCATAACCCCACAAGAAAAAACCCAACACTTAGAGCATATGATTGAGGTGGTCAAATAAGAGGACTTTCTCTACCTATTCATTGGTCTGAGAAAGTGTCTTATAGAAACTGACACACATGTAATGTATAATGACAGGGTGCCCCATCTTATTAAAATTAAAATTTTGTTATTTGAAATTTACAAAACTAAGTAGAAAATATCTAAACAAACATTCAAATGAATGGGTTTTTCTTAAACATAAATTTATAGTATTTATATTTTTGAACTTAATAAAGCTTAAAACTTCACTAAGACTTTTGGGACACCCTGTTTAGTTTTGATTAGTCTCAATATTATCAGAGAAGTCCAGGTTATGATTCAGTGCATGTGCCAATCAGTCTTCCCTTCTGGGAGTCTTTAGATGTTGTGGACTGTAGTTTTTTTCCCAGGTCTGAATGAGGCTGGTCACTTTCACCTTCTCTTGTTGAGACCTGAAACCCCCTCTCTACCCCTGTCCCTCTCTCTTCCTTCCTCCCTCTTTCATCAGTTTTGGTTAGGTCTCTCTCTCTCTCTCTCTCTCTCTCTCTCTCTCTCTCTCTCTCTCACTCTTCTTCTCTCTCTCTCTCATAAGTTTTCTATTTCTTTCTTTCATTATTTGAGACTGCCCAGAGTTTCCACATGAGCTTGAGTCAGTGAGTGAACAAAAGCTACATAAGTGTGACAATGAATATAAGGAAAATTCATGACTTATCCTGGAGTCAGTGGAGAAGAAAGGGGATTACCCTACTCCTGTGGGCTGATTCTGGCACATTTCTACTACATTCTCCAGTTAATGAAGTTGAAGCACTTGCAAACTATACCAGGGTGCCATCTTCCTGCAATACAGTATGCTGCCTTGTGCAAACCCACATTGCATCATTATACATTGATGACATCCTTGATTATCATCCCCTGGGCATTATAAGTCAGCCTGATATGCTGATCAGGTAAAGTATGACTGCTGTGACTTCTTTCCATTTCTGAACACCTGAGTAGTCTCCAGCATCTGCAAAAATATAGGTGGCCACTATACAGGCCTGTGGCATCAATTCTGGATCCCATAGATATCTTAGAATGAATGTAGGTATCCTTGGTTCCTACAGGTGACCTCTGATCCCTTGAGATTTCCAAAGATGGAACAGTGGGAAGGAAAGGAGTGGCATTTATATTTAGTGCTCCTCTTCTAGTTTTCCCCCTTCTCCTAGGACAAAGATGTCTTAGCATGCTTTCCTATTCCCAGAAGGTATAGTTTCAGAGTTTTCTTCACTTTTGAATTTACATCTGAATCCTCCTTCTATGGGTCATCAACCATCCAGCTACAATGGGTAGATGAGGCCTCATACTTCTATATTCCTGTTTGCCAAGAACTTTGATTAGCTTCCTCCATCATGCTCCTAACTAGGTACCTTTTCCTTCCCTCCCTTTTATGTGTTGTCTTCTTCTATTAGAAGATAAGCTCCTTGAGGGCAGGTACTATCTTTCTTCTTGCTTGTGTTTGTATCTTCATCATTTAACACAGTGCCTGGAACATAGTAAGTACTTAATAAGTGCTTGTTGACTTAATTTGACTCATTTGGAAAGTATAGGTAGCAGCCTCAAAGCCATATATAGCCTTCTAAGTCCTTGGGTGCAGCCTTTTGACCAAGTCCAAGTTTTACAGAACAAATCCTTTTATTAAAGTGATTTGTTCTGTGAACTTTGGATTCAGTCAAAAGGCTGCACTTGAGGACCTAGAGGGACCCCTCTCCTGCACTAGCTCCAAAACTCACTACTACCTATGCTTTCCGAATGAGTCAAAAAGTCAACAAGCGCTTATTAAGTACTTACTGTGTTCCAGGCACTGTGTTAAATGATGAAGATACAAACACAAGCAAGAAGAAAGATAGTACCTGCTTTCAAGGAGCTTACCTTCTAATAGAGGAAGACAACACATAAAAGGGAGGGAGGGAGAAGGTACCCAGTTTGGAGCATGGTGGAGAAAGCATGGGAAGCAAGGAATGGAGCCCAGAGAGGAATGAAGACATGACTGGCTTCAGCACTTTCCTTATAATGGAGGTTCTGGGAGGAACTAATCAATCAGATGAAGGGCCCACTTGGTGGGGGTGGAGGGGGGTGGTAGTGAATGTCTAGCATAAGAAGGAGAAAGGAAGAATGAAAATGGAATGGGTTGGTAGCACTTAACTTTATATGCGCTGGGCACAGGTATAAACTTGTATACATTCTCTATTACAGAGGGCAAATGGAACTTGTTCTGTACCAAATCTAGAGATTTTTCTCAGTCCATTATTCAACATCATAGATGAAAGCTTTGATAGCAATGGGTCAGGAACTGCTTGACCAACTGCCTTCTTGCACCTTGTGAACAATCAGTGATAGCATGATACAGTACTCCATGGCAGAGATCCAACTTCTGCCACTCTCTCAGCAGTCACGTGTAGTCAAGAGAGTGAAATCTGAATTTATGAAAGTCATGTCTTTTTCTTATAGACAAAATTACTGCTCATAGAGAACCATTCATCCTTCACCCAAACTTGCATTTAGCAATTCATGTTCAAAATAGATAAAGAAGGAATGGTTCAATGCTACACAATTTACTTTGGCTGATAGCACTCTCCCTTTTTAAAAATTAAATTAATTAATTAATTTGTTTATTTATTTATTTTGCTTTTTGGAGGGCAATTGGGGTTAAGTGACTTGCCCAAAGTCACATGTCTAGTAATTGTGTCAAGTGTCTGAGGCCAGATTTGAACTCAGATTCTCCTGACTCCAGGGCTGGTGCCCTATTCACTGTGCCGCCTAACTGCCTCCTAGCATACTCTCTCAAGACAGTTTCAGATTCTCAGCTGCCCTTCCCTTCTTGAAAGAAAGGGTCCTCTTCCCTTTATTTAACAGATTTCTCTTACCCTCTTCATGGGAATCACCATGGCTTCTGATGCATGGTGCCAGTGCATCTGCATTAGTATGGGTTCTTCTGAATTAATACTGAACACTAAAATAATTTTTTATCAACACTGCTTCCCATCTCTGGCTGTGGCATTCAATTTAGTTCTTGTAATATCATAGATTTTCTTAATCTGGGTCTGTGAACCAGTCTTTAAAAAAAATTATAACTGGATTTCTATATAATCAGTTTTCCTTTGTAATCATAAAAATCATCATCATAATAGCTAGCATTTATGTAGTACCTACTATGTACCAGACATAGCACTAAGCACTCTACAAATATCCCGTTGGATCCTCACATCAACCTGGGAGGTAGGTGCTATTATTATTACCATTTCACAGCTGAAGAAACTGAGGCAAACTGAGATTACATAGCTTGTTCAAAGTCACTCAGCTAGTAAGTATCTGAGGCCAAATTTGAACTCAAGTCTTGCTGACTTCAGTCCCAGTATTCTATCCACCGTATCATCTAATTGCCTCTAACATGTAATACCTAATCATCCACACTTTATGCATTTAAGAACATTATTCCAAGGAAGGGGTCCCTTGGCTTCACTAGATGGCTAAAGGGGACTGTGACAAAAAAAGGTTAAGAACCCCTGTCATAGGTCAATAGGTTGCTATGGATCCATTTCTGAGATTGAACTTCCATATAAATCGTCTCAAACCTTTTTGGTGAAAACCTTCTTCAACTCATGGATAGGCTAATGGATCTCACTTTTAGTGAGTCTTGCATCAGCAAATGTGACTGGTAAGAGCTTGAGCAGATAAACAAAGGACGCAAACTTGCTTCAACATTTTTTTCAGTCACAATTGCTAAATGTATTTCCCCCCATCCCTGTTTATTCTATTCTCTCTTTCTCTTTTCACCCTGAATCTTCTCAAAAGTGTTTTGTTTCTGACTACCCCCTACCCCAATCTACCTTCCCTTCTATCATAAGTAAGTCAATTAATTTGTCTTTTTTCTTTTTAAATTTATAGTAGAAATTTGGTTTATGAATTTAAATCATTCCTAGATTCTGTTCATCATGCGGTTTGTATTGCAAAGCAAATTTTCGCATTGGAAATAATGTAAAGTTGGATGATTGGTATCACATTCCCAAAAATATTAATAGGGAAAGAATTATTTATAATGTTAAGTTTTTTGTCCCTAATGCACCTAAAATACAATAGCAATGATTATACACAATATAAATAGAAAATAAAATGCACTT
This sequence comes from Pseudocheirus occidentalis, assembly GCA_028646575.1. NCBI lineage: Eukaryota > Metazoa > Chordata > Mammalia > Diprotodontia > Pseudocheiridae > Pseudocheirus > Pseudocheirus occidentalis. The sequence continues at coordinate 90,939,542 of CM053595.1, forward strand.
TACCTTTGAAAAGAGTCTTGGCTGGTGTGAGGAAGATGAGAGGGAGGAGGAGGAGGAAGAGTTTTTGTTTGGAAAGAGAATCTCCTGCCATGAAAACATAGGGAATTTCAATGTTGGGAGTGTTCTTTCTTATGCTACTTTGACTAAAAGTTAAGACTGAAACTACTGCCTTCACTTATTTTTTGTTTTTTAGAATCACTTTTGTGTTTTGACTCACTGATTTTGTTTTCTTTATGTTCACTTCTGACTAGGAATCTATCTTAATGACACTTATTTTTGATGTTTTTTCAGAATGTCACAGAAATGTGACATTGCATTATCGTTAAAAATATTTGTGGCTCTCATTGCTACAGCCTTATTTGGGTGATGTTTTTAAACAAAATTTATGCTTTTCCCCACATCTGATAAACCTCCTTCATCTCACTTGATGTGAGGGATTCCTCCAGTCTCTTAACCTCCTCCTCAGATGAGATACCCTCTGCAACCTCTCGCTGTTTTTCCTCATGCAGATCCATCAGTTCATCCATCATCAGCTCCTGGCTATGTTCCTCCATTGTTACAAATATTGTTGTAGATCACACTCACTACTGTACACTTTTACACAAAGTACTACCATACATACACAAACACATGTGAACATACTTGTGATGGTATTGTTAAGAGAGAACGATGCTGCCTTCATGAAGGGTCAATGGTGAATGAGGTCAATTGGGTAGTATATGCACCTAAGGTTACTTTGTTTGACATATAAAAGCAAAAACAACAACAACAACAACAAACCATTGCCCTAGTTGAGCTTCATGGCTTTGAGGTAATCCAATAACTTTTAAATTCTCTCTCCTAGATATGCTTTCCAGGTCAGTTGTTTTTCCATTGAGTTATTTCACACCATCTTCTATTTTTTCATTCTTTTGCTTTTGTTTTATTGTTGCTAGATTTCTCATAAAGTCATTAGTTTCTATTTGCATAATTCTAATATTTAAGGAATTATTTTCTTCAGTGAGCTTTTGTACTTCTTTTTCCATGTAGAAACGTTGTTTTAATTTGCATTTATTCAATTAATAGTGATTTAAAACTTTTTATATAGCTATAGATAGTTTTGATTACTTCATTTGAAAATTGTTCATATCTTTTGATCATTTATTAATTTGGAATGGCTTTTATTTTTAGAAATTTGATTCAGTTCTCATTTGAGAAATGAGGTATTTATCAGAGAAAGTTCCTTCAAAATTTTTTTCCACAGCCACAATTGGTAAATGTATTTCCCTCCATCCTATTTCTCCCCGTTTATTCTGCTCTCTCCTTCTCTTTCCACCCTGTCTCTCCTCAAAACTGTTTTGTTTCTGAATATCCCCTACCCCAATCTACCCTCTCTTCCATCAGCTCTACCCCCTCATCCCCACTCCTACCTTCTTTTATCCCCTTCCCCATCTGTTTTCCTGTAGAGTAAGATAGATTTCTATACCCAATTGAGTGTGTGTTATTCCCTCTCTGATCCAAATCTGATTACAGATTACTCATTCCCCTTCATCTCCCCCACATTCCCCTCTGCCATAAATAAATAAATAAATAAATATATATATATATTTCCTTTCCTCTTTTATGTGAAATAATTTACCCCATTCTAGCTCTCCCTTTCTTTTTATCTCAGTGCAGTCTTCTCACACCCTTAATTTCATTTTTTAGATATATCTTCACATTCAATTTAGCCTTATCAAGTCCCTTATGATTTCCCTTTCATATTTCCCTTTTTATTATTTTTTAAGTCATATTTGAGAGTCATATTTTTTATTCAGCTCTGGTCTTTTCATCAAGAATGCTTGAAAGCCTTCTATTTCATTGAATGCCAATTTTTCCTCCTGAAGGATTATACTCAGTTTTTCTGAGTAGGTTATTCTTGTTTGTAATCCTAGCTCCTTTGCCCTCCGGAATATCATATTCCAAGCCCTCTGATCCTTTAATGCAGAAGCTGCTAAAACTTGTATTATCCTGATTGTGGCTCTGCAATACTTGAATTGCTTTGTTCTGGCTGCTTGCAATATTCTCTCCTTGACTTGAGAGATTCCTGGCAGTTTTCATTTTGGGATCTCTTTCATGAAGTGATTGGTGGATTCTTTCCATTTCTGTTTTACCCTCTGGTTATAGAATATCATGGAAGTTTTACGTGATAATTTCTTGAAAGATGATGTCTAGGTTCTTTTTTTTAAATCATGGCTTTGAGGTAATCCAATAACTTTTAAATTCTCTCTCTTAGATATGTTTTCCAGGTCAGTTGTTTTTCCAGTGAATTATTTCACATCATCTTCTATTTTTTCATTCTTTTGCTGTTGTTTTATTGTTGCTAAATTTCTCATAAAGTCATTAGTTTCCATTTGCTCAATTCTAATTTTTAAGGAATTATTTTCTTCAGTGAGTTTTTGTACTTCCTTTTGGAAACTGTACTTTTAAATTAGTTTTTTTTTACCTGCTTTTCCTTCCTTCAGTTTTTGTGTCTCTTTTTCCATTTGGTCAGTTTTGCTTTTTAAGGCATTCTTCTCTTCATTGGCTTTGGGTACCTCTTTTACCATTTGGTCTGGTCTATTTTTTTAAGTATTATTTTCTTCAGCATTTGTTTTTTGTGTTGGTTTGGTTGGATTAGATTGGTTCCAGTCCAATAATCCTATAAATCTGTATTTTTTGTGATTTTCTTGTATCACTCTTATTTCTCTTCCCAATTTTCTTCTGCCTCTCTTATTTGTCTTCCTTCCTTCCTTCTTTTCTTTCTTTCTTTCTTTCTTTCTTTCTTCCTTCCTTCCTTCCTTCCTTTTTTTCTTTTTAACAGCCACAGCAATTTTCTTGTTACAGATGGCACTTTAAACAGGAAGGAAATGAATCCAACTGAAATCACCACTAGAGAAAAATGCAAAAAATGCAGGTAAGGTAATACACTGTTTTTTTTTCTCTCTCCCATATCCCTCTTCTGTTTTAAGTAATTGATTAAATAAAACCAAAAACATACCCTGGACTTGGGGACCTGGAAGTGTGTAGGGCCAAGGAAAATAATAGGCAGGTATCTCTGCCTGAGACTAATAGCAAGAAAGTAGAGGGAAGGCAGGGGAGACCAATAGTCATTCATGTGACCAGAACACTACCCCTAGAGAACTCCCAGAAAAATGACTCAGTGCTAGTTTCTACATCAATAAATATGGAGTTATTTAGTATTTTGGCCACTGTGATGGGGAACTATGAACATGGGTTGAAATGACAGGTTCTTTCTACTGTGAAACACAAAGCCATTGCTGAGCTATGAGCATCAGAAGTTAAACTAGCACTCACAGGCAACACAGTAAATATACACCACCTATTCTCATCATGCCATGGGTGCAAGGCTCAAGAACCATTCATGCATGTGGCAGTTATCCTAAAGATGACAGAAACACTCAGTGCTCTTCAGCCTCAATTATCCAAAGGGGAAGCAAATGGGCTGGGCAGGGAATGGGAAGTGTGAGTGGGAATGGGGATGAGTTCTGCTTTAGGCAGGGTTAGATGTTCCTGTTTGGGAGACACTAGCTCCTTCTCTGGTGCTGTAAAATATCAAAAAAGTTAAAAACAGAACCACCCCTTGAAACTTTTCTCTGGCAGGAAAGGGCCCTCATCAGGCTTGGACATCCCCATCCTGGGGCAGGGGGTGGGAGGTGTATGGTGGTGTCAGATTTCCACAGCCTCTATTACTGCATACTGCTTGGCTTCTCAATGGAGACAGTATCTTCAATTCCACCCTTAGGGATCATATGGAAGATTTTCTAGTAGTCAAAAGGTGAAATGTTAGAGATGCTTAATAGAAGAACCAGTGTCAGGGGTCACAGCAGGATGAGGCTTGGGTTGTGCAGCTGCTTGTAGACTTGGAGGAGTTTCTCTGCAGCGGCACTGACACTGGCATCATCCTCAACACACAGACGATCTCTGAGGGACTGCACCTCCTTGAGGAATATCTCATGATTGGCATGGATCTGATGAAGATACTGCACATGGAGACCAGGTGGGTTAAAGCCCTGAACAGCCTCTTACTTGATTTTCAAAATCCTTTTTGAGCTTTTCTGTGGACTAAGACCAATTCATATTTTTCTTGAAAGCTTTGGATATCTTTGTTATCTTCTCAGTGTGGTACCATAGTCATTTTCTATGACCAGAATTTTTTTTATTCTCACTTGTCCGGCTCATTTCTTGATTTCTAACTCTTTATTAAAGTGAGTCTCTGCTTCCAAGGTGGTAGATGGACTGTCCCAAGCTTCAGGAGTTTTGTGCAGCTGTTTTTTTGTTTTTGTTTTTTTTGCTTTTGCTTTTTTTCTGGAGGGGGGGAAGCAATTGGGGTTAAGTGATTGCACAGCTGTTTTTAAAGAGACTTCTAGGGACCTGTAAGTTTTCAGTTCTTTCTAGATGGTATGATCTAAAAAGGTGTGCTTACTATTCTCCTGGCCTGTCCTCTGGTCTGTGAGTGACCACAATCACTCTTCTACCCTGGAACTGAAATGAGTGGAGCACTCAGCTCCACTGTGGTGTAAGCTGGGGTGTGCTGGTACTCCTCCTCAGCCTGGGACTGCCACACAGGACTGCCAGCCAGATCTGAGTTTAGGCAAAGACACAGAGTCCTGCCTCAGGGCTAGCAAAGAGGCCCTGTAATCTTCTGACCAGTTGTTTTACCTCCTTGCTGAGAGCTCTGAAAGCAGCTACTACTGCTGCTGATTCAGTGGCTCTGAAGGTCTGTTCCTAGTTTGTTGGGGCTGGGGCTGTGCTCCACTTTCACCCAGGTGCTAAATTTCTTTTGCTGGGAAATTATTTTGCCCTGTCCTTTTTGTGGGTTCTGCTGCTCCAGGAATTGTTTTATGACATTATTTAAAGGTTTTTGGAGGGATTTGGAGGAGAGCTCAGGTGAGTTGCTGCCTTTTCTCTGTCATCATATTTCCACTTACCTCACCAAGGTTTTAAAGGCCTGATTAGATTTTTAAAAAAAACCTCAGTGATCTCTACAAGATTCTGGGAAATCCAGGCCAGAATACCCCTTTCTGTTCTGCTGATTAGAGTTCTTCTCTATTGTTATGAAGCTTTGTGATGATGGCATAGGAGTCATCAAATTTCAGAAATATTTTCAGCTTAGGCAACCATAACTGCAACAATGCTGTTCATTATCTAGTTTCCCTGATTGCTTGGGTCTACAAGAGTATGGTTCCAATCCAATAATTCAACAAACCTGTATTAAATGCCTGCTGTTTTCTAGGCATTGTGCTAAGTACTAGGGATATCATTAATAAAAGGAAAGACAGTCCCTGCCCTCAAGAACCTTATAAGGGAGGGGAAAGACAACACACAAAAGAAGGCAAGAAAGTAGGGCATGGAGGAATGTGATGGGATTGGGGGGAATGGCTCAAGGGCATCTTGTTCCACAGAATTGAAACCAAGCAGAGCAGCAGATGCAAAGTGGAGTAAGCAAAGTTCAGTGTCTACCCTCCATAAAAGCAAGCATTGGAAGTAATTTGGTATGCTACCCTCCAATCAGAAGGGAGAGACTTGAGTTGGCAGCATGGCATGAGATTATAAATGATGAGATTATCCTGGGAAGGACTTCCTGTTTTGTAAAGTTCACTGTGTTGTGTGCTCCACAGTCATTTCATCTTTAATTAGTGTTCTCTGTAGTAGTCTTTCCAATGTTTGTACACACCTGGAGAATCTCTTTCCTCCTGGGAAGTAATTAAGAATGTAACATAAACAGTATATCTTGCCACCAAGTTGGCTATCCTGCATCTGAAGACATTTAAGAACTATAATTTTCAAGCTAGTGCCAATGCATATAGAGTTCTCAAGGTCGATTCCCTGAAATGCTGTAATAATCAACTGTATAAGAGGGGATAATCATGGGAGTCCCTGTTCAATTTGATGAAGTCTCAGTTGAAATTTGTGAGATTATAGAATTTAGGCCTTAATCTTAAGGGAATTTCCTATTGAGGGACAATAGGTATATATCCTGGTATTTTGCTGAGATGACTCAGGGAACTTTTTTCATTGTTTCCCAATGACTTTCCAAGATGATTGCAAACAAAGGTGAGCAAAATGTTTGAATTCATTCTATCTCTGTCTGTCTTTCTTCCCCTCTCTCCCTCTTCCCTTTCTTTTCTCCTCTCTACTTTCTGGAGAAAGACGAAGGAATTTTTCATTTCCTACCTACTAGAAGCAGTAATTATGACTTAGAGCAAAAACAGATGGTAGTCACAGACATATGCTTTATGTAGCCTGAGAAAAAATTCAGGACAATGCTTTTAAACCTCAACCTCAACCTAGAAAAGGGGAGATTTAACATTTCCTAGCCATCGTGATACTTTCTAGCCAGAGAAGGGAGAGTTCCCTGGTGTAAAGCCAAGCACAAGCAGCTTTCCAGAGGAATGCTGCTGTGAATAGCTCTAAGGTTCTGATCACATAGTATAGTGAACTCTCTATTTATTCAGCAGTAAACTAAATTTAAAAATTCACAGAAACCAAAGTACAGCATTCAAAATGATGTAACATAACAACTTATCAGTAAAGTGGCCACATAGTTTATAAAAAAAAGATATCATTCAGTAAGTCTTTAACTCAATCATCCTTAAGGAACAAGCCTCCTTGAGAGACACAAAATACGAAGGTCAAAATTTTCCCCCCCCAAGGTCACATTGTCTTAATCTCTCAGTCAAAAATCCTCTTTCTTCTTGATTGGAGATTAGTTTCCAATCATCCTTAACTCAATCATCCTTAAGGGGTACAAGGTACAGAGTACAAAGTTCTCCCACCCCTAGATCATAGTAAATCAGGAGAAGTCTTTTCATCTTGACTTGAGGCTGGGTCCCAAATTCCATGGTTCTTCTTCTGTGGGTCCATCTCCTTGGATTCACAGACAGGCAGCTCTTAGCTCCTTGTCCTGCTCCTCATCTGGTTCCCATTCCATATTCAAGCTCACAGTGTCCAGTTCACCTCATGTCCTTTGCTGTTTCTGTTTCTTAGAAGACAAAGCTTAACAGAGCCAAAACAACATCCATGCACATTGCCAGCACCATCATCAATTCATTATCTGCCTGTGAAATCAACACAGACCTACAAACAAGGTCTGACAACTCAACACAAATCATCAGTATTAGTCAATCCCAGGACCTCTGAAACCCTCCTCCAGGACTTCTGTAAACAGATAACAAGAAAATCCTCTTTCAGAGCTTTCAGTAAGGTACACTTTGTTCACCCACTATATCTTGTGCCATCACCAATCATCTTGACGTTTATCTTGCCACTGGACTTCGATGACTTTGGGGCAGAAAGTAAAGCTGAGAAGTTTAAGTAGCTCTGCCTAACTTAAATCTAATTTATTTGCAGTCAAGGTATCACCTTCATGATGTACAAAGTATCACAAATACAACAGAACAGACAGAGTTCCTAGCCTCTACAACCATTTCCCTTCTCAGTTCTGCTTTGTCTCAGCTGTGCTCCTTCTTATTTATGGTGGTTCTCTTTCCTGTTCCACCCCTTCCTGTTGTATCAGCAAGTTCCTTCCACCTTCAAATCACAAGGGGCTCAAACAAGGTGCTAAATACTTAAGTAGCTGAAGAAAGGTACTAAGTACTTCTTTGCTTGCCATTACACCAGCAACACTAGCTTCAGGGATTGTCTTATAAAAACTCCATGTTTAAGAATTCCTCTGTGATAAAGGATTTCTTCATTGGAATCTTTAGAAAAGATTCAATGATACAGCATACTTCTTTGAAAAGGAAAAGAAAAGTTCACTTCATAATTCTGAAGAAGCATCTTACTTGGACTGATTTACTTGTACAGTACAGGTTCAACAAACATTTGCAGCCCCTAAAGTATGTTTTCTTTCAGAGGAAGTATCGATACCATAGTGTGCATCTATTGTGCAGGACTCTGGGGGAAAGAGAAATTCACCAGAATGACAAACACTTGTCCTAATAGCAACCCCAAGTTCGGTTCTGTTCTGGAGGAAATTGATGAGCTATTTTGATACTTCATATTTCTGCATCTATTTATGGGGCCTTGTGAACCTTCAAAATTTCTGTCAAATGAAATAATGACTGTCTTATATCTATATTATACCTTGAATATCTTATAAGAATTTGAAACTCTGTTGTCCATATCAGGTAAATATAGATAGAAGGCATATCTAAATTTTAAACTAAGGGCAGATTTCTTCAGTGATATATTTCTTTCCTTGGTTAAACTAAAATTGTATTTTGCTCCTCATTTGAAGGACTCATTTACATTTGTATATTTTATTATTTACACATATATTAAATATATATATAATTATATATAGACTTCTTTTACTATTTACTTGTAAAAATGGATTTGCTCACTGTTGTTGTTATTTATCCTTAATTCTTAAAGAGGACTAATGACATCATGAAGGTGATACCTTGACTGCAAATAAATTAGATTTAAGTTAGGCAGAGCTACTTAAACTTCTCAGCTTTACTTTCTGCCCCAAAGTCATCGAAGTCCAGTGGCAAGATAAACGTCAAGATGATTGGTGATGGCACAAGATATAGTGGGTGACCTTGGCCTTTCTTTTTTTTTTTAATTTAGTTTTTATTTGTTTTCTTGTTTACATTATTCATTTTCATTACATTTTTTGAATTACACATTTTCTCCCCGTCTTGCTCCTGCCCCAACCCCATAACAGCAATCCCACTGTAAAGCCCCTCCCCTGCTCTGCTCTCCTATTTTCTGGTAGGGCAGGAGGGGTCTCCCTATCCCAGCCCCTGTA
>CM053595.1:90948817-90969795 GCA_028646575.1 Pseudocheirus occidentalis
CTGCTGTTCCTAGCTTGCTTCCTTTTTCTCATGTTGGCCAGTCTATTAACTGCTTGGTTTTTTACCTCTGTGGATCTCTGCTTCCTGGAGGGGAAAGCTCTGTCCCAAATCGCTGGGGCCCTCACAGCTGCCGGGGCTCTTAGTGGGGTGCTGCAGCCCCACCTCTCAGCCTTGGCTCACTGAAAGTGCACCCGAGGACCACCACTCAAGACCACGATCCAGATCCAGGCCACTCAACGCAAGAGCCCTTGGCCTCGATGGATCGTGTCAGCCCCCCTGCTATCTGCAGGCCGAGGGCTCTGAAGCAGCCCAGTGGAAGCCGCTGTGGCTCTCAGCTGTTCCTGTTGCTACAGCCGCCTCCCGCTGTCTCCTTGCCCTGGGAGCAGCTTGGCCAGACCCGCTCTTCTCATCCCCAGTTAGCAAAATCCACTGACCTTTCTGTTAGCCTTTTTGTCTTCTGGCCTGAGAAATGTGGTAATTGTGCCTCCAGTGCAGCCGATCTGCTCCCCTATAGACGCGGCTCCCCGCCCCATGCCCCAGGGCCTGAGCCGGCCGGGGTTTCAGCCGCGGGTCCCAGACTGCTGTGAAGAGCCCCACCTGCTGCGCTGCCTGTAGCAGCAGATGCGCTTTCTGTCTTTTGGAGAGTTTTGGAGTTTGAAAATCTGATTAGCGTCCCATTTTATGAGTTTTTTAGCGTGTTTGTGTGGTAGCTGTGGTGCTTTGCTGCTTCTATGCCGCCATCTTGGCTCCGCCCCCCTATGTTCTACATTATTTAGACACCAATGAGGGTATGGCAGCCAAAAAAACTAATGTGATTTTTGGCTTGATAAGAGAAGCATTACCTTCAGGAATAAAAGGAAGTAATAGACCCACTGTACTCTGTCATGGTCACTATATTATACTAGATAAGGTATTATGCTCAGTGCTGGGCATCATATTTTAGAAAGGGAGTTACTGATAGACTGGAGAGCATTCAAAGGAGGGTAAGTAGAATGGTGAGGGTCCTTTAGACCATATTATATGAGGGTCTGTTGAAGGAACTGAGGTTTATTCTGGAGAAGAAAAGGCTCACAGTAGAAATGATAGCTATCTTCAAGTACTTGAAAGCCTATCACATAGAAAGATTAGACTTGCTCCATTTGGTTCCAGTTTGGCTGAACTAGGAATAATGGATGAAGCTGGTGTAATGGTAAGGGAATTTGAAGGTCTTCCCTGCCCCTTAATAAGCCTAAGGGAATTTGAGAACCTTCTCTGATTTAAAAATATACTCTGCCCCCCAATAGACTGAATGTAGTCACATAGAGCCTGTGGTGGGACAAGTTTGCTGAAGAGTAGAGCAGAGTTCACAGGAGAAGCTTGCTTAGGGGAAGTTTGTTTTTCAGGAAGGCCTACTTTTTGTTACTTTGTAATTGGGCAGTGGGTCACAATGTTTGTGATGTTCTCTGACCCTGGAGAAGGTTATGTATACCTCTGAGGTGAGGTTTTGCTGTGGGGCTCACTTATGGGAAGAGTTGTGTGATTTGGTGTAAAGCCAAGCATGAGCAGCTTTCCAGCAGAATGCTACTATGAACAGCTTTTAAGGTTCTGATTACACAGTATAGTGGACACTATATTTATTCAATAACAAATCAAGGCAAAACATTCAGAGAAAATCAAGGTACAGTGTTCACAATGTTATAACTTATCACAGAAAATCAAAATATAGCATTCACAACAACTTAACACAGAAAATGGCCACATAGTTTCCACTACAGTGGTCACAAAGTTTTCACAAAAAAGCAATTATTTAATAACTCAATCATCTAATCATCCTTAAGAACATTTGCCTCCTCAAGGAACACAAAGTACAGTAGTCAAAATACTCCACTCATGGGGCACACTAAGTTAACTCACTCAGGATTCCCTGGATCCCCTTCCATAGTCTCAGATCCTACCTGGATTCACCAAACTGTTACCTGGATTCAAAGGCAGACAGCTGCCAGGTCCTTGTCCAGCTCTCCACGCAGTCTATGTTCCACACTGAAGCTCATAGTGTCCAGTCCACATTAAATCCTCCATAGTCTCTGCTCCCAGGAAGTCGAGCTTCCACAAAGCCACAAACAAGTTCATTAAAAAAAAAAAAACTAGCATTATAGTCATTCCTCAGTCTTTTGGCAGCTCTGGCTGACCCTCGGACTCAGCAGAAGTTTCAGCTGGTCCCCAGAATCAAGAGCACTTCATCCAGGCTCTCCAAATCAAAATCATTCTCTTCAGCCTGGGGGGAAAGTGTTCCTCTTCAGCCTCCTCAGCTCCATTTCAGTCTCCCTGGCAGCAGCAACTTCTGCCTCCATGGAACTTGCTCCAAGAAGATCTGACTTACCTTCTCTGGGTTTTTCCTTATATTGTCCTTCCCTGTTCAGTCCCTTCCTGTTACATCAGCAACAGGAGACAGGAGATTATACCTTCTGTTTCTTTAACAGAGGCTTAATATGAACTAGGTGCTAAGTACCTCTTAGCTTAGCAATACAAAAGGAACTTAGATGTCTTTACTGTTACATTTGGCCAGATGAGACTCTGGGCAGCTGTTGAACCCCCACCCCCAACTTTGAAAACCCAGATGTTGGTGCTTCTCTCTCTGGTAACTAACACTGTATGTCTGTGATGGTCAGATAGCTAGAAGCCCTATCTGTTGGTCTACTGAATTGTGTTATTTTCTCTGTCTGTAAGTTTTGTTTGCTTGTACCTTCTCTTTGTTTTCTCTGAGGTTCAGGGTAATGACTTTTCCCCCTGAACTAGGTAAATGATATATGTTTGATTGATTAAAATAAGATTGTTAACCCTTTTTGAGTTGCTTTCCTTTGGAAAAGCAGATCAAAGAATGTGTACTAGCAGCCATCCAAGGTATTCTAGGGTGCTTGTTGCTACAGCTGGAAAGCAGTAGATTTAGACTTGATATAAGGAAACCCTTTCAAATCATTAGAACTTTCCAAAAGTGGAATGGCTGTCTCAGGCAGTAGTGGATTCCCTTGGAATTTGAGACGTTTTTGAGCAAAGACTGGATGACCATTTTTAAGGAGTGTCATAGTTGATTATTTTTTTCCAGGTGTGAGTTAGAATAGAGGATCAGTGAGGCCCTGTCCAACTCTGGAATTCTTTGATTCCATAGGGAAATAAATTTTGGCTCAATATAAGGAAAAGTCTCTGTAAAACTAGGGCTATCCAACAATGGAATTGGCCATAACATGAAGGAATGAACTTTTTTCACTGCCAGGGTTCAAGGAGAGGGCCAGTATTCATCTGTCAGGGGAGTTGTAGAGAAAATTTATTAATCAGGTGGAGAATTAGACTGGTTGACTTAAAAAAAATTATTTACTTTTATTTTACAACATTCAGTTCCACAAGTTTTTGAGTTCCAAATGTTCCTCAGCTTCCTCTTCTCCCTTCCCCTTCCCCCAACCATGGTAGTATGCAATCTAATATAGATTCTACATATACTTTCACATTAAACATTAGTCAGGTTGTAAAGAATTATAACCAATGAAAGGAAAAAGAAAGAAGAAACAAAACAAAACAAAAGAGAAAGAGCAAGTAGTTTGCTTTAAATTTCCATTAAGACTCTGTAATTCTTTCTCTAGATATGGATAGTCCATCTTTTGGAGTTATCTTATAACCTTGCATTGCTGAGAAGAGCCCAGTCTATGAAAGTTAGTCATCACAGATACAATGTATTCATAATTGTATACAATGTTTTCCTGGTTCTGTTCCTTTCACTCAGCATCAGTTTGCGTAACTCTCTTCAGGTTATCTCCTCATTTCTTATAGCACAATAGTATTCCATACATCCATATACCATAACTTGTTTAGCCATTCCCCAATTGAAGGGCATCATCTTGATTTTCAATTCTTTGCCATCTCAAAGAGAGGTGCTATAAATATTTTTGTATACATGGGTCCTTTACCCACTTATATGATCTCTTTGGAATACAGTCCTGGAAGAGGTATTGCTGGGTCAAAGGGTATGCACATTTTTATAGCCCTTTGGGCATAGTTCCAAATTGCTCTCCAAAGTGGTTGGATCAGTTCACAACTCTACCAACAATGCACTTGTTTTCCAATTTTCCCACATCTTCTTCAGCATTTTTCATTTCCCTGTTTTGTCATGTTAGCCAATCTGACCAGTGAGATGTGGTACTTAAGAGTTGTTTTGATTTGCATTTCTCTAATCAATAGTGATTTAGAGCATTTTTTCAGATGATTATAGATATCTTGCATTCCTTCCTCGGAAAACTTCCTGATCATATCCTTTGATCATTTATCAGTTGGGGAATGACTTGTATTCTTGTAAATTTGACTCAGTTCTCTGTATATTTTAGAAATGAGATCTTTATGAGAGATATTAGTTGTAAAAATTCATTCCCAGTTTTCAGCTTCCTGCCTAATCTTGGTTACATTGACTTTGTACAAAAACTTTTCAACTTAATCTAATCAAAATTACCCATTTTGCTTTTCATAATGCTCTATATCTCTTGTTTGGTCATGCATTCTTCCCTTCTCTGCAAATCTGACAGGGAAACTATTCCTTGCTTTCCTAGATTGCTTATAATATCAGCTTTTATCTAAATCGTGAACCCATTTTGACTTTATTTTGATATACGGTATAAGATATTGTTCTATGCCCAGTTTCTGCCATACTATTTTCCAGTTTTCCCAGCAGTTTTTGTCAGATAGTGAATTCTTATCCCAGAAGCTGGAGTCTTTGGATTTATTAAACAGTAGGTTACTGTAGTCATTGACTACTGTGTCTTGTGTACCTAATCTATTCCACTTATCCACCACTCTATTTCTCAGCCAGTACCAAGTGGTTTTGACAACTGCTGTTTTATGATACTATTTAAAATCTGGTATGGCTAGGCCAACTTCCTTAGTATTTTTTTTTCCATTAATTCTCTTGATATTCTAGACCTTTTGTTCTTCCAGATGGATTTTGGGAGGGGACCTTAAAAGTCAACCAGTCATAATTTGCCAATTTAGTGCCATACCAATAAAACTACCAAAAAATTATTTTATAGGGCTAGAAAAAATAATGACAAAATTCATCTGGAAAAACAAAAGTTCCAGAATATCAAGAGAATTAATGAAAAAAAAAATGCTGAGGAAGGTGGCCTAGCCATACCACATCTTAAATTGGATTATAAAGCAGCAATTGACCGGCTTTGATAGACTGGACTCTTTTCAGCAAGGCAAGATTATAAGATAACTCCAAAAGATTCATGATGGAAGGAGATGTCTACATACAGAAAAAGATCTAGAAAGAACAGAGTTTAAATGGAGACTGGAGCAAACTACCTGCTCTCTTTCTTTTTCATGTTTAATTTTTGTTTCCTCTTTCCCATTGTTCATTCCATCAGTTACAACCCTTCTTTACAACCAGACTAATGTCTAATGTGAAAGTATTTGAAGGCCCTATACTTAATTTCATGCTCCCATGGTAGGGGGCAGGGGAGACCTAAGGGAAAAAATTTGAAACTCAAGGGATTGTGGAACTGAATCTTGTAAATTAAAAGTAAACAAACAAATCAATAAAGAAAAAAAAAGAACCATAAAAAAATAAAGCATCAATCATCAAAACTACTTGGTACTGGCTAAGAAATAGAGGGGTAGATTAGTGGAATAGGTTAGGTACACAAGACACAATGGTTAATAATTATAGCAATTTACTGTTTGATAAACCCAAAGACCCTAGTTTCTGGGATAAGAATTCACTATTTGACAAAAACTGCTAGGAGAACTGGAAAATAGTATGGCAGAAACTAGGCATAGACCAATGTCTGACTCTATATACCAAATTAAAGTCCAAATGGGTACACAATTTATATATCAAGACTGATACTATAAACAAATTAGGGGAATAGTTTATCTGTCAGATTTATGGAGAATGGAGGAATTTATGACCAAACAAGGGATAGAGAACATTATGAAGCACAAAATGGATAATTTTTTTTACATTAAATTGAAAGGTTTTTGCACAAACAAAGCCAATGCAGCCAAGATTAGGAGGGAAACAGAAAACTGGGGAAGACTTTTTACAACTAAGGTCTCTGATAAAGGCCTCATTTCTAAAATATGTAGAGAATTGAGTCAAATTTACAAGAACACAAGTCTTTCCCCAGTTGATAAATGGTCAAAGGATATGACAGGGCAGTTTTCAAAGGAAGAAATTAAAGCTATCTATAGTTATATGAAAAAAGAAATGCTCTAAAGCACTATTGATTAGAGAGATGCAAAACAACTCTGAGGTACCACATCATACCAACGGATTGACTAATGATAAATGTTGGCGAAGATGTGAGAAAGTTGGAACACTGATTCATTGTTGGTGGAGCTGTGAGCTGCTCCAGACATTCTGGAGAGCAAGTTGAAACTATGCATACTCTTTGACTCAGCAATACCACTTCTAGGGCTGTATCCCAAAGATATCATAAAAATGGGAAAAGGACCCACATGTACAAAAATATTTATAGCAGTTCTTTTTGGGGTAGTGAAGAACTGGAAATTGAGGGGATACCCATCAATTGTGGAACAGCTGAACAAGTTGTGGTATTCGAATGTAATGGAACATATTGTGCTATAAGAAATGATGAACACACAGACTTTAGAAAAACCCAGAAAGAGTTATATGAACTGATGGACAATGAAGTGAACAGAACCAAGAGAACATTGTACAAAGTAACAGCCACAGTATAAGATGACTGATTTTGATAGACTTAAGCCTTCTCAGCAATGCAAGGGCCTAAAATAATTCCAAAGGACTCATTATGGAAAATGCCATCCATATCCAGAGAAAGAACTATGAGTCTGAATGCAGAGTGAAACAGACTATTTTCTTTTTCTTCTTTATCATGGTTTCTCCCCTTTGTTATAATTCTTCTAAACTAATGTGAAAATAGGCATGTTTAATAGGAATGTATATGTAGAATCTATATCAGTTTACATGCTATCTTGGAGAGGGAGGAAGGGAAATAGGGAAGAAAATTTAAAACTTATGGAAGTGAACATTAAAAACTAAAAATAAATATCTTTTAAAAAAATATGCTGTGGCTACAGTTCTTTCACCAACACTTTTGGTCACCTTCAGCCAAGCATTATGGGAATGTGGAATTTGGGTCATGTTATGGCTAATAAGCCTCTCTCTTGCAAAGGGGAAGCTATAGTTTTTCCATCTGATTTACCAGCTAGCTCTTTCAGCTTACTTCTGTGCCTCAGTTGGCTTCAGCTGAGATGCACTCTTCAGGGCCACCTGCTGCTCAGTTCCTGATTTACTGGAGTAGTTGTGATTGGTAAAATTCTCTCTGGGAGAAAGGATTATAGCTGTCCTTAGCCAACATCCTCAATTGATATCTGCAAGGCTCTCTTCTCAGCCAGGGAACCAGGCTGAGATTTTGCTTACCCTCTGAACTTTCCTTAAAATTCTTCTGTTAACTATTTTCCTGAATTTACTTCCTGAATTCAATTATCTGCTACAGTGGCTCCATGGGCTATCACCTAAAATAGTTAGAAACTTATTTTAGTTTTTAGATTTTAGCATATCTCCTACCTCAGGCAAGGGCTATCAGCAGATCTTAGCATTCCTTGATCCCTCCAGTCAATACTGACCTTCCCTTTCTGACCTCAGCAAAACTGTATTTTGCTCCTTCTCTGATGCCCCTACCATACAACAGAATAAAGGAAGAGGATTCTACATAAAATTGTGAATCTGTTTCACGTTATTTGCTTTTTTAAAAAGTATATAACTTCTACACTGTACTATCAAAACTGTCCTACTTGTTTATCCATCCTTCTTAACTGTCTCCTGTTTACATCTGTGCATTTTTAGAACATTCCAATGCCTTTCTTTAAAAAAAATAATTTAGCATCACTTCTGTTACTCCCCCCACCCTGAAATCTTTCCTCCTGCAATTAACCAAGGGAAAGAAAGGGGGGGAGAACTATCACAAAAAATAAATGTCAAGCAAAATAAAAGCACAAAGTGTCCTTGTCCAAAAATGATTTTTCTTTACCTACATCCATTACCTCTCTACCAAGAAGTGGGCTTCATTTGAAGAAGTGGTCATTCTTAAATTCTTAAATCTGTCAAGGTTGTTCTGTTTTACAATATTATTGTAAATTGTAAATATAAATTGTTTCCTTGATTCTGCTTACTGTACTGTGTATGAGTTGATAACTATCCAACATCTTTTCATTATTTATTATGGTGAAATAATATTCGATTACATTCACACATATTCCAACAATAATTAGAAATATTGTTTCACTCCTTTCTTCCTCACTTTTACACTTGAATATTCCTCATATTACTCTCTTTTCTTTAATTCATTTAAAACTCTTAAGAACAAAACCAATCCACCTCCAGACCTCTGTTTTTCTTATTTGAATTTCTCCTTACCCTTTGAAGACTTGAAGGTTCTGAAGGGATTCTTCTTACTTCATCCCCATTTGCATGTTATCACTATAGCATCATAGAGCTCCTTCTAATTGTTCAAATAAATATACCTTTCTAAATTTCTTTGGACTCTTGTGAGTATTTTAAAGTTCATACTCAGATCTGATCTTTTCACTAGAGATGCTTAAGAGTTTGCTATTCATTAAAGACCCATTTTTCACTTGGGACAAACTCAACTTTGTGAGAAGGACAAGTTATTCTTGGTCATAAGCTCACAATTGCCTTTGAAATATTGTATTCTTGGTCTCCTAGTTTTAAGTAGAAGTTTCCAAGTTTTGTGAAGTTTCTTGTTACTCCAACTGTTTCTTTCTGGATGCCCCCAGTATTTTTTCTTTGATGCGGGAACTGTGCATTTTAGCTATTACATTCCTGGAACTTTTCCTTTTGAGTTTTTAAAAGAGGTAATGTGTTTCCCCCCATCTTTACATTAGGCTGTAGGTCTAAGAGATCTGAGATGTTTTCATTTATGATTTCTTGAAATATAATGTATAGGTTTTAAAAAAAATTTTGGTTTTCAGAAAGTCCAATAATTATTAAATATTTCTTCTTGACCTATTTTCCAGTTTAATTACACACATACACACACACACTCACAAATACACACACATATGTATGGGTATATAATGTAAGTGTACATATAAACATATCTTATACTTTATTCTTTTTTTTCCAATCTTTGATTTTGTTCTAGTATTTCTTGCTTTGTCATGGAAGCATTGAATTGTTTGGTAAATTCTGTGTTCTGCTTGGGCTCATTTCAAGTCCCTATTTGACATCTTAGATCAGAATGTTAGGGACCTCAGAGTCCCTAGGCCTGGGCTGTCCCAACCTGAGTACTTTGATATTGCTCTGATCACTGCATGCTTCACTGGGGCTTCTAAGGTCACCACCCTAAGACTTATTTACTACCCTGAGGCTTTCTTAGGTGAGCCCTCTATTTTTAAAATTTTATTTATTTATTTACTTTTAGTTTATGACATTCAGTTCCACAATCCCTTGAGTTTCGAAATTTCTCCCCCTCTCTCTTTTCCCCCTCCCCCATGGCAGCATTCATTCGAATACAGGATCCACAAAGACCTTCACATTAAACATTAGTAAGGTTGTAAAGAAGGATTATAACCGATGGAATGAATGATGGGAAAGAGGAAACAAAACAAAACAAGAAAAAGAAAGAGAGCAAGTAGTTTGCTTCAACCTGCACTCAAACTCTGTAGTTCTTTATCTGGATGTGGACATCTCTTTCCATCATGAGTCTTTTAGAGTGAGCCCTCCATTTTTACTACCTTAAGATACAGTACCTCACAGACCACATATTTATCTTTGGTTGCATTGGGAGATGCTGATGATAACTTTTTTGGTGGGTGAACAGATCCCTTTTCTCTTTCCTCATAGACTATTGGCTGACTTTTTTTGTAGTCCTAGAATGGAAGAAGTCACTTACTATAGTTTCTCATTGGATTTATTGATCATAATCCAGTATAGTGCAAAGTTTATGATTTTGTTGGAATACATATGTGACAGCTGGTAGGCTTGCCTCTTACTCAGGCAGCCATTCTGGCAGAAAGTTGGTGGATTACATTTTTGGTAGGAAGATAGACTTCAGCTCAGAAATAAAATTTAAAAAAGAAAAAGAAAACAATGGAACCAAAGAGGAAAAAGGCCTGTATGTATAAACATATTTGTAGTCACTCTTTTGAGGGAGCAAATAATTTCAACTAAGCAAGCACCCACCAATTGATGAATAGCTAAACAATTTGTGGTACATGAATGTAATGTAATATTACTATGCTGTAAGAAATGAAGAAAAAACAGATGGAAAAAACAACAACCCTGGAAAGCCTTATAAGGACTAATGCAGAGTGAAGTAACAGAACCAGAAGAACAATTTATATTTTAACATCAGATCTGTAATACAAAAAGAGCAAAACAACAACAACAACAACAACAACAACAACCAAACAACCCTATATTATTCTGAAGGACTTAAAACTTCTGACCAACTAAATGACCAATTAGGATTCCAGAGGAATAATGAAAAACATTGGCCCTTGTGATAAAAAAATAGTCTAATGTATAGAATAAGCAATGCATTTTTGATTGATGTGGGAATTTATTTAGCTTGACTGTGCTTATGTGATGCATGAGTTTTTCCTTCCTCCCTTTCTTCCTTCTTTTCTCTTTCCTTCATTCCTTCGTTTGTTCGTTCATTCGTTCGTTCGTTTGTTCCTTCCTTCCTTCCTTCCCATTTGTTTTTAGTAACCCAAAGAGACACATTGTTCTTCCCAGAAGCCTCTTGTTTCTCATTTTAAAAAATATCTTTTATTGATACTATTTTCTTTATTTTACACCATGGCCATTTGCCACTGAGTCTCCTTGCCATAACTACCTTCCCCCCCCACCCCTGCCCCACTTTTAACAAATAAGTATAATTAAATAAAACCAATCAGTACAATGTCTACCACCTTTCTTTCTGCTGAAAGGTGGGAAGCATACTTCTACTTCATTAGATTTCTGAAGTCATTATCAACCATTGCACTGATTGATTAGATTTCTTAAAGTTTTCCTTGTTGTCTTCCTTAACATTATTGTGCTTGTGATAGTAGCAATATCCTAACAACCACTACTAGCATTGGTCCCCACCACTACCACATGCAACTTAGACAAGTTTTTCCTTAAAAGGCATTGGAGGTATCCTTAAGACATGATTGCCTTAGTAATGGTGGTGGTCATGGAGCCACTAATGATCCAGGCTAAATGTTGATTTTATAAATTCTCCTAGTTTATATTAATACCACAAGGTTTATTTCACTCTTTTGCAGTTATTGTCTTCTAATGTTTCTCCAAATCTTTCTTATTTGTCATTTCCTATAGGAGAATAATATTCTACTGTTTTAATACAGTAGCTTTCCCTAAATGATGGATACTCACTTTGTTTCTAGTTCTTTTTTTATAACAAAAAAACCCTGCTATATATATATTTTATATATATACATATATATATGCAAATATACATATACATGTCTTTGACTTCCTTGAAGTATATGTCTGCTAGTGGTATTAATGGATTAAAAATTATGTGCAATTTTGGATATAATTCCAATTTTTCCCTAGAATAGTTGGAGTTATGAGTACAGTGCCTGTTTTCTCACTATTCCTCCAACATTTTTTATTTTCCTCTTCTGTCATCTTTGCTGATCTAATGGGTAGTAAATAATACTCTAGAGTGGTTTTAATTTGCATATCTCTTATTATTAGATATTTGGAGAAATTTTTCATATGAATGTCAACTTATATTCCTTTGAAAACTGCCTACTCATATCCTTAGGCCACTTATTTACCAAGAAATGGTTCTCCCTAGTTAAATACCTCTCTCATAATTCAAGTTTTACTGATTTTGTTTGTACAAAAGCGTTTCAATTTTATCTTCTATTAGTCAGAGTTATCCCTTGTTTAGTTACCAATTTTCTCTCTAGTCATAGTTGTGTAAGGTACTTTCTTCTATCCTTCACTAATTTTTTTAAAATTCAGATTTATAAAAGCATTCAGATCATGTAAACAGTTGGAACTTGTATATAGTATAAATAATAGTCTAAATTTAATTTCTACCAGACTTCACTCCAGTTTTCTCCATAGTTTTTTTTTTTTAAAGATTAATTTCAACAAGTAGAGATAAGGAAGGAGGCTTTTCAGATATAGGAGAAAGCCTGCATAATCCCACTACAGCAAGAAGAGGGTAGGGTAACACAGAACAAGGGTTGGGAATCACAGGTGGCCTTGAAGCCTCAGGTTCCCCACCCCTGACATAGAGAGAGAGTTAATAGCTTGATTTTACTGCAATGTAGAGTTCGAGAATTAATGAAAAAGCACTTTGAAACATTGCTCATAATTCTGGACATACAAATACAAAAGCTGAGATAGGCTCTTCTCTCAAGGGGCTTACATTCTAATGTAGAAGATAACACATAGAGAGAGACATAATTAAGCTGCAAGTCACATGGAAAAATCCCATAGTCTTTAGGGTCTGTCAGTAAAGCAGATGCTAATACATCTTTCTTGTTTCCTCTGCTAATATCAAGTCTGTTTCTCATGAAGTACTGAACAGTATCAAGGTGGAGAACTTTCTTTCCTGGGTCTTCACTAGCTGTGGTCATTGCAGAGGTCATAACTTTAGCACCTGCAGAAACAGTTGCTAGCTCACATCTCCACAGGGATTCATTCCTGGCTGTGAAGGACTGCCATTCCTTGAGTTCTTGGACATACTTGCCCATGGGTGAGAGTTGGTTAGTGACTGGTATTGGAGGTGTTAAGGAAGGCAGTCCCCTTCTCTACAAGAATTGCTCTCCTTGATGGTGACTAGAGGTGGGGTAAGCTGGAGGTATTGCTATTCTTAAGGCTCTAGGGCAGTGGTTCTCAACCTTCCTAATGCCACGACTGTTTAATACAGTTCCTCATGTTGTGGTGACCCCCAACCGTAAAATTATTTTTGTTGCTACTTCATAACTGTAATTTTGCTACTGTTATGAATCATAGTGTAAATATCTGATATGCAGGATGTATTTTTATTGTTACAAATTGAACGTAACCCAGAAGTTGAGAACCTCTGCTCTAGAATTTTTCCATTGGGTCTAAATGGAGATAGTGATGATTTGACTCACTTTGCAGATGCCAACTCCTCCTCTAAAGGGGAGCAATGTGAAGCAAGTCTGAAAAGGTAGACTGGAATCAGATTTTGGAGGCCTCGAATGTCAGAAATGAAGTAAATTGAATTTGTTTAATCCACACACTGACATTTGGGTGTCCTTTCACAAATAAACTTACGAAGAGCTTCATCCCACCTTTACCCCCACCTCTGTATAGACACAAAGACTTTTATTCCCAGCCATAGATGCCTCACTCTGAAGAGAGAAGACTTGTTCCATTATTTGAAAACCTCTTCTCCCTAGGGTGCCATTTCCTCTAGGGAACTGATTGCTAGTAGGACTTCTAAATGACTGGTTTTTCAGTCCAGATAATCTGTTAAGAGTTTACAGCAAAAGGAGCCAGTTAGAGTAGGAAATCTAGGCTTGTCAGGACAAAAGCTTCATTTGCTCTTTAATTGTGGGAATTTGTTTTCCCTTCATAAAAATCCCTCCCGGGGCAGGAAGGAAAAATAGCGATGAATGAGAATAGTTTCCAGAGAACCCAGGCTGAGGCCAACATTTCTGGGGTGATGCCTTTGTATTCCTACCTCCCCAAAAGGGATATAGAGACTCAGATAAAAGAAACCTGGAAGACATTGCTTAATTGCTTCCTATGTTTCATATGTATTAGTCTTGTAGAATCACAGAATGTCAGATCTAAAAGGGATCTTAGATTATCTAGTCATTTTAGAGGTGAGGAAACTGAAATTCTCCATGCCTCTCAATATATGGCCACTGTCTTCTCCCAGGAAGAGACCAGGATGCTTGTTCTATTTGTTCAGTCATTTTTCAGTTATGTCTGACTCTTCATGACCCCAATGGGAATTTTCTTGGTAAAGATACTGGAGTGGTTTGCCATTTCCTTCTCCAGCTGATTTTTTACAGATGAGGAAACTGAGGCAAACTAGGTTAAGTGACTTGCCCAAGGTCACACAACTTCTAAATCACATAGCTACTGAGACCCTATTTGAACTCAGAATGATGAGTCTTTCTGACTCCATGCCTGCACTCTATCCACTGGACCACCTAGCTGCCATAGGCTCTCAACTTTATCGTATTACATTACCTAGAATTAGGGTAGAAAAAAAAACTACATCTAAGATATGATGGACTTGAAATCACAGAATGTTAGAGTTCAAATACACTTCGGAGATTATCTGGTTCAACCCACTCATTTTATAAATGGAGAAAAATGAGATCCATAGGCCTGAAATGATTCGCCCAAGGTCACATGGCTAAGCACATGACAAATCCCATGTATGGGATTTGATTTCAGGTCCTTTGATTCTAAATTCAGCACTATTTCATTTAAATTATGGTAATCTGGATAAAAGTGACATGTCAGTCCGTGTCCCTCTACTTCCTAGCTTTTTAAAAAATTATTATAAATTTTTTTTTTTTTTGCTGTTTGGAGGGCAGTTACGGGTTAAGTGACTTGCCCAAGGTCACACAGCTAGTTTTTTTGTGTGTGTTAAGTATCTGAGGTCAGATTTGAACTCAGGTCCTCCTGACCCCAGGGCCAGTGCTCTATTCACTGCGCCACCTAGCCGCCCCCTAGCTTTTTTTTTAAAATTACACAGATGACAGCCTGAGTGTTATCAGTTCAATGTGGCATGAGGTAGGTGTAGTCCTCAGATATGAAATTAATGCAAAAAACATTGAGACTTAAACATCGTTGCCAGTTGGGAACTCCAAATTCTCCCAACCACTCTAGGTTTAAATTCAAATGGCAAAAGGAAAATCTACCTGCAGAATTCCTCCCCGAAGCAACTTTCCTAAAAGGAAATGAGAGTTTGGAGGAACTAAGAACAGATGAAAGAGAAAATAGTGTTGTGGGTTGTGGTGTGTGTGTGTGTGTGTGTGTGTGTGTGTACATGAGCTGGGGGCAATGAATTCCCATTATTATAGGCAGCACAAATATAAACCCCAAGACTTTCTTCAAATACTTGAGTGTTTCACCCCATTTCCAGGAAGGCACTTCCATAAATAAGAAAAACCTAGGAAAAAATGGAACAGAAGTTCTGCGAAGTTTGGATTCAGTCAAAGGGCCATACTTGAAGACCTAGAGGGCCACACGTGGCCTCAAAGCCACAGGTTCCTCACCCCTGGGGGGTACAAGGAATAGAGTGGGGGACCTGGAATTATGTTGATTTAAGTTAAAATTCAGTCCTCAGACAATTAGTTGTATGGTCTTGGTCTGCCTCAGTTTCCTTATCTGTAAAATAATATCTCCTCCCTCTCAGAGTTGTTGTGAGGGTCAAAAAAGGTGATAATATTTATAAAGTATGTTTTGAATCTTAAAGCACTATTATAAATAGCAGTTATGACATTATTATTATTATCCAATAAATTAAATTCATTTTAGGTGCAAACATAAAAACTAAAAAGACAAAAAGGAAAACTTGTCCCGGTTCTCAAGGAGCTTACATTATACTAAGGTTTACAGTTTGTAAACAGATAAGAAAACAAAAAGAATTTCCTCATCACTCTAGCTGCTGGAGTCTTTCCCTTTAAAGTTAGATTTTATCTACTCTGAATGTTCTTCTATGTACTCAATTATTTACATTTTATCTCCCAGATTAGAAGGCAGACACCCTCTGTGCCTTTATTGTATCCCCATCACCTGGCCAGAAATGGTTCTTGAATGAATGAATTAAGAGGATCGGGGAAGGATTCTGTAGGAAGTAGCACCTGGACTGAACCTTGAAGCAAGAAAAAGATTATAAAAGGCAGAGCTGAGCAAGAAAATCATTCCACACACGGAGGTTGGTTTTTGCAAAAGTATGGCAGCAGGAGACAGAATACCAAGCTTGGGAAAGGGCAAGAAGGCCAGTTTGCCTCAGATAATACAAGAAAGAGAGAAGTATGAAATAAGCCTGGAAAGGTAGACTAAAACGTACCCAGTTGGGGAAGACCTTTAAATATCAGGCCTAGCAGCTTTTATTTAGATGTCATGTGGGCCAGTGGAAAGCCTAGTAGAGATAGAGTTAGAGGCTTTGTGTTCAAATACTATCTCTCATACTTATTAATTCTGTGATCTTGGGCAAGTCAAACAGCCTTTTTGCATCAGTTTCTCACATCTGAAATGAGGAAGTTGGACTAAATGCTTCTTAGATCTAAATCTGTGAGTCTATCACCCTAGTGGATGAGAGGAAGCCACTGAAGTTTGGTAAGTGAGAAAAAGACATAGTAAGACTTAGGCTTTATAAAGATAGAGACCAAAACTGTGATTTCATTGGTATAGGAAAGTCAGAGGCAAAGAAAATTCCATCTGGTCTTAGAGAGCTGCCCAGAGCAGTGAGAAGTTAAGTGATTTGTCCAAGGTAACACAGTGAATATGTGTCAGAGGCAGGATTTGAACTCAGATCTTCCTGGTGGGCTCACTATCCACTATACCATGTTACCTTTCAAGACTGATATTTCAGAAAGCAGTTTGAGAAATTCTCTTTTGTGTGTGTGGCTTTTTTTGGAGGGCAATTGAGGTTAAGTGACTTGCCCAAGGTCACATGGCTAGTTTTTTGTGTTAAGTGTCAGAGGCTGAATTTGAACTCAGGTCCTTCTGACTCCAGGGCTGGTGCTGTATTCACTGTGCCACCTAGCCGCCCCCTTGAGAATTTCTTGAAGGATGATTTTTAGGCTCTTTTTTTGATCATGGCTTTCAGGTAGTCCAATAATTTTTAAATTATCTCTCCTGGATCTATTTTTCAGGTCAGTGGTTTTTCCAATGAGATATTTCACATTGCTTCTATTTTTTCATTTGTTTGGATTGGTTTAATAGTATCTTGATTTCTCATAAAGTCATTAGCTTCCATTTATTTCAATCTAATTTTGAAGAAATTATTCAGTGAGTTTTTGAAATTTCTTTTCTATCTGGCAAATTCAGCTTTTAAGGCATTCTTGTCCTCATTGGCTTTTTGGGCCTCTTTTTGCCATTTGAATTAATCTATTTTTTTATGATATTATTTTCTTCAGTCAAGCTGTTGACTCTCTTTTCATGATTTTCTTGCATCATTCTCATTTCTCTTCCCAATTTTTCCTCTGCTTCTCTCACTTGATTTTCAAAATCCCTTTTGAGCTCCTCCATGGCCTGTAACCAGCTCATATTTTTCTTGGAAGCTTTTGATGCAGGAGTTTTGACTTTGTTGTCTCTTCTGGTTCTATGCTTTTGTTCCCCCCAAAAGATTCTATTGTTTAATTGAGCTTCCTCTGTTTGCTTATCTTGCCAACCAATTACTTGACTTTTGAGCTCTTTGTCACAGTAGAACTCTGCTTCCAGAGTGGAGAGAGCTGTGTCCCAAGTTGCTGGGGTTTTCGCAATTGTCAGAGTTGTCATCAGAGCTATGAGGATGGTGCCCTCTCTATAGCTACCACAAGCTCTGGCACACTAGTGTTCCTCACTCCAGGACCACCACTCAAGACTATGACCCAGATCCAAGCAGGTCAAAGCAAGAGCAATTACCCTCTGAATAGCCACTTGGTCCTCCTGCAATCTGTAGGTCAGGAGCTCTAGAGGCAGCCACATGGCAGCAGTTGTAACCACTGCACCTCCACCACCTTCTGCTACCCTGAGGGCTGGGACTGGACCACACTCTTCTCTTGCCCAGTTCAAACAGAGTTCCCTACTGACCTTTTACTTTCTCTTTAGCATTTATGGATTGAGAAGTCTGGAAACCGCTGCTGGTGATTCATTCTCCTGAAGTTGGCCCCAGCCAGTCTGGTCCCCAGGTCTGGGCTGGCACAGCTTGCATGGGACTGAATTTGGCTGGTGTGATAGACCTTTCCTGTTTGTCTGCCAGGCTGCCTGCAGCAGGAGATGTGTTTCTCTCTGTCATTTTGTGGGTTCTATAGCTCTAAAATTTATTTAGAGTTATTATTTTTACAGATATTGGAGGTGGTTGGAGTGGGGCTTAATCAAGTTCCTGCTTTTACTCCACCATCTTGGCTCCACTCAGGAAGCATATTTTAGCAACTATGTGGAGGAGACATCAGAGAGGGGAAGAGACAGGAAGCCTGAAGTCCATCCAGAAGTCTAAGAGGTGATGTGTGCCTAAATTAGGGTGGGGGCCCATGTAAGCAGATGGTTGAAAGACATGTTTTAGAGATAGCTTTGCATTCCCAGCCCTTAACATGGTTCCTCCCACAATTAGGAGGATCAGGGAAAGTTTCTTTTTTTCAGTCAAAAAGTATTTTTTGGTTTGGATGTATGAAGATACTCATTTTTTTAAAAATTTGAGTTCCAAATTCTCTTCTTCTCCCTAGACCCTCACTAAGCCATTGAGAAGGCAAACAATATGATACCCATTCTACTTGTGAATTCATGCAAAACATATTTCCGTTTTAGCCAATTGCAAAAATAGTCACATGTACAAACACAAAAATGCAAAAATAATTTAAAAAGTGAAAAACAATACGCTTCAATTTGCACTCAGAGTTCATTGATCTTCTCTCTGGAGGTGCGTGGCATTTTTCATCATGAGTCCTTTGGAATTGCTGTGGATCATTGTATTGATCAGAATAGCTAAATCATTCACAGTTGATCATCACTACAATATTACTGTCACCGTGTACAAAGTTTTCCTCATTCTACTCACTTCACTTTGCATCAGTTTGTACAAATCTTTTCAGGTTTTTCTGAAATGATCCTGCTTGCCATTTCTTATAGCACAATAATATTCCATTACAGTTCTATACCTGAACAACTTGTTCAGTCATTCTCTAATTGATGGGCATTTCTTCAAAGAATTTCCAATTCTTTGCCACAAAAAAAAAGAGTTGCTACCAATAATTTTTGTACACATTAAGTCCTTTCCCTTTCCCTTTCTCTTTTCTTTTTGATTTCTTTGGTATACAGACCTAGTGTTGGTAATGCTGGGCCAAAGAGTGTGCCTAGTTTGATAACTCTTTCAGCAGAGTTTCAAATTGCTCTTTAGCAAAGAAACTTTTTATAGGAAGTGATACTTGCCCTGAGCCTTAAAGGAAGAAAAGGATTCTAAAAGTTGGGTAGACTTGAGGGACAGCATCGCAGGCATGGAGTGAGAGGTGATAAGGCCCTGAACATCAGTTTTTGCCCATTCTGACATTCTATATTGTCTAATTCTGACATTCTATGTTCTCTAACATTTCTTACAATCTAAATTCCATAGTCCTTTCCAGTTTTGATATGCTAGGCCAGGGGTGCGGAACCTGCAACCTTGAGACCACACGTGGACTTCTAGGTTCTTGTGTGAGGCTCTTTGACTGAGTCCAAGTTTCACAGAACAAATCCTTTTATTAAGGAGATTTGTTCTATGAAGTTTGGATTCAATTAAAAGGCTGCAATTGAGGACCTAGAGGGCCACATGCGATCTTGAGGCCGCAGATTTCCCACCCCTGTGGTTCTAATGTCCCTGTAGTCCTCAAATTCATCTGTTTTTGGAGGTCCTTCTGATGAGGTGTAGGCTCTGGGACGCCTCCCCCCTTTTTGAGCTCTCCTTGATTCTTTTAGGTACAGGCTCTGGGAAAGTAAACCTTCCCAGGGAAGACATTTGCCTGAGGTCATGAGCCTTGAGATGCGGTTCTGCCCAAGTCTTTAGCTCGCTTTGTTCTAATAGTTTCCCACCCTTGAATTGGCCTGGCCTGCCATTGTCTGTGGTCTCCAGGTAGCCTCCAGCAACTTCCCACCCTTAGTCACTCATTACTAGAGTCTGATCTCATCTTGACTCCTGAAGGCCCTCCCTACTGGAGTCTGACCTCATCTGACTCCTCCTGAAGACCCTCCCCAATCTCCTCCTCTGGACCACCCCTAGATTCCTCCCACAACCTTTCTGTATACAGAATCCCATCTTCCTTCCACGGCCATGGGATAGCTTAGACTTGCTCAGTGAGAGCTCCTTAGAATGCCTTAGCAGAGAGTTGCGCTGTGAGAGCACCTTTAAATGGCCTAGTACCCCAAGTGGTGAACTTGAACTTTCAATAAACTTAACTTTTTCCTTGGCTGAGAAGACTTGAGTGGAATTCTTTCAGCAGGACCCAGCATGTTGGTATTTTGGGGTCTCAGGCAGCCCTAACCCTCTTTGGATAATCTGTTTTTTGGTTTTTTTGCTTTTTGAAGAGGGGAAGGTAAGGCAATTGGGGATGACTTGCCCAAGGCTAGTATTGTGTTAAACAACTGAGGCTGGATTTTAACTCAGGTCCTCCTGACTTCAGGTCTGTTACTCTATTCACTGTGCCACCTAGCCACACCTGATATTCTGTATTCTAAGGTACCTTTCATCTGACATTATCTTTTTCAAATTCTCTTCCTGCTTTAATATTTTATTCTTTGTTTTCTAAGGTCCCTTCTTCTAACTCTCACTTTTTCCTTTTAAGGCCCCCTCCAATTTTGACATTTGCAGATTCTGGGGTCTTCCAACTCAGGGACTCTTTTTACTTAGGCGCTTTTCAATTCTAATAGTCACTGATTCTATGAAATCTTCTTATTCCCTACCCCATTCTATTTTCTGGAATTCTAATACCATAACCTTTCTCTTTACAGGGATTTTTAACAAAAGGTAATCTGTTTAATTGTTAGAGAAATAATAGGGTAAGCTATAAGACATTGATATCTCAATGTGAATAAAGAATTTGGTGGGGCAGGTGGTAGCTAGGTAGTTGCAATGAATAGAGCACCAGCCCTGGAGTCAGGAGGAATTGAGTTCAAATTTGGCCTCAGACATTTAACACAAAACTAACAGTGTGACCTTGGGCAAGTCCCTTAATCCCAATTGCCCTACCTTCCCCCTCCAAAAAGCACATACACAAAAAGAATTTGAGAATAGGTTTTGAGATGGAAAGGTGGAAAA
>CM053595.1:90976538-91003946 GCA_028646575.1 Pseudocheirus occidentalis
GCCTGTATTGAATTGCTGCTTCTTCCAGTGGGAGTGGGTGACAGGGGAGGAATTGTAAGAATCTAGAATTTAAAGCTATACAATCAAATGCAACTGGGAAATAATACATACAGGGACAGGGTCAGGGAGACCCTCCCTGCCCTACTAGAAAGCTAGAGGGGCGTTGAAGGAGGACATAAAAGGGAACAGATTGTGGGAGGCTTTAAGGTGGGGTCAATGTTTTGGGCTGGGGGGTAGGGGAAAGAAGGGGAGAAAATTTGTAACTCAAAACCTTGTGGAAATGAATGATGTAACCAAGAAAATAAAAAAATAAATAAAAAATAAAATAAAATAAAATCACCTCCTAATTTTATTTATTATTTCAATTTTTTTAAATTTCAATTTTATTTCTATCTCCTTTGATTTTCAGGATTTCCATTTTGGTGTTTAATTGGGGATTTTAACATTTTTCTTTTTTAAAGTTTTTTTTTCAGTGCATGCCCAATTTGTTGATCTGCTCTTTCTCTCTCTTATTGATATACATGTTTAGAGAAACAGAATCCTCCCCTCCCCCCCCCACAATTTTGGCTGGATCCCACAAGTTTTAGCATGTTGTCTTATTGTTATCATTCTTTTTAATGAAATTAATTATTGTTTCTATGATTTGTTCTTTGATCCACTCATTTTTTAGGATTAGATTATATTTGATTTTTAATTTTTAATCTATTATTCCAAATAGTTGTGGAAAGACGTGAGCAACTCATTAATGGACTGTAATCTGTGCTGGTGGAATGAGTATTCATGGAGTTGAAGTCAAAGAGCCACTGAAATATGATCAAATGCCCCCAAATACTTGAATGGAATACAAGTGTCATGGATGGGTTATCCAGACGGGAAAGATATATCTTGAGGGCAGAAATCATGCTTTGTCCTTTGCATTTATCCATAGCATTGAGCAAGGGGCTAGAGTTTGCTAAAGGCTTATTCTCTGGTCTGTTAATAACTTGTCCTATGACACTGTGAGACCAAGTTTTTTGTGACTTGCACAACACTTGGCAAAGTGTTGTATGGACTCAAAGTAGTGTGGGTGGGTCAGAGGGAAGGAAAATACCTGTCTCATATGGGGCTCGTAGATTTACACCTGGAAGGATCTCAGAGGCCATCTAGTACAACCCTCTCATTTCATGGGTGAGGAAATTGAGGTTCACAAAGAAGAAGCGGTTGGCCCAAGGTCTCACATGTAAGAAGCATCAACAGTGACATCTGAATCCAGTTCCTCTGGCTCCAGAGCTAGTGTTCTTCCCACTGTACCATGCATGCTAAGTTAGCAGGGAAAGATGGGAGGGATAGGCTTTAAGATGGGCCTTGTAAAATTGTGAGGATTCAGAGGTCAATGAAGCAGGATGGTTATTAGGACCACTGTGGGTTAGCTTGTGTCCTATAATAACTCTCTGTACCCCAAGAGAAGAATTGATTAAATATCAACCCATCATAGGCCATCCTCCCTATGTTTAAAGATAGCAAAGTCTTCATATTTGCTCTTTCTAAGCATTAATGGGCAATAGTCAATAGAGGGGAGGAAATAGCAGTAGTGGGTGGCTAGGTGGCTAAGTGGATAGAGTGCCAGGCCTGGAGCCAAGAAGACTCATCTTTCTGAGTTCAAATCTGACCTCAGACACTTTCTAGCTGTGTGACCCTGGACAAGTCACTTAACCCTCTTTGCCTCAGTTTCCTCATTTGTCAAATGAACTGGAGAAGAAAATGGCAAATCACTCTAGTATCTTTGCCAAGAAAATCTCAAATGAGGTCATGAAGAGTCAGATATGTCTGAAATGACCCAATAAAAACAAATAATGGTAGGTGATTGGCAAGAGAATTAGAGTTAAAAGAGACTTAGTGGCTCCTAAGCTCCCCTCCCGGAGTATTGGGTTCTCTCCCAGGATTCAGTTCACAAGGCTAGAAGGTTCTAAGGGCCCTTTACCTGCTGACCTTCCAAAACTGCTTCTGTCCCTCACTCATTCCTGTCCCTGCTTTACAATGAGGCTGTTAGGAGCTGATACAATTGTGCAGCAACCTTGCAATAGATTTCCAAAATGATTGGCCCAGAAGTAGACGGGTGAGTGGTATTTTGTGTTTTGGGGCATGGAGGCAAAGGACTTGGATTCAAATTCTGCCTCTGCCTCTTGCTATCTATGTGATGCGGTGTAAATCACCCTCCGGACCTCAGTCTCATCTATAAAATGAAGATCTTTAAAGGAACTTTGCCCTCTAAAATCCTGTGCCGATTCACAAGCCCAGACTCCTGACAGGGCAGGGATTTTAGGACTGAGTGATAGAAGGAACTTTAGGGATTATCTCATCCAATCTCTTCACTCTTCACTTTCTACCATTCTCCCTGCCCCAGGAATTCCTGAGGTCTTCCTCTCCTGGATATTAATCCCTAACATCCTGAGTATTTACCATCCCTAGTATTAAATCTCAACCCTTGGAAGCTAAGGATATTTAAAAAATGTTTTCAGTTGAGGTTAACCCCGGGAGCGATTTCCATGGACAGTAACCCAACCCTGTGCTCCAGCTGGACTCCTTTCTTCACTGCCCCTCCCCCGACCCTCAGTGTCTCACTCATACATACATCACATTCCAGCACCTCCATGAGCCTTAACAAACACAGTTCTCCCCACAGGGAGTCCCATGATCCCCTCTACTACGATCCCTTCCCTGTTCAGAGTTGGGACTGGTGAATTATCACAGGATTTAGAAAGGGATGTTCCTTAGAGAAAATCTAGTCTAGCTCTTCAAGTCCCTTCATAGTCTAGCCCCCTCCCATCTTTCCTGTCTTCATGCACCTTACTCTCTTTGGTTCAGTGACACTGGTCTCCTTGCTATTCCACAAACAATTTGCTCTATTTCTTACGTTTGAGTATTTCTCTGACTGTCCCTCATTCTGGAATGTTCTACCTCATCATTTCTGCCCTCTGCCTTCCCTGACTTCTTCATGTTCCAGTAAAAATCCCATCTTGTACAAGATACCTTTCCCAACCCACCTAAAATTCTAATGTCTTCTCCCTATTAATTATTTCTTATTTATCCAGTATATAGTTGATTTGTAAATATTTGTTTGATGTTTGTCTCTCCATTTCATTTTGAGTTCCTAGAGGGCAAGGGCTATCTATTGTCTCTTTGTGTATTCAAAGTGCACCTGACATAGTAGGTTGCTTATTAACTGACTAATTGATTTTGAGTCTCACAAAACCTTTCCTTGCAGGAAGAAAATAAGCAAAAGCAAAAATAGACCTAATTAAAAGAGATAAGCTGGGGAATTCCATCTTGCTAAAAGGGTACCATGGATAATGAAGTAGTATCAATACTAAACATAGGTACACCAAATGGCATGGCACCCAAATTTTTAAAGGAAAAGTTAAATGGATTGCAGCAAGAAATAGATAGCAAAAGTATTACTAGTGGGGAACCTCAACTTTCCTCTCTCAGAGATAGATAAATCTAATCACAAAATAAATAAAATGGAAGTTAAGGAAATAGGTAGAATGTTTGAAAATTTTAATATGATAGACCTTTGGAGAAAATTGAATACAAATAGGAAGGAACATAACTTTTTCTCAGCTATGCCTGGCACCTTCATAAAAATTGGTCATGTATTGGGGCTTTAAAACTTCACAAATAAATGCAGAAAAGAAGAAAAAGTAAATTCATCCTTTTCCGACATGGGTTTCTGTGGTCCCCAAAGTTGTCAGACAACACTGTTTAATAGTTCCTCTTATTTAGCAAAGCTGGTGCCCAGAAAGTAGATTGTATTGCCGGGCCTGTCCTCAAAGTCCTTCTAGTAAAAAAGAAACTATTGGAGCTTGCTTTCTGGTGGCATAGGGTCCCTTACTCCATGATGAAGCATCGAAGGAGGCCTTACTCACTTTAAATTCAGACTTTTTGTACACTATTTTGTATTATCCTCTTATTAGTTTCTGGGTCTTCTATTCTCATATCCCCAAGTGGATTGCAAGATACTTGAGGACAAGTACCATATACTATATTTCTGGGTACAAAGTAAGAGCTCAATAGATACCTGATGAATTTTAATTTTGACTGTGAAGGTTTTCACATATAATAATGGTTGTGATGGCCTATAATCTCTTTTTTCCAAACTAATTTTCTGCATAGTTTGAAGATACATGGAAGGAACAACTCCCACAGTCAATGGTATCTTATGTGCTGGAAGAAGCACTAAGTGAGGGCCCAGACCAGAAACATACAAAGTTAGACAAGCATTGAGCAGGGGACACATGGTGTACTTTGAAGGAACAAAAAGGATACACTGGGTTGGGTTTAAGTATGCAAGGATAACAAGGTGCTATGTTTTTCCAGCCTTTGGCAATTACTTAATTCATTTGGCAGCAACAGCTGGGCATTGGTCACAGAAATCAGTTCTGCATGGATTGCTGAGCAGCTGGAGGTATTCAGGACAAGCTGGCCAGTGCTTCTCAGACATAAACAACTGGGTCCCATAGTATCATAGAACAAAGTCATTAAGAGACTAATCAATTAGCCTTCGGCAAACTTCTATTCTGGGTCCAGATCTGTGCTCAATGCTCTGAGGGATGTAAAGTAGGAGATGTGATTTCTGCCCTCAAGGAGTCTACAATCAATCAATCAGCAAGCATTTGTTAAGCATTGTGTGCGAGGTACAACACTAGGTGTCTGAGATACAAAGACAGAAATGAAACCTGTCCTGACCTGCAGGTGTTTATATCAAGCAAAGGGCGCAAATGTACAATCAGTAGGACGTATCTATGAGCTACCATAGTTCATTTCTGTCTCTGTTAGAAAATGTGACTATTTCATAATCATACATGGAGAGTTGGAAGAAACCTTAGTGCCTGTCTAGTCCAACCCCATCTTTTTGAAGATGAGTGTAAGTTCAAAACAATCACTTCTCAAGAGACTACTCCAAACCCACAAGTATCTCTATCATGGAACAGGAACCACATACGCTGAACAATGAGCCAAGCACAGAAAGAAGAGACCCAGCTGCATCCGATTTGGGAAATTTCGTTGCTTTAGCTGATCTGAAGATTCAAAAGCCCCTTTTTAGCACCAATTTTCTCCTTGTGATGTTGCCAGCCAGGAAGAACCAGGAACTCAGAAGAATCAAAATGCCAATGAGTCAAAGGGCAACGAAAAGATTGTATGTTGGTGTGACTAGGAAACAGCATATTTCCATTGATGACTTGTGTGTGAGATACAAGGTAATAGGTGTCAAGTGCATGGAAAAGGAGATCAACTGATCATCTAGGTGGTTTGGGGTATTGTGCAAAATCTGTTGACTTTGGCAGTCAGAGGAGTTGGTTAAATCCTGTCTGTCCTGCTTACTACCTTTGTGGCCTGAGTAAGCCAATTAGCCTCCCTGGGCTAATTATGATCTCTTTGGGATACAGCCCTAGAAGTAGTATTGCTGGGTCAAAGGGCATGCACATTTTATAACCCTTTGGGCATAGTTCCAAATTCAAAGGCAGGATTCTTACTCAGGTCTCTCTTGACTTCTAGTCTCTTTCCAGTA
Organism: Pseudocheirus occidentalis; assembly: GCA_028646575.1. Taxonomy (NCBI): domain Eukaryota; kingdom Metazoa; phylum Chordata; class Mammalia; order Diprotodontia; family Pseudocheiridae; genus Pseudocheirus; species Pseudocheirus occidentalis. The sequence goes on from CM053595.1 coordinate 90,982,087, forward strand.
TGCTATATTTGGCCTTTCCTTTTGGGGGAAGTATGTACGAAATACTGTGTGAGGAACTATTGTATATAAAAGCAGGTTGCCAAGTGCTTTGGAAGGATTTTGACCTCTGGGATAGATGGCCCACATGCACAAAATAGCTAGAGAACAAAATAGTATGGAACATAGATAAATGGTAAACTGTGTGTGTGGTTCAGGCAAGTGAGTGCTGAAGAGATCTACAGAGGAGATAATTTCAGGCTAGAACACTCAAGGAAAAGGCTGTCAGAGGAGGCAGATCTTGAAAGGGGCCTTCAAGGCTGGAGAAGTTAGCTAGATCTGAGGCTAATTAAGGAGTAGGGATTGTTCCATGAGGGTTCACTGTTATCTCACTGCCAGCACTGATAGGATCTGGGCAGGGTTGGGGAACAGTTACTGGTTTTGTCCTCAATGAGATTAGACTTGGAGCTTCTCTTCCCCTCCCCCATCCTTATAAGGAAAATGAAAGCAAAGAGTTCCCCGCCCCCCCTCCACACACACTTTTTTTTTCAAGGGAAGGGGCCGAGGGCAACTTCAGTTTGTCCTTCCTTAAGTCAAAGCAGGTGGGAACCTCCTGACTGGAGAAACTACATTCATGCTGATTTTGTCCTATATTGTCACAATTCCCTCTCTAGGGGCTGTGCCCAAAAGGGGCAGATTTTCTCTTCCGTTAGAATGTAAGTTCCTTGAGAACAGGGGCTGTTTTCTTCTCATAATCTTATCCCCAGCACTTAGTTCAGTGCAGGCCACATAGTAGATACTTATAAAGGCTAATTGATTGGTCGATTTGTCTCTTTTTTCCCCCTTTCTCTTTATATCGAGATACCCTGGAAGATTTCTTCAAGACGTAAGGGTCTGGGGAGAATAGTCTCCATCTTCTCTGTCTTCTCTGTTCTTTAGAGGCTTCCCCAGGAAATCCCAAGCTATATATTCTAGGAGAAGCTGGGTTAGTTAGATCTGAAGGCCTTAAAGACATAAATAATATTCATATTGTCAATTTCCTCATCTGGACAATGAGGGAGTTGGACTAGATAATCTTTAAGGCCCGTTTAGCTTGAAATCTATGCTCACATTATGCAATGATCAATTATGAATGACTTAGCTCTTCTCAGCAATTCAATGATCCAAGACAATTCCAGAGGACTCATGATGGAAAATGCTATCCACATCCAGAGAAAGAACTGATGGAGTCTGAACGCAGATCAAAGCATACTATTTTTCAGTTTCTTTATTCTTGCATGATTTTTTTCCTTTTGGCCTGTTTTTTCTTTCAGAACTTGACTAATATGGAAATAGGTTTTATATGATTGCACATATGCAACCTATATCAAACCGCTTACCATTTTAGGGGAAGGGGAGGAGAAGGAGGGAGAAAAATATGGAACTCAATATTTAAAAAAGAATGTTAAAAATTGTTGCCACATGTAACTAGAAAAATAAAATACTATTAAAATTTTTAAAAATTTATGTCCCTATGTTCCTCTCTCCTCGTCCCCCTTGCTTTCCATTCTCTTGTCCCCTAATGTCCAATTTTTCTTCAGCATTCAGGGCCTAGTTCAAGTCACTTGGCACTGGTTACAGATCTCAGTGACCTCCTTCCTTTGGTACTCCCTTTGTTTTGGAAAATGAGGGGTTGGAGTAAATCTCTAAAGTATTTTCTCATTCTAACATTCTCAGATTCTGTGAACTATAAAAAGTTGGTTTCTTTCACCAAGATTTAGCTTTTAACTGCACCATGGGAATCCCATTTGCTTTACCTCTCTCCCAAGGCCATTGTGAGGGATGGCTTCCTAAACAGGAAAAGGCTATGTACATTTGAAGTAACAAGGTAGGCTTACCATGGATGCTTATTGGAAAAAACAAACAAACAAACTAGGTACTTGTTGGGTGAATTTACTTTCCTTTACTACTTACCTGCTGGTGCTCTGCCTGAAGGGAATGTAAATTTTAATCTCTGAACTTTTGTTTTGTTTTCCTCTTAAAGACCAACCTTAACCTCAACTCACCCTGGTCCCCAGATCAAACCCTACTTGTTCACTCTCCGTGCTCTGATTGACCCAGAGTAAATATAAATAACAATTGTTTCTGTTAAAGATCTTAGCTTGAAAAAGCCAAGGCCCTTCACTGCATCCTAAGCCATCTCCAGTTTTCCTGACCCACATCTGGTCGTTGCACCCAGAGGGCTCCAGAGGAGAAAGTAAAGTTGGTGACTTTGCACAACCCTTTCTCACTTCAGTCCAATTCTCTTGCTTGTCATGGCATCACCTCCCTGATGTCACGGTCCTCTTTAAGAATGAAGGACAAACAGCAGGAACTGTCCTAGGAGATTAAGTAAATGGCTGTGCCACACAGAGCTTGTTTTAACACAACACATAGCAAACTTGCTCATAGTTTCATACAGTCAGATTTGGAAGGTCATCAAATCCAGCTCCCTCATTTTACAGATGTGCTAACTGAGACCCAGAGGTAAAAGATTTGCCAAAGGTCGCAAGCAGTAAAATCATATGGAATAGATTTGGGTTTCATACACAACCCTCATTTTCTGTTCTTTGCTTTTGGAAATGTTCATATTGGTGATTTTCTAGTTTGTAATAATAATAAAAAAAAAAAGCAACACAAAAACCCCAACCCTATAATACACAGGCTCTGACATATGGTAGGTACTTAATAAAGGCTGGTTGCATTAAATAGAACTTTTCCATTAGGACATCAAAGAAGATAATAGGTTGAACTAGGAAGGTAGAAATACTTGCTATTTCATAACGGAGAAGGAAATTGATGCCTAGAGAAGGAAGTGACTTGCACAAGGTCATATAATGAACTAGTGACTGAATCTGGGCCTTCTGACTATTATTTCTCCAGGGTTTTCTTTTTGTTTTCTCCCTCCACAAGATGTACACATATGCATAGGCGTGGGAGGGAAATTTCTTGGCTAAGAGCCCCTGCCTGCTCCTATCTTCCCCAGCTGGGGCTTGTCCTATCTCCCGGTGCTGCCCGGAGGAGAGGAGGTGGTGAGGGGAAGGAAGACTTGGGTGGGGAACTCTTTGGGCTTACCTGTCTGAGTGAGTCTGGGTAGGATGGCTGCAGGGGCCTTGGTTGGGTTCATTTTAGGAATCTTCTGATTTTTCTGTTTGTTACATTTTTAAAGGAATAATATAGAGGGTGAAGGGACACAAAGGGAGATGAACCAGCTTACTCTTCCTTCATTTCCTCTTAGCCTACTCACTGATCACAGTCTAGCTTTTGTTTGGCAAGCTCAGGCAGGCTGGAGAAACCAGGAAAGCCCCATGTAAAGAGCAGGTGAAGACACAGACAATTACCTTTACAGAAGCCAGGTGTGGAGATGCTGAAGGCATTGACCTGGGAAGTAGGTTCCCCATCCAAGTGGAGCTCTGGGGAATGCTGAAGGAAGAGGACTCTGCCCTTAGTCACTAGCCAACAACTGGGGCCAAGAAGCATCAAGTTCAAAAGACTTTCTCACAGATTTTCTGTGAGGAAAAAGGGAAGAAGACTCAACTTGTCATCTCTGAGAAGGATGCTATGGTCCTAGTGAGGGAAGACAGAACACAAAATACATTTGGCCTGAGAACAATTAAAAGCAATATGTCAGCAAGTATTCAATAATATTAATGAAAGATAACAGTGCTGATATTCCTCAGGGAAAGTAAATCAATGAGCATTTATGTTGTGCCAACTGTATACTAGGCACTGTGCTAAGCACTAGAAATAACCCCCCAAAAAGGCAAACAAAACAAAACAAAACAAAACCAACAATGCAATCCCAGATCTCAGGAAACTCACATTCCGATGGGGACACCATGCAAATGACTATGTACTAATAAGATTTTGACAGAATGAATTGGAGAGGATCTCAAAGAGAAGATTCTAAGATTAAGGAGGACTGGGAACTGCTTCTAGTAGATGATGGGGCTTTAGTTGAGACTTAAGGGAAGCCAGGGGGTGTCAGAAGGTAGGGATGCCAAAGGAGAGTTTCAGGCATAAGGGATAGCCAATGAAAATATCCATAGTCAGGAGACAGAGCATATTATCTAAAGGACAGCAAGGAGCCTTGAGTCTGTGGATCACAGAGTTCATGGAAGGGAGTCAGGTGTAAGAAGACCGGAAACAATAAGCAGAGGCCACACTATGGGGAGGCTTAAAAGCCAGATAGGATTTTCTATTTGATCCTGGAAGTTAAAGGGAACTGTGGGAGTTTAGTAGCCTGATCCAGCCTTCAGATTTGAGTAGGATTAATCCTGGAGGGTGATCCTGAGCCAGGTGAGCCCTATCCCTCCAGGGCCCTCTCATCCATGTCGCATTGTATCAGACTTGTATTTCACTTGTATCTCTCTTATTTGTGGGGATGTTTCAGCCCTTCAAAAGGTTCTCAATGGCTGGGACTTAGAGTCAGTGTGGTGAAGCAGAAAGATGTGGAAACCTAGGTATTAAAGCATTAAATGTATGGAGGCCAGTGGTGTGGTGAGAGGAGCCCTGGTCATAGAGGCAATGGAATCTGGGTTCAGATGCTGCCTCTGGCACTGACTTCCTGTGTGACATCTCTTAGACTTCAGCTCCTTCATCTGTGAAATGAGAATGATGGTACTTCTGTGAGCTGCTTCACAGGGTTGCTATAATGAAAGTGCTGGAAACTTACTGTCAAATTTGGGGTATTGTTTATAAGATAAGAAATTTAGACTGGAAGGGACCTCAGAGGCCATCAAGTCAGGTAACAGATGTGAAATACTTTGGAAACTTTAAAGTATTATGTAAAGGCTAATAGTTACGTTATTATTAAGCCTTTGTCCCTCCATTTTACACAAGACGACACTAAGGTCCAAAGAGGTTAAGGAACTTTGCCAGAATCACACAGTACAGGATCAGAGCTCAGGGCTTCCTGACTCCAAATCCAAGATCTTGCTATGTCCAGCAGGTAGGTGATGTGGTAGTCCAAGTGCTAGAGTCGGTACAAAGATCCTTGCTGTGTGAGCCCAGGCAAGTCACAAAAGCTTTGTCTGCCTCAGATTCCTCATTTGTGAAAGGCGCCTACCTCTAAGGGCTGGGATGAGATGAGATAATACATGTAAAGTGTTTTGCAAACCTTAAAGAACTATGCAAATGCTAGCTTTGTGTTATCTTTCTAACTCCATAACTTAGCATAATGCCTAATAGAAAGTAGGCACCTCGTTAATAACCAAATATTTTGAGAGCTTCCTGGTCATGGTAAATTTTGGACTTGGTCTTCAAGGAGTCAGTGACATGGGTCGTTGGAATGGGAAGGAGGTCAGAGAATCCCCCCACCCCCACGCCCAGTGGTGCTGGTGGTGTGGATTTGGGAATCAGGACTTGGCAATGGCAGGTGTTAACTGGGAGCTGGTTGGGGGAATCAAAGAAATGAAGGCAGGTTAATGGGAGGCCAGTGTGCCTGCCTAGGGAGAGTCTTGTTGCTGAGTCTGCAGAGCTGACTGAGACAGGAAAAGCAGTAGATGCTGTAATTAGTCCTGACCAAGGAGGTTGTGAGGATCTGTCTTCAGCTGCCACCCCCTCACTCCATTCCAGCCAGCTGTACTTTAACTTGCCCCATCTTACCTGTGGGCTCAGGACTACTCATGCTCTACAACCAGCTCCTGGCCCAGGTAAAGGACTGTGAGAATCTCTTCTCTGAGCCAGAACCTTGCCTCAGGTTATGTTGCGTTCTTCCATGTTGGTTTTTCCCAACTGTCTGACCAGATCTGTGATTCATCCCATCTTCATAAGCCCTGGTCATGGTGTGGTTTGGTTTTTTGTTTCCCTTTGTCTTCTCAGACTCCTGAGGGCTTGCCTTGGTGTTCATTTTTGCACTTCATGTAACACACAGTGTTACCTTTTTCAAACCATTTAATAGTTTACAAAACAAAATATTTAATCCTCTCAAAGACCCTGTGGGAGTGGGCAGGGCAGGATTATTAATGTTTGACACATTTAAAGCTTTAATCTTTATAATGCTCACCACTCCCTGGTGAGGTTAGAAATGCCAGTTGTTATTATCTCTATTTTATAGATGAGGAATCTGAAGGTGAATTGACTTGTCCACAGTCCCATGGCTAATAAGTAAGAGAGCTGGGTCTCCTGACTCCATGTACAGGGCTTGCCACTGTACTACTGTTTCATGCTTTGCCTTTTGACTTTAGTGGTCTCCAAATAGGTGTGAGTGAATGAATGAATTAAAAGCATTTTATCCCTTACTATGTGCCAAGCACCATGAATAAGACTTGGTGTTACAAATATAAAATTGAGATAGTTCCTGTCCCCAAGGAACACATGTTCTAATAGGGGAGATAAAACATAGGGGAACAGTGACTAGGGAAAGAAGTTACAGACTGGGAAGTCCCAAAGACTGTAATTGCAATAACAGAACATCCCACTGACATTTCTGACTCTTAACCTCTCTGCCAGGATGCAGACTCTGCTTTTCTTGTGATTACTGTCTGTTGTCAAATGTTTTTGGAGAAGTGTGTGGATTATCTCCCTAAGCTATCAAGCTAAGGTTAGACAGTGCTTTCCTGGTATTTCTAGGTCATATGATGAACCTGCACCTAGGTTCTTAGATGCAGAAGGAACCTCAAGAGGTCATCTGGTAGAGTCCCCTGCCTTTGGGCAGGAAAAGTGTTTCTAATCTTATTTCAAAGAAACAGTCAGAGGGGTTTTAGAAACTTGGCCAAAACACAGCTAATAAGTGGTAGGGAAGGAGGTGGACTGTGTTCTCACCCCAAGGTATGTTCATGGGCAGGGGTGAACATGAGTGAACAGATCCCAGGCTTGGGGATTGCCTGTTCTCATAGGCATGCTCCTCTCATGTTTTCCCCTCTTTCACTCTTCATTCTTAGTCTAGTCTTTTCTGACCCCATCTGGAGAAGGATGGGCACTGAGTTGAGGCAGTTGTCATGAGGTAGAAGTGATCCTGACCAGAGTCTGGGCCCTGATGAGGAAGCAGGAGCTGTCTTGTGAAACTGTCACCAGCTTCTCAGCCCCTTCACCTTGGAGCACTCAGAGGCTCCACTACTCTCCTGCCTACTTTTTATGCAAAGCCTTGGGCAGACTTTGGCTTGGGGAATAATAACCTTACATAACATCCCTTCCCTTCCCTTCCCATCTAGCCTTGCCTTCCAAGTCTGAAAGAAAATCTCTTTCTCTTTCAGTAGGAATTTTCCACCAGTGAAGTTTGCTCCAGCTCCAGGGCACCATTGTTTCCTATCAGGGTTACAGAAATTACTGGGATTTTTCACACTGATCACACAGCCCGTGGCTTGGGCCCAAGCCCAGCTTCCTGGGCCAGGGAGGCCTTGCCATGCCTTTAATTCAAACCAGGCCCTGTGCAGGAGCTGTTCACAAAAACACAAACACTCATCTTTCTACCATGCAGACTGTTTGTGTCTCCAGCCTGAACTTCTTTAACCTTGACCTTGGTCTAGGTAGAGGGGAAGAAACTGTTGAGGAGAGATCTGTCCTCAGAAAGACCTGAGCCCAAAGCCATCAGGGTTCAGACAATAGCCGAATGAATCTGGGCAGACCCTTTTAACCTCTGTCTGCCTCATCTGTAAAATGGGGATGAGAATAGCACCTACCTCTTAAAATCAAATATTTGTTAAGCACTTTGCAGACATTAAAGTGCTATATAATTGCTACTTATCATTATCATTATATCATCATTATTGTCATCTAGCAAGGCAGTACCTTAAAGGAAGAGAGGCCCCTGTGCTTTTTCTTGTCTGATAGAGTTCCTTCCCAAAATCCCAGGGGGAAGAGGGGTGAGCATTCAGGGGCCTGGGGAGTTGGGAAACCTCTGTTCTACCAATCAATCACTCTACAACCTTCCTCTTTTTAGGCCTGCCTTCATTTCCCCTTCTGTAACATTAGAGGGTCAGACATGACGCTTGCACAGATGATTTTCATTTCAATAACTATATATGATTGCTATGTCTTGGGTTAAAACATGTCAGAAAAACACAAGAGCATGAAAAGGGGCAGCCTCTGGCTAGCAGTGGTAGGAGGTAGAGTACTCAGTTTGAACAATGCTGAGAGTCACAGTTCAGAAGCCTCCCTCCCAAAGAACGAGCACAGGACGCTTTGTGCCTAGAGCAAGTCCCACTAATTCTTGTTCATCCTGTCCTCCTTCCTCCTCTCCCCTATCCTCGGCTTAGAACCCTGTATAAAGTATTGAATGAAGACATCCTCCCTCCCAAGTGACATTTGCATTTTAATAGGGGCCTTCCGTGCCTTACCGGAAAGGACTGGCTTCGCCCAAGGATAGACTAATCAATGTGTGTTATTTCATAGAATTTCAGGGGACCCAGAAACCTCTTCTCAAAGCTTAGCCCTGTGGAAAGAGAGCTGTTTTAGTCAGGTCAGTGAAACTGTGGCTAGAACCCTGGATCCGACTTGAGCTCAAATCCCTTTAGCATTTAAAAACTTCTCTCAGCCTCAGCTTCCTCAAAAGAGAACCTCTGTCACGGTATTGCTATGAGGATCAAGTGAAATAGTAATAGCTACATGTATATAGCTCTTTAAAGTGGATAAAACATTTTTTACACATATTATTACTTTTTAACCTCAAAAAACACTGGCAGGTAGTTGATATATTATACTAATTTTTTCAGATGAGGAAACAGGTTAGGCAACTTGTCCAGAATCACACAGCTGTGTTATATAGATGTGGCTAATTAAGTCAAAAGATCTGGCCTACTTTCCACTTATGTGATTTGGGGCTCATCACTTCAATTCTTAGAGCCTTACTTTCCAAACTGAGAAATGATGGGGTTGACCCAGACCTCTGAGATCTTATTAAGCAAAATAGTTCCTCCAGGATGACTGAAATCCTTTCTTGGGGGACAGGTCCTATAATTTTCCATTGAGAAATAAAGCTTAGAGTGAAGAAACAGCCAGGAGCAAGAGGGACTGACACTGGCAAATAAAGGTTTCTGGCTTGTGTTTTTTTTCCTGTTTTACAGATGAAGAAACTGAAGTTCAGAAGAGTGAAGTGACTTACCTAAGGTCATACAGTCAGTAAATGAGAGACCTGAATTTTCAATCCTATGGGACAGGATTACTCTACCTCTCTATGCATACACTCCATTGTGCTTCAATTTTTATTCCCGCCCTCCCCTTCTGTCAAATACTACAGGTAATTAAAATAATAGCCCCATTCAAGTCCTCCTCCAGTGTCTCACTGTGGTGTGGAGACGACCCTGGGTTCATGCTTGCGCATGCTGGAAGGCTTTGAAAAGGGCTCAGGATTGAACTGTTTACCTGGTATTTAAAGACCTACCTAAAAAACTGAGACAGCACTTATCACTAGGTCCATCATAGCACAATGAATTTTCAGCCACAGAGTCAGTGTCAAGGGAGATAACATTCTTTACTGGTACAAGAAGGAAAACAGTATGGGACAGGAGAAAGAATACTGGAGTCAGAGCATAAGAATTCAAATATCACCTCTGATATTTACTGTCCATGTGACCTTTGACAAGTCCCTTAATTTTTCCTGGACTTCATTTTCCTCTATGGCAGTGGTTCTCAACCTGTGGGTCACTACCCCTTTGGGGGCCGAATGACCCTTTCACAGGGGTCACCTAAGACCATAGGAAAATACATATTTCTGATGGTCTTAGGAACTGAGACACCACTACTCTATCCATCCCTAGGCAGGTCCGCCCACATGCAGATACACTCAGATACAAGTAGTAAAGGGTCACCACATTAGGAAGGTTGAGAACCACTGCTCTATGGTAACATGATGGGATTGGATTAGATGCCCTCTGAGGTCCCTTCCAATTTTATGCTTCTATGATTACAGTATCTTTGATATTAACTAGAATTTATGTAACACTTTGAGATTTAGAAATCCTGTTCTTCGTGACAACCAGAGCCCCCAAAGTGGAGATCCATGATTAAGACAAACTGAACATTTGAGGATTTGCTAGAAAAGTGCTTTATTACTTGTTGAGTATCCCTGACAAAGCCAGAGATCCAAGGAGGATGGTGTCTCCTTGGGACAAGCAATCTATCCTTCAAGTCAGCTGAAATAATTCCTTATCCATGTCACTTGCCAAAAGAATCTTGCTAAGGAATAAATTTGGCCATGTCATTTGTCTGCTTGAAAGCTTTCAATGACTCCCTATTGTTTCTGACATAAAATGTCAGCTAGGGACCAGCTTGTGCAGTGGATAGAGCTCCAGGCCTGGAGTCAGGAAGATTCATCTTCCTGAGTTCAAATCTAACCTCAGACACTTAGTAACGGTGTGACCCTGGGTAAGTCATGTAACCCTGTTTGCCTCAGTTTCCTCTTCACCTGTAAAAGGAGCTGAAGAAGGAAATGACAAAACACTCCTAAATATTTTTGCCCAAATCGGATTGTGAAGAATCGGACACATCTGAGCAAGATTACAACAAATAAAATGCAGATTCCTCAACCTGGCATTTAGAGCCCTCCAGTCTTGCTCCTTCCCCTTTCCTGGCTTTATTTAATATTCTTCCACTCCAAGAACTCTTTGTTCCTTAGTTTTGAGGGACTGAGGCTTCTGTTGCTATTCCAGGTCAACAAATGCAAACATTTCATAGAATTGCAAGACGTCAAAGGTGGAAGAGACCTTACAGATAGGGAAACTGAAGTTTAGTCATATGAAATGACTTGCCCAAGGTCAGGTAAGTAGTAACAGAGATAGATAAGTTTTGAAACAAATGTTTTGATTCCTGGTCCAAAACTCTTCTGAAGTGACTTTTCCTCCTCTAGTATAGGCTACAGAACTAGAATTTAAATCTAGGTCTTCTGATTCCAGTCCATTATTCTTTTGACAACTGTCACATGGCTTCTCTCTGTCAAGTTTTTATTGCTTCCAAAGTCCATAGCAGGCTTCTATTCTACAACCCTTGGAACTTGGCTGTCAGCCAAGACTCTCACTTCCTGGGTGGTCACCTGACCTCCTAGGAATGTGAGCAGTTATCTGAAGACACCTGGACCCCTCTAGCTGCTCTGAGGGGTGAGTTTAAGGTGGAGGTGGCAGTGCTTTGGTTCTTCAGCATCACTCTGCTCCTCTCATGGTCTAGGAGATAAATATCTAATTCTGAATTAGGAATATCTAATTCTAATATCTAATATTATCTAATTAGATAAATATCTAATTCTGAATTAAGAAAGAAAAAAACTTCAGGTTATCATCATCTCTTCCTTCTCCTATTGCGTGTGACCTAGAAGTCTTCAAAGCTGTGCTTTTGGTCTCATGCAAAGAACAGCTGAGAAACAAGGTTCTGAGAAAGTATTTGCCCCCAGTTGATGCATTGTCTCTATGGGCTACTTTCTATTTTTTTTTTCATATAATAATCTGACATTTGTCTTTGCCCCTTCAAGCTTTAAGACTGCCAGAGTCTGAAAGACGGATACCCTTATAACTTTACTTACAGATTAGGATTGGATTTTCTCTTTAGAACAGTTGGGCTTAGAATAGAACCCACATTTCCTGACTCATACATAGTTCACTTTTTAGGGGAACACTCACTGTACCATTCTATTGAGGAGGTAGGACTTTCCTACCTCATTGGATTGCTGTGAGACAGGTGTTTTGAAAAAATCATAAAACACCATATGAATGAATATGAGTCATTATTGGTTTTCCTAACTGAGGGGACATGAAAAACACAGGAAAGCATAGGGCATATTTGGGGGACAGTGAGTAATCCAGGCACCCTGGAGTATATGGTACATGTTAGGGAATAATGAAAAATGAGTCTGGAAAGTTAGAGTGGCAGTAGATCCATGAAAGACCTTGAATGCTAGGCTGAGGAGTTTGAAGTTAATTGAGTTGACAGGAGGCAGCCACTGAAAGGTTTTTAGCCTGGGTGTGTCATAATCAGCTGTTCTTTGAGCAAAGAGTCATAGAATTTTAGAACTGGAAGGACATTGGAAATAATTTAGCCCAATTATTTTACAGTGGAGAAAAACTAAGGCCCAGAAGGGGGAAGTGACTTGGCCCGGGTCAATAATAAGAAACAAATTGAGAATTCAAATCCAAGTTTCTTCCAGTCACATGTTAGGATCGAAGCCCCTTCCCCAGGACTCCCCATATTGGGGTAGAACAAGCAAAACCCAACTAACCTCTAATATGTTGGCTCAGTCAATCCCTCTAAGCAGCGCTTCAAAGACAGAGCATCTCTCCATTGTTCCTCTCACTTGATTAAGGGCCAAGGAACACAGCCCAGAGGGAAGGATCCCTCATAAGTCAGGCCAGTGAGCTTGCCAAAATTCTTGATAGCTTTTAACTTCTGTCAAGGCAAATAAGCTTCCTCGGGAGGACTGAGCAGAGCTGGGCAGAGAGCACAAGCAGACAGTTGTTCCAGGACCCCTCTGTTTGTTTTCCAGGAAAGCTCCAGCACAGACCACCTCCCTCCTGGCCCTCCCTGCTCATTGGGAATGCTTGGAGGTGAAGCAGGCTTTCCTGAGAGGAAGCAGCTAGCTGGCCCCTAGAGGAACACTGGCAAAATGCCCCTCTGGGAGGCTGCCCTTCAATTTAATTCTAATTCTGAATTATTTTAGGGCAATGTAGGACCCTAGTACCTACTGTGTGGCATTCAGTTCTGTGCCAGTTGCTTGGGGGAGACAGGATAAGACACAGGCCCCACCCTCAAGGGTCTGGCTGAAAGGAAAAGATTTGGACACTGAGCCAGAAAATGCTTGGGCTCCAATGAGTGGTGCTGGAAGCATCTAAGAGATCTGAGGAGGAAGGGCTCTTGGAGGGCATTCAGGGAAGGTTTCATAGAGGAAGTGGCATGGAGCTATGTTCTAAAGGACAGCATAAGGAATTTTAAAATGAATAAATTCAGTGCTTTCAATTTGATATTGATAAGTCCAATATGGAATAAATTTCTAAGTAATAACAGCTAACATTTCTATAGCACCTTAAAGTTTCCAAAGTGCTTTATATGTTATCTCATTTGATAAGCACAATAAACCTGTGTAAAAGGTATTATTATCCCCATTTCACACATGAGGAAACTGAGGCTGATTATAAGACTTGATAAGGGTCATCAGGCTAATAAATATCTGAGGCTAGATTTCAAGTCAGATCTTTCTGACTCTAATTCAGTACTTCATTGTGCCAAACTTAATAGTTTTATATTTTGATTTTTAATGAATTTTTGTTAGTTTTGCTAAACTGTGTTCTTTTTCTTATTTTTTTTTTAATATAAAAGATGACTCTAAGAAGGGGAGAGGGAAGGCCACATTGGGAAATGTACATGATGTTTTAAAAAGATATTGAATTATTAAAAAGATATAAAATAACTTTAAATTATTTAAAAAATAAAAGTACATATATACATTCAAATTTTAATATACATTTAAATCAATTCAGGAAACACTTATTAAGTACCCATCCAGTGCAAAGCACTAAGGCCACAAAGACATAAAAAAAAAAAGAAAACAGTTCCTATTCTCGAGGAGATTACTTTCTCCTGAGGTAATACGGCATGCTCACAAATAAATAAACTAAAAGTAGTCTAAAGGACAGAGCACTAACAATCGTGAGAGAGCTTCCTGGAGGATGCAGCATTTGAGATGAGCCTTGAAGGAGGATAAGCCTTCTGAAAAGAGAAGCTGAGAAGAGAATGCATTCTGGGTGTAGAATGTTTTATCGTATGTTCTGTGGGAACAGTGTTGCCTCTTGCAGTTATTCAGAGTCTAACTTTCTGTTAGTTCAGATAATCATAGGTATAAAGCTGGGAGATATGCTAATGGTCACTTAATGTGAAGTCCTTATTTTACAGATGAGGGAACTGAGGCCCAGAAAGGTGATGAGATCACAGGCAGTAAGTGGCAGAGTCTGAATGAGAATGCAAGGCACCCAGTGTAGCATTCCTTCCATTGAGCACCACAGCATCTCCAAATGTCTTGTTCCTTTATGTTGTGGTAGTCATTGAGTATAGTTTTTTTTGATTCTACTTATCTCATGCTGATTCTGTTCATCCAGATCTTCCCATTTCCCTTATTTCTTCCCATTTGTCATTCCTGATTGTTCAACAGCATTTTACTTATGCACCATTTGGCTGAGTTGTTCCCCAAATGTTGGGCACTCAATTTCTTCCTAGTTTTTCACAGCAAATCCTTGAGAACATTGAAATTATATATGACCTGGGATTTACCACACTGATACAACCATAGATCCTTGAAATATGAAAATGAAAGAATAAAAGAAATACATTGGTAGTATGTCCTCTTCCAAATCTGTCTGTGGATTGATAAAAGCATTACTTTAAAAAAATATGATTTAGGTGACATATCATGTTTTCCTTTTGCTGACTTTGTTTTGCATCAGTTTCTTGCATCTTTCTTTCATACTGGGTGGAAATATTTCATTGTTGATCTCTTTAAAAAAAAAACAACCCAAACATTTTTGCTACTTCCAAATGGACTTCCTTCCTCCACTAGAGCCCTCTCCTTTGTAACAAAGACATGCACTTTGGCAAATCAAATCATATGTTTGGACACATTGGCCCTGTCTGAAAATGTTGGCCTCATTGTTGTAATAGTAATGAGAATTTGAAGATCTTCCCTGTCCCTTAATAAACCCAAGGGAATTTGAAGATCTTCCCTGCTTTGAAAATATACTCTGCCCCCTATAGGCTGAATGTAATCACATGGAGCCTGTGGTGGGAGGAGTTTGCTGAAGGGTGGAGCAGAGCCCACAGGAAACTGGAAGTCAGAGCAGCTACACACAATTGGGAAAAGAAGAGGCATTTAAGGGAGACAGTTAGGCTTGTGGGTAAATGCTGGTTTGTGGGAAGGCTAAAGGATGCTGTGGCTTTCTATGCTGTTATGGCTTATTAACTTCTTTGCTGCTATGATGGAATCAATTTACTCATTTGGGGATTAGGTTTTCTGGCATCTGAATAAATGTTTTGCTTCTGTCTTCTACATGGAGAGTCTGTTATATTTTGTGATTGAGCACTATGCGGGTATTTTTATAGTGTCCTTGACACTGTGAATATTGCATTGGTACTGCTCACTTCACTCAGCATCAGTTCATGTAAGTTTTTCCAGGTTTTTCTGGAGTCCACCTGCTCATCATTTCTTATGGAGCAATAGCATTCCATTACATTCACAACTTGTTCAGCCATTCCCCAAATGATGGACATCCCCTCAATTTCCAGTTCTTTGCCACCACAAAAAAAGAGACACTATATAAAATTTTGGTACATGTGGGTCCTTTTCCCTTTTGCATGATCTCTTTGGGACACAGGCCTAGAAGCAGTATTGCTGGATCAAACAAGTCATATTTTTTAAACAAAAAGAAGAAAAAAGTCAGCAAAACTAATCAATACATTCAAAAAGTCTGAAAATACATGCAATGTTCCATACTCATTGACTTCTCACCTCTGCCAAGGAGTGGTGTAGAGATGATTTCTCATATCTCTTCTTTGGGACCATCTCTGCAGCAGGTCTTACAAGACTTCCCAGTTTGAGATGCCACAGTAGATAATTAATAAATAAATCAATAAACTTTTATTAAGTGCCTGTTATGGCACTGTGCTATATATGGCACTGTGCTAAGTGCTGGGGATACAAAAAGAGGCAAAAGTCAGGTCTTGCCCTTAAAGAGTTTATCCTCTTGTGGGGAAGACAACAAGCAAATATATACAAAGAACTATATTCAAGCTAAATAGGAAGTAATTAACACAGAGGAGGAATTAAAATTAAGAGAAGTTGGGAAAGGCTTCCAGTAAAACATAGAATTTTAGTTAGGACTTAAAGGAAGCTAGGTAGGTCAGCAGAGGATAGGAAGAGTATTCCAGGCATGGGGGACAGACAGAAAAAATATCCAGAACTGAGAAATGGAGTGTCTTATTCATGGAACAGTCGGGAGATCAGTGTCACTGTATCAAAGAGTATGATTTGGAGATTAAGACTTAAGAATAGCGGAAAGTTAAGAGGGGGCTAGGTTATAAAGGGCTTTGAATGCCCGTATTTGATCCTTGAAACAATAGGGAGCCACTGGAGAGTTTATTGAGTAGGTGGTATGACATGGTCAGACCTATGCATGAGGAAAATTATGTTAATGGTTGAACGCAGTGGAATCAGGAAAACCTGAGTTAATATCTGATTTCAGACATTTTCTACTGTATGTCCCTGGGCAGGTCCCTTAACTTCTTCATGCCTCGGTTTCCTCATCTGTAAAGTGAGGATAATAATTGCTCTTTCCTCACAGGGTTGTTGTGAAGATCAAATGAGTTACGAAATGAAAAACATTTTGCAAACCTTAAAATGCTACGTAAATGTTAATTATTGATTACTTTATTTCTCTGAGTACTTTATACCTGTCATTTCTTGTATTGCATTGGTATTACTTTGCTATAGCAACACTTTGTTCAATCATTCCCTATGGGCACCCACTTTTTTTTCCTAGTCCTTCCTTTGTATCTCTACATATTTCTTTGTGTGGCTGTTCAGTCATGTCCAACTCTTCATGACTCCATTTGGGATTTTCTTGGCAAAGATACTGATTTGCCATTTCCTTCTCTAGTTCATTTTACAGATAAGGAAACTGGGGCAAACAGGGCTAAGTGACCTGCCCAGGGTCACATAACTAGTGTTGAGGCTGGATGTCATCTCACAAAGATAAATCTTCTTGACTTAACGCCTGGCACTCTATCCACTATACCGCCTAGCTCCCATGTTTCTTCATACTTTTCACATTTATTATTTTAATATGGCATAAAACCATATCATTGTGTGAATGCCATTAATTATTCTATAAGGCTCCAAATGAGGTAGTGTAATGGGTAGATTGAATTCTGAGCTTAGTGTCAGGGAGGCCTGGTTTCAAATCCTGCTTCTGAACCTTATTAACTGTGTGACCTGGGACAAGTTTCTTAACCTCTATGTCCTTCAGATAATTTCACAGCATTTATCTTCTGGGTCATAGATATGACCAAGAGGAGCAAGACCATGGGCCTTCCACTGATGCATGTGCTCCCTGGAGGAAGGCAGTTAGAGGTGAGAACCAACATCACTTCCCCTTGCTTGGAAGACTTCCACCTCCTTTTGGGTCCAGATGAGCTCCAGCCTCAGGTGAGAAGAGTATTGAAACCTTCCAATAAATGTGCATATTCCATTTCCTGCTGCATGTGTCCCCTAAGGGAAGGCTGTTAGAGACTCAATGAGCAAGACTTTAATCTGTGCTAGCAAGGTAACTACCACTTCCTGCTGCCCACTGGTTCTCCTTCCCTCTATGAGGAGAACCTCTGGTGGGAAAAGGAGCAACTTTCTCTTTGCCCTCAAGCTTTCCATCTTCAGGAAGAAGAAGAAGAAAGGAGAAGGAGAAGGAGAAGAAAGAACAAAGAGGAGAAGAAGGAGAAGAAGGAAGAGGGAGGAGGAGGACAAAGAGGAGGAGGAAGAGAAGTAGTAGTAGTAGTAGTAGAAGAAGAAGAAGAAGAAGAAGAGGAAGGAGATCATTATTATTATTAGTGGGGAACAAGACTTCCATCTTCTAATGTATAGGTTTGACTTTCATCCTGTGCCTGATCTCCATCCTTCAGAGTGAAGAGGAATAGTGAAATAGGGTCATCCATCTGATCTTACCACATGTCTTCTGTCTCATGCTTATTTCCTACTTTCCCAGGGAAGAAGAGTGGTGCCTTCTACTTAATGATGAACATTCATACTTAGTCATAACCAGTGACACATCTTAGTTATTCTGAATGCCTGTAGACCATCATCCAAACCCCATTTCCCCACCCACCCCCACCACCCAATTCTTTATTCTCGTCTGCCTCAACCTTCCCATCCTGAAGTCCCAACTGAACTCCACCCATCCCTTTTTACTGTGCCCTCTGGAATGCCTGAGAAGAATCTTCTCTTCAGCCTAAATCTTTTAATCTCTCACTATCTTTTGGCAATCACTGAGTCATGGATCCCTGCTAATGATACAGACTCCTTGGTCCCTTTTTCTAGTAGTTACTGTACCTTCACTAATTCTTATCTCACTAGTTGATTTAGGTGAGTTAGAATATTCCTTACTTCTCATGTTCACTTCTAGATTCTCCTTCTATCTCTGTCACTCTGGAACTTCTTTCTGGTTCATGCAATTCATATCTACTATCCAGTCAAAATCCTGGTAGCTGTTTGCAGACCTCCAGGTCACTCCCCTTCCTTCCTCAGTGAGTTCAGTACCTGGTTTACAATTTTTCTTTCTTCCCCAATTCCTGCTCGCATAGCTGGGGACATCTATACATGCACACATACATACAAATGTGTGTATATCTATATCTATACTCTCTTTCAAACACCCTAACCACTCAATTCCTTAACCTAATCACTTCCCATGACTTACTCCTCCACCCCAGTCAGTTACATGTAAAGATGGTTATACCCTTGATCTTGCTATCACTCACAAATACACCACTTCAATGTTTAAGAATTCTAAGATTCCGTAATCTGACAATAATGTATTGGCTTTCTAGCTCTCCCTCTGCCTTCCTTTACAAAACCTTGTTGTTTGTTTATACTACAACCTCCAATTCCTCTGTTCTTTGGTTCTCTCCAGGCCATAGCTCCTGCACATTCTATTTTCCCCATCTTAACCCTTTGGTGAACTCAATATTTTCTTCTTCTCTTGAATCCCTGGAGCCCTTATCATATTACTGACTATACCTTGCCTTGGTATCACTTAGTCTTGGATCACTCCCATCATTTGCCACCTTTGTTCTCATACATGTGCTGCTGAACAAAGGTAGAGAAAATTCCACAACCATTCTGACAGGGTCCACTACAAATCTGTTTTAAAATCTCACCTGGACTGTCATTGCTTCTAGGCAATCCTATTTCTGTTTTTGAATTGTTTCACCTGTGTCTGACTCTTTATGACTCCATTTAAGGTTTTCTTGGTAAAGATACTGGAGTGGTTTGCCATTTCCTTCTTCAGCTTAATTTAAAAATGAGGAAACTAAGGCAAACAGGGTTAAGTGACTTGCTCAGGGTCACACAGCTACTAAGTGTCTACGGTTAGATTTGAACTTAGGAAGAGTTCAAGCCTATTGCTCTATCCACTGCACCACCTGCCTTTTAATTCCCTATAGTGGCTCTTCCAAACCTTTTCATCCCTCAAACTTCTCATGGCTCCCTCTCCCCTCACCTTCTCAGCTGAGAACTTCACCTCTATTTTTTTTAACAGAAAAAAATATCAAGGCCATTCACTATGAGCTCCATCTTCTCCTTCCTTCATCTTGTCATTCAGATGCCTTCTACCGCATTCTTCTCTTTTATCCTTGTCTTTTACAATGAGATTGCCCACAGTTAACCCCTCTACCTGTATAAGTGTTCTTTTCCATCCCATCTTTTGTACAATTGCACTCTCTGTTATTCTGCCTCTACTACCATTTATCTTCAATCTCTCCCTATCTACCGCCTCCTTCTCTACTGCCTACAAACATGCCAATATCTCTTCCACTATTTGGGGAAAAAAAAACACTATTTGATTCTTTCATCCTCACTGTTGTCCTAGATCTCCTCTGCCTTTTGTGGTAAAATTCCTTGAAAAGGCTATCCACAATAGGTACTGCCATTATTTTTCCTCTCACTTACTTCTTATAGTCTAGCTTCTGATCTCATCATTCCACTGAAAGAAAGAAAGGAAGGAAAGAAGGAAGAAAGAAAGAAAAAGAAAAAATAGAAAGAAAGAAAAGATGAAGGAAGAAGGAAGGAAGGAAGGAAGGAAAGAAGGAAGAAAGGAAGGAAGGCAAAGTAAGAAAAATATAGTGAAAAATATGCTTTAATCTGTAGTCAGAGTTCATTAGTTCTCTCTTTGGGGGTGGACAGCATTTTTTTCATCATGAGTCCTTTGGAATTATCTTAGATTATTGTATTGATCAGAGTAAGTAAGTCTTTCACAGTTGATCATTGTTATAATATTGCTTTTACTATATATGATGTTCTTCTGGTTCTACTCACTTTACTTTGCATCAGTTCATTTTAATACCAGTAGATCCTCTTCCCTTTTAAAAAAATATCTTTGTGATGTGGACCTAGGGGTGGTATTGCTGGGCCAATGGGTATGTAAAATTTTATAGCCACTTGGGCACAGTTCCAAATTGTTCTCCAGAATGGCTGGACCACTTCACAACTCTACAACAATGCATTAGTGACCTTATTTTTCCACATCTACTCCAGCATTTCATGTTTTCTTTTTCTGTCATATTAGTCAAACTGATAGGTGTGAAGTGTACCTCAGAGTTGTTTTAATTTACATTTCTTTAATCAATAGTGATTTAGAGTATTTCAAATGAGTATTGATAGCTTTGATTTCCTTGAAAATTGCTAGTTCATATTATTTAATCATTTATCAGTGGCTCTTTTTTTTGTATAAATTTGGCTCAGTTCCCTACATATTTGAGAAATGAAGCCTTTATCAGAGAAATTTGCTATAAATCCACCTCACCCTTTTCCCATTTTCTTTTTTTCATTTTGGCTGCATTTATTTTGTTTGTGCAAAAAGTTTTTTAATTCATGTAATCAAAATTATACATTTTACTTCCTATGATCCTCTCTATCACTTGTTTGGTCATAAACTCTTCCCATATCTATAGATCTTACTGGTACATTTTCCCATGCTCCCTTAATTTACCTATGATACTACCCTATATGTCTAGATCAGTTATTCATTTTGACCATATTTTGCTATATGATGTGAAATGTTGGTTTATGCCTAGTTTCTGCTAAATTGCTTTCCAATTTTCCCAGCAATTTTTGTTAAATAATGAGATCTTGTCCTCAAAGCTTAGATCTTTGGCTTATCAAACACTATATTACTATTGTCATTTGCTATTGTCCCCCAAGTCATTCATGCTTTCCCTTGTACTTGGAAGATTTCTTTGTATATGTAACTCAGACTTCAGATGTAGATATTTGCATAAAACTTTCATCATTGACAGAGAGAATTATGACAAAGCCATGTCCACATGAGGGGCAAGAGCTCAATAGAAGAGAGTTTGCTTTCTGGCCTCTAACTTTGAGAAAGGACACACAGGGTTCCAGGCTTTCTACAAGTAGAGGGGGAGTTGTTGTTATTGGGTCATTTCAGTCATGTCCAGCACTCCATGACCTCATTCGGGGTTTTCTTGGCAAAGATACTAGAGTGGTTTACCATTTCCTTCTGTTCATTTTACACATGAAGAACTGAGGCAAACAGGATTATATAACTTGGCTACTGTCTGATGCCAGATTTGAACTCAGGTTCTTCTGACTCCAGGGCCGGTGCTCACTTATTCCACTGATCCAGTGCTCTACTTCTTAGCCAGCACCAGATTGTTTTGATGATTACTGCTTTGTACTGCAGGTTAAAATTTCACATTATTTTCACTGATTCCCTTGATGTCCTTAATCTTTTGTTTTTCTAGATGAATTTTGTTATTATTTTTCCTAGCTCTATAAAATAGTTCTTTGGAATTTTTATTGGTATAGCACTGAATAGATAAATTAATATCTATAGAACTGTCATTTTTATTATTTTGACTTGGTTTACCCATGATCAATCAATATTTCTACAACTGTTTAGATTTGTATTTGTTTGAAAAATGAAAAATGTTTATAATTTGCATTCATAATGTTTACATTAATAAATAGTTTTTTTTGGGGGGGGGAAAGAAGGTGGCAGAAGAGAAAAAACAGAAATTTTTTTCCAGTAGGTACTCAATATGCTTGCAGCCTTCTGGACCTGGAGGTTATAAGCAGGTCACTGGGGTTGTTCACTCATTATCTCATATTCTTGCAGTACAGTTCTCTTTATGAATCAATAAAAAGTCAGTCCTAAGTAAGTACAAATGATACT
>CM053595.1:91013214-91040121 GCA_028646575.1 Pseudocheirus occidentalis
GGAGGAAGACAACACAGTCAGAACTTCCACACCAATTGCTTCCAAGACACTTGAAGAATGCCTAGAAGCTATAGATCAACTGAAAAAGGACTTTGAAAAACAAATAAGAGAAGTGGAGGAAAAATTGGGAAGAGAAATGAGAGTGATACAAGAAAAAAATGAAAAAAGAGTCAACATCTTGGTAAAGGAGGCACAAAAAAAAATACTGAAGAAAATAATACCTTAAAAAACTGATAGGCCAAATGGTAAAAGAGGCACAAAAATCCAATGAAGAGTATACCTTGAAAAGCAGAATTGTCAAATGGAAAAGGATGTACAAAAGCTCACTGAAGAAAATAATTAGGATTGTACAAGTGGAAGCTAAATGACTTTATCAGACATAAAGAAACAATCAATCAAAATCAAAAGAATGAAAAAAGAGACAAAAAGGTGAAATATCTCCTTGGAAAAACAACTGACCTAGAAAATAGATCAAGAAGAGATAATTTAAAAATTATTGGGTTACTTGAAAGTCATGATAAAAAAAAGAGCCTACATAGCACCTTTCAAGAAATTATCAAGGAAAATTTCCCTGATATTCTATAACTGGAGGGTAAAATAGAAATACACACTCAGTTGGGTGTAAAAATCAGTACACATTCAGTACACACTCAGTTGGGTGTAAAAATCTATCCTGCCCTACAGAAAAGCAGGAAGGAAAGGGGGTAAGAGAAAGGGTGGGAGCTGATAGAAGGGAGGGCAGCTTGGGGTAGGTAAAAGACAGAATCCACCAATCACCTCTTGAAAGACATCCCAAAATGAAAACTTCCAGGAATATAGTCAAATTCCAGACCTCCCAGATCAAGGAAAAAATACTGCAAGCAGTCAAAAAAATCCAATTCAAATCTCATGGAGATATAGTTAGAATAACACAAAATTTAGCAACTTCTACATTAAATGATCAGAGGGCTTGGAATATGACATTCTGGAGGGCAAAAGAGGTAGGATCACAGCTAAGAATCACCCACCAGCAAAACTGAGTATAATTCTTCAGGAGAAAAAATGACCATTCAGTGAAATAGAAGACTTTCAAGCGTTCCTGTTGAAAAGATCAGAGTTGAAGAGAAAACTTGACTTTCAAATACAAGATACAAAGATGCATAAAAAGATAAACAGGAAAGAGAACTCATAAGGGATTTGATAAGGTTAAATTGTTTATATTCCTACATGGTAAAATGCTATTTATAATTCCTAAAAACTTTCTTATTCTTAGAATAGTTAGAAAGAGTATATATAGATTGAAAGCAGAGGTGTGAGTTGAATGTATTGGTAGAATTATCTAAAAAAATAAAATTAAGGAATGAAAATGAAAAATGTTCTGGGAGAAGAGGAAAGGGAGAAGTAGAATGGGATAAATTATCTGACATAAAAGAAGTGTGAAAAAGATTTTACAGTGGAATGAAAAATGGGGGAGGCAGGGAGGGATGCACATGAACCTTACTCTCATCATAATAAGGTCAAAGAGGTAATAATGTACACACTCAGTTGGGTGTAAAAATCTATCCTGCCCTACAGAAAAGTAGGAAGGAAATAGGGTAAGAGAAAGGGTGGAAGCTGATAGAAGGGAGGGCAGCTTGTGGGAGGTAAAAGACAGAAGCAAAACACTTGTGAATGTACAGGGTAAAAGGAGAGAGAGTAGGAAAAATGGGGAAAATAGGAGGGAGGGAAATACATAGTTGGCAATCATTACTATAAAAAAAAACTTTTTACAGTGAGTTTCTCTGATAGATTTTATTTCTCAAACATACAGAAAACTGAGTCAGATTTATAGAAATAAGAGCCATTCCTCTATTGATAAATGGTCAAAGGACATGAACAGGAAGTTTTCAGACAAAGTAGTCAAAGCTATATATAGTTGTATGGAAAAAATGTTCTAAGTCACTATTGATGAGGGAAATGCAAATTAAAACAACTCTGAACTACTACTTCACACCTGTCAGATTGATTAATATGACAGAAAAGGAAAATGACAAATGTTGAATGGGATGTGGGAAAATGAAAATACTAATGCATTATTGATGCAGTTGTATACTGATTCAACCATTCTGGAGAGGAATTTGGAACTATACCCAAAGGGCTATAAAACCATGCATATCCTTTTACCAAGTAATACTACTACTAGGTCTGTATCCCAAAGAGATTTTTTAAAAAAGGAAAAAGATCTATGTATACAAAAAACATTTATAGCAGCTCTTTTGCTGTGGTAAAGAATTAGAAATTTAGGGAAAGCCCATCAATTGGGGAATGGCTGAACAGGTTGTTATATATGATTGTGATGGAACGCTATTGTGTTTTAGGAAATAATGAGCAGGATGCTCTCAGAAAAAAACATGGAAAGACTTACACGAACTGATGCAAAGTGAAATGAGCAGAACCAGGAAAAGACTGTAGACAGTAACAGCAATATTGTATAATGATCCACTATGAATAATTTAGCTATTCTTAGCAATACAATGGTCCTAGACAATTCTGAAAGGAGTTAAGATGAAAGGTGCTGTCCATCTCCAGAGAAAGAATTGGTAGAGCCTGAATGTAGATCAAAGATACTCTTTCTTTGTTTTCTTTATTTTTCATGGGGTTTTTTTGGTCTGTTTTCTTTCACAGCATGACTTACATGGAAATCTGTTTTGCATGTCTACACATGTATAACCTATGTAAAATTGCTTGCCTTTCAAATGGAGTGGGGGGGGAGAGTAAAGGGAGGGAAAGAATTTGGAACTCAAAATTTGAAAAAATGTTAAAATTTTTTGGGAAATATTTAAATAATTTATTTCTTCCTTTCTCCAAGTGTGAAATATTTGCTTTTATCAATAATTATATGAAATGCAACAAAAGCATTTTTCATCATTTTCTCTATTTGTACTTTAATTTTCACATTAATACATTTCTGATTCTGTAGCTTTAACATATGGTTCAAGAACTAGGGATATCTGGGATCATAACTTTAACCAGGCCCTCCATGACAGTTTTTCTTCTTTCTATTACACAACATGATACTTCAATAAAAGTAACACACATCTTCAGCTTTTTCACGTCAGCAGTTGCTAACACAATTTCTCCAACATACAAAGGGGCTGGGAAGTTAATCTCCTGAGAAATAATCACACAGCCTGGACCAGGCATTTTGGTATCCAGAAGCACAGAAATCAGCCAATTGATCAAAACTCCATAAACGATGGTCTTTTCAAACTGTGTCTGCTTTGCAAAGTCTTCATTTAAGTGTAAGGGATGGACATCCTCTGTTAATTCTGAAATTGTCCTTCTGAGTAAAAGCTTTAGTGAGTTCAGCACAGTCTCCAGCCTTTACATCCAAATATTGAAGGTGCTGCCTGATCAAATCAGAACTGCATGTCCTTTTATTCAGCCTCTGGCAGCACTGGGAGAACTCTTGGCCATCCTGTACTCAGTAAAATTCAGTGACTGGAAATTGCCGTGAAAATCTTTTCAAATTTTAAACAGTTACAAACCAGAGCTGTAAGTCCTTCTGTCTACAAATATTGCACACAAAGTTGGCAAAAAAAAAAAAAGTTTCTCAACCATTCATTTTCAGTGAATTCCAATTCAATTTCTACTTTTTTCAATACGAATTCTCTACTATTGCCAGATAATGCAAGAAGAAATGGAAGAACCTGTTTCGCTCTGAAGGCACATTTCTTGTTCTGATAGAACCCCTTAGGGTCAGAGAACTCAACTTCACAAAGCCACTGCTTGAAAACTCAGATCATGTCAGAATGACACAAAGATTATTTCTGCTAAGCTTTGAGCATCCTCTGTCCTAGCAACTGCTTTTGCCAAGAACTGTCTTGATTTACAATGCTAAATCTGATACAGATTCTCAGGATTGCTGATAAGGTCTTTTCTTCATAGGTCAACAACACATCAAAGAGTAAGGCAGCACCAACCTCTCCAAACAAGTCCTTTAGGGCCAAAACAATCATTTAAATACATGATCTTGAAACTCAAGTTGGACTTTCGTGTAATGGTACTCAGAGGAATTTTTGTATAGGATTCGTTCAAATGTGGCAGATGAAGGCAACTTGTTTTTACTTTAGTGTTTCATAGTATTGAAGAAACCTGAGACAAGTGCCTTCACCTCTCAGGGACTCAGTTTCCCCCTTGGAGAAACGGGCTAGGGGAAAGCACTTCCAACACCTCAAAGCACTACAGACACGTGCTCCACCTGAGCACTTCCTCACAGACCCACCTGCACTCTGGGTCCCAGTGCCTGGCGGAGGGGAAGAGGTGGTGAGACTAACCATTCTGTGAGCCGACAGATCCCCAGCAGGCTAGAGACTCAGCGGTTACTCCGGATTCGGCTCCCTAACTTTTTTTACTATGTAATTTGGAACAATTAAAATATTACATAAGAGTAAAAAAAAAAACTTCTATGCCTTTGCCCAGTTTAAACAAAAGGAATTTGATAGGATGCGTTCTTCACCCATTTTTCCAAATGGTTTATATAGTATTGGAATTAATTGTCCTTTAAATGTTTGGTAGAATTCACTTGTAAATCCATCTGTCCCTGGAAATTTTTTTCTCAGGGAGTTCATTAATGACTTGTTCAATTTCTTTTTCTAAAATGGGATTATTTATTATTTAAGCATTTTTGTTTCCTCTTCTATTAATTCTTCTATTATATTCTTTAAAATACTTATCCATTTCATTTATATTGTCAGATTTATTGGCACACAATTAGGCAAAATAGCTTCTAATTATTGCTTTAATTTCCTCCTTCATTGGTGGTGAATTCTCCCTTTTCATTTTTGATACTCATAATTTGGTTTTCTTCTTTATTAAAAAAAATCAAATTACCCAAAGGCTTATCTATTTTTATTGTTTCCCCCCCATAAAATCAGTCCTTAGTTTTATTTATTAGTTTAATAATTTTTTTTACTTTCAATTTTATTAATCTTACCTTTGATTTTCAGTATTGTGAATTTGGTGTTTAATTGGGGATTTTAAATTTGTTCTTTACCTAGCTTTTTAAATCACATGTCCAATTTATTGATCTCTTTATTTTATTCATGGAAGCACTTAGAGATAGAAAATTTCCCTTAAGAACTGCTTTGGGTCTATCCCATAAATTTTTGGTATGCTATCTCATGATTGTCATTCTCTCTGGTAAAATCATAGATTATTTCTGTGCTTTGTTATTTGACCTACTCATTCTCTAGGATAAAATTATTTAGTTTCCAATTAATTTTTAATCTCTCTTCCCATGGTCCTTTATTGCATGTAATTTTTGTTACATCATGATCTGAAAAGGATGCATTTAATATTTCTGCCTTTCTGTATTTGAATGTGAGGTTTTTATGCCCTAATACATTGTCATTTTTTTGTGTAGATGCCATGTATTGCTGAGAAAAAGGTATATTCCTTTCTATCTCCATTCAGTTTTCTCTAGAGTTCTAGCATATCTAACTTTTCTAAAATTCTATTTACCTCCTTAATTTCTTTCTTGTTTATTTTGTGGTTAGATTTATCTAGTTCTGAGAGGGGAAAGTTGAGGTTCTCCACTAGTCTAGTTTTGCTGTCTATTTCTTCCTGTAACTCATTTAACTTCTCCCTAAGAATTTAGATGTTATATTACTTGGTACATATGTATTTAATATTGATATTACAACATTGTGTCTGGTACCTTTTTAGCAAGATGTAGTTTTCTTCTTTGTCTCTTTTAATTAGATTTATTTTTGCTTTTACTTTGTCTGAGATCAGGATTGCTACTCCTGCTTTTTTTTTTTACTTCAGTTCAAGCATAATATATTCTGATCTAGCCTTTTACCTTTATCCAGTGTGTCTCTCTGCTTCAAATATGTTTCTTGTAAACAATATATTGTAGGATTTTTGTTTTTAACCTATTCTACTATTCACTTTCATTTTATGGGAGAGTTCATCCCATTCACATGCACAGTTGTGATTACTGTGT
This sequence comes from Pseudocheirus occidentalis, assembly GCA_028646575.1. Classification (NCBI taxonomy): domain Eukaryota; kingdom Metazoa; phylum Chordata; class Mammalia; order Diprotodontia; family Pseudocheiridae; genus Pseudocheirus; species Pseudocheirus occidentalis. The sequence goes on from CM053595.1 coordinate 91,019,180, forward strand.
ATTTCTTGTCATCTTATTTTCCCCATTTATACTTTTCTCTTTCTCCTTTTACCCTGTCCCTCTTTACCCAATTAACCTTTTAATAATTTTCTTGCACTGCTCTCATTTCTTTCCCCCAACTTTTCCTCTACCACTCTTATTTGATTTTGAAAATATTTCTACCTCTTCCAGGATTTCTTATTGGAGTTGTGTCCAATTCATTTTTTTTTCTTTGCTTGTAGCTGTTTAGACATCATTGTCTTCTTCTGAGTTTGTCTTGATCTCCTCTGTTACAATAGTAGCATTTTTATGGTCAGGTTCTTTTTTTGTTTGTTTGTTTGCTCTTTTTTTTTCAGCCTGTTCCTTTACTTTGAATTTTATGTTAAAAATAAGCTCTGTTTCTGGAATAGTAGTAGGGGTAGAGGGAGGGAGAACTTAAAGTCTTTTTAGTACCACTATTTTTAGAGCTAGTTTTTGGGTTTGGAAAGTTTTAAGTACTTCCAAAGTGTGATTTGGAGAGAGGTGTGGTCACTTGACCCCTAATCCCTTGCTGCCATAAGCAACATTGGTCTTCAAGGGCCCCTGCTCCCTTGGGACCAAAAGTGATACTACTCCTTAGGACCCCTTCTCCCTTGAGATCAAAAGCAATACTTCTCCTTGGGTTCCCTGATCCCTCTTGACCAAAAGCACTCCTCTCTGTCCTTGAACTGTGACCCAGAAGTGGGTATGGGCAATGGAGTTGCCGAACACTCTATAGTTCTGCTCAGTGCTAGCTAGGTCCCCTGCAATCTCTTTCTGACAAGTTACCAAATCTCTTTACCATCTCTGATTTGGGAGCTCCCAAAACTGCTGCTGCTTTCACCACCACCACCAAGTCTCACTGCCAATGTTACATCTCTGTGATCTCCAGGTCAGTCTCTAACCATGTATCATGGATCTCTCCTTCTGCCCTCCTAAGTTATCCTGGAATAGAAGAATGTCTCCTCCCTGACCTTTTGTTGGCTCTGCTGCTCCAGAACTTTACTTGAAGCATTATTTTTAAAGTTGGAGGACAATGTTAGGAGAGTTTGGATAGAGTACTTCCTCTACTCCACCATCTTGCTCTGCTCCTGGAAGCCCTTCTTCCATGCTTTCTCATTCATGTATTTTTTTCTCATCCAGAACCAACATAATTCATTATTACGAAACTAGTCAAATACAAGAAGGAATTGTTCTTCCTTTCTAAATGGACAGTCTGCCCAGTACCAGCAGCACTTGTCCTGCTATTCTTGCCTTGATTAGTGGTTGGTTAATACCGTCCTACCTCACAGAATCAACTTTCTTGCTCTTTGGAGAGAGCAGCTAGTTTTGACAATGTACTACTGTCAATTCCCTCATCTTCAGAAAATAACAATTTTTATCTGAAAGAGAATCTCCATTGCCATAATCCTTTTTTAATTCTTTATGCCAATGAAAACACCTATGAGACTTGAGTTTGCTGCAAATTGGAGTGGGCCCGTGTCCTGTGTTCTTCATAATCACAGAATTTTGGTGGTAGAATGGATATCCATGGCCATCTAGTCCAATTCATAATGGAAAAGAAATAACCTCAAAAGGATATCCAACAAGTAGACATTCACTGTCCAGAGGCTGACTCCTGGGCTGAAAGTTCCTAAGCCTAAATTTGGATTGAATATGGAGCAAATGCCAATTTGTCTGCCCAAGACAAAAAAACATAGAACGTGAAACCCTGGGCGAATAGAGACAAGAGTATTGCAGTGGTCTCCTACTGGATCTCCCTATTACTAGTCTATTTGATTCATGCATTTATAGAAAGGGAGTATGATTTTACTGGAAAGGGAGTTGGCTTTGGAGTGAGGCAGACCAGGATTTAAGCCCTGCCTCTGATACATACTGTTTGTCTGACCCTGGACAAGTTCCTAAACCTCTCAATCCCAGGCAACTCTGTAGGACTATAAATTGAAGAAAAGTTACTAATTTGTATTGATAAAGGGAATTTCACCCTGGGGAATTCCCTACACCAATAAAAGTGCAAGGCTCATCTTTAAAAAAAAAATTTATTGTGTTTACTATATGCTAAGCACCATGGACACAGGCATAAGTAAAACAGTCCCTGTGCTCAGAAAGCTTACATTCTAATGGATGCAGGATGAACAACATATGTGCAGATAAACAAACATGAAATACATATGAAGTAATTGAGAGAAAGACACCAGCAATGGGAGGGATCAGGGAAGGTCTCATGTGGCAAGAAGTACTAGAAATAAACTAAATATTCTAAGAGAGGTGAGAAGAGCATTCCAGGCACTGAAGAGACAGGCTGTGTAAGGAGGAGGAGCAGGATGGGATGTCATGGATGGAGCACAGCAAGGAGGTTCACCTACATCACCTCAAGAGCCTGTTGACCCTCCCCAACTACAATCCAGCCTGTACCTGTTGGCAAGATTAGTCTTCCTAATGCAGTGTGTTCTCATCTGGTCCTTCCAGATGAGAACACAGTGCCTGGCACATAATTTGTTGTCGAGTTATTTTTTTAGTCATGCCTGACTCTCCATGACCCCATTTGGGCTTTTCTTGGCAAAGATATTGGAGTGGTTTGCCATTTCCTTCTCCAGCTTATTTTACAGATGAGGAAACTGAGGGAAACAGGGTTAAGTGACTTGCCCAGGGTCACACAGCTAATAAATGTCTAAGCCTGGATTTGAACTCACTAAAATAACTCTTCCTCACTCAAGACACTCTATGGACTCTACTACCTACCTGCCCCCTGGCACACAATAAGTGCTTAAAAATGTTTAGTGCTTTGTTGATCGACTCTAGGATCAAAATCCTGCACTGAGGCCTCCACTGGTGCAGCGGTTCTCAACCTGTGGGTTATGTTCAATTTGTAACAATGAAAATACATCCTGCCTGTCAGATATTTACATTACGATTCATAACAGTAGCAAAATTACAGTTATGAAGTAGCAATGAAAATAATTTTATGTTTGAGGGTCACCACAACATGAGAAACTGTATTAAAGGGTCATGGCATTAGGAAGGTTGAGAACCATCAGGCTAGAGGATCAAATCCACGTTCCTTAGCCTGGTACTCAAGGCTGCTTAAACAACCCAGTGCCTTCTTTTTCCCCAAGCACACCTTGTGTTTTTTTGCCTCTGTACCTTTGTCAATGTCATCTCCCCAGGTCCTTCCTCGCTATCAAAATGCTGCCCACCCTTCAATAATGGCTCACACTTGTTAATAATAATTTACACTTACCCCCATGGTTTGAGATTTATAAAACACTCTTCCAACAATGACTTTGTGAGTTAGTGCAAGTATCACAAACCCCACCTCACAGATGTGGAAACTGAGACTCATGGACTGCTCAAAATAACTTGCTCAGGGGTCACATGAGCAAAAATGTCAGACCCAGGACTCAAACCTGAGCCTGACCTCCACTTCTCTAGGCTCTCACGTTTCTTTGCTTTTTTTTTTTTTTTGAGGGAGTCTCACATTTCTACCTATTTACACAAGCATGTTTCTCACATTTCCATGAGAATTTTCATATCCCCACTTTTCAGAGGGGAGGACTAAAGCCTAATGAAGTAAAGGGACATAAATCCTACAACTACAAAGTGGTAAAGCTTTGAAACGAAGCCCAAGTTTTCTGGCCCTGAATCTAGTGCTCTTCCCACTCCAAGTTGTTTCCAGGTCTTTTGTTGTTTTCATCATATGTTTCATTATACACATGCTACATATATGATGGGTAAGTGCAGTGATCAGAAGTCAAATCTCTGTGTTCTAGCCCCACTTTACTGTGTGGCCCTGGGGAAGTCCCTGCATCCCCTGGGGCCATAGCTTCCTACTCTGAAAAATAAGGGCACTGAAGGAGATGATCTCTAAGTCCCCCAGCTGCTGACATTCCATGCGCAGTGATTTATCTGCCTCTAATTTCCAAACTCAATACAGTCCCTAGAAGGGCCTGTTTGTTATTCAGCATTTTTATTCCCCATAGTGCTGCTCTGTAAAGATTGACGATTGGTTGATGATGCTCTTTGGAGCAAGGATATCGAAGAAAAAAACCAGGAAACCAGAGGCCAGGTGGCTGCTTCATTAGCTGGAGGGCAGAGAAAGGAAGACTTACTTATCCTTAGAGCGGGAAGGGACCTTAGAGGTTGTCTATCCCAGGTTTACCAGGGATAGAAACAGAGATGAGAGAGGAGGAAGAGATGGACATCGGGAGATGTCCTCACTCCTCTCAGGGGCTAGGCTTGTAAGCAAACTGCTCCCAGGATGCATTTGAGACAAATCATAGGAGGCCTTCTCCCTCCCAGCCTGCCTTTTTTGGTTGCTGAAACCTTAAACTGATCCCAGAGCCAGACAGGCAAGGAGACAAGCCTGCATTCTTCTCCAGAGAAGGCCTCCCTTACTCACACAGGGTGGGGAGAGCCCAGGCTCACTCAGCTCAGCTCAGTTCTGTGGGAAGCAGCCAACATACCCAATCTTGGTTGAATGGCTTCTCCCAGCCCAGCCCAGCCCAGCCCCAACCCAGAGACTGAACTCCAAGCAGTGACCAACCTCACCTGAAGGTCAAGCTGGGCTCACTAGATATTTCATTTTTACAGAAGATGAAGAGGTCACAGACTGAAGGGAGAGAGGTTTAAGTACAACTATCTCCCCTTCACTCTGGGAGCAGCAGGGTCAGTGAAAGAGACCTGGGATCAGAGCCAGCAGGCCTGACCCCTGGCCTGAGTTCCATGATTAACTCTCCTGGTCATTCCTTGCACTGGTCCCTTTTCCACTTTGGGCCTCAGTTGCCCCATCATGTCCACCTGCCTTATCATATCCATTATCATGTTCGCACAAATGTTCTTGGTGAATCTTTCTGGCTCTCCCTGCAAGGATATCATGAGAACAGCATATGCTGATTTTTATCTTTAGGTTAATTCAATTTTCAAAGTTCAAAGTATTGGAAAAAAACAAAAGAAACTATTCTTCCAGTCTCCACCATTTTAGGCAAGGTTAAGAGAATCCACAACACCACAAGAGATTAATTCTCTGATATAACTTCCAGTCAGCTTGGACAAGTGAATTCTCCTATACTGTTAGTCTCTCTTCCCAACCCCCTTCTTTATTTTCTTTTAAATAAGTTTTCTTTTGAGTTTATCCTAAAAGTACAGAGCCCATAATTCTTGCCACTGGTCATCTTGTCATTATTTCTGTGCTTTATTATGGGGCTGTCCATTCTGTGCCTCATGGCCTGCTCAAGAGATAACAGTTGCCACAATCTCCCTTAGTCAAATAGTAAGAAATCAGTCATTTTTCCCCCATTCCATGTGAGAAGCATGAATTTTTATTTTAATTTTAGCTCCATTTTCTCTCCCTTCTTTCACTGCCTTCCCCACCCATTGAGAAGGCAAGAAATATAACACCCTTTATACATATGAAGACATAAGAAATCAGTCTTCTTGCTAAATTCAATCCCACTCATTGAAATCCAATCCAAGACCTTTCCTTCGTCTCAGGCAAAAGGTTGCTGCACATGTGTGGCTCTGCGTTCCCAGGGAATTGAACTAAGCTGTGGACCAAAATCCATAACAAATGGCATTATTTTGCACAACCTCAAACCAAATAGATTTTATGGAACAAGTTATCACCCCAAATTAACATCATCCCTCCAAAAGTACTACCCTATTAATTAATTTCAAACTTTTATTTTATGAAACTACTGAATTGGAACAAAGCCCTATCAAAATATTTTCCCAATAAATTGTAAGCAGCATAGATTTGGAGTCCGAAGACTTGACTGAGGTCATGATCCGATTCTGCCTGTGTGACCTTGGGCAAGTAACTTAATTTCTTCAGAGACTTGTTTCCCCATCTACAAAATGTGGGTAACACATACATAGGGTGATGTGACCAACTGAGGCAGTATATGGAAGGGAAAGAACATTAGGTCAGGAACCAAAACACCTGGGTTCAAATTCTGACTCTGCTCCTAACTTGCTATTTGACTCTAGGCAAGCCCCTTTATACTTCTGGGCCTGTTTCCCCATCTAAAAAAAGAAGAGTTTAGATGACTTTTATATGTTTGTTTGTCCCTTCTGAGTTTAAGACAAACAAAAAAACATTCCTTGGGGGCAGTAGGCAGAGGGTCCCAGCTGCAGGCCAGATTATCTCTCTCTCTTTTTTTTTAAAGTTACTGGCTATAAAACACTCCCCAGAGTAAATGTAAATTTCCCTAATATTTATGTGGCCCCTAGAGAAATCATGAGATTTTACATTTAGAGCTAGAAGTGCCCTTTAAGGATCCTCTACTCCAACCAACCTTATGTAGTTAAGGAAACTGAGACCCAAGAGAGAAATCCAGCACCAGCGACCCTTCAATGAAGACTAACTGAACGACTCTGGGAGAAATCAGGTGTGGAGATATGTGTATGTGTGTAAATGCATGTAAAATCCCCAAGTCAACTGGGGAAGATTCTCAGACCCTGCAGGGATTTCAAGGGACTCTTACCCTTCAGTGAGAGTTGCATTTTCTAGCTGGGGAGTAACAAGCTTAGAGAATAATAATAGCCAGCATTTATAGAGCACTTTAAAATTTGTGAAGTGCTTTACAAATATTATTCTGTTTTGCCTTCACAATCCTGGGGAAGGGGGGGGTATATCCATTTTACAGATGACGAAACTGAGGCAGAGATTAATCACTTGTCTAGTTACACAGTGATTATCCTGAGGTCATATTTGAACTCAAATCTTCCTGATTCCAGGGCAAGTGCTCAATCTACTGCGTCACCTAATTGCCTAACTGAAGTTAGCTTAGGAAAATGAGATGGGAGCATTAAAAAAACCCACTTATAAAGTAATTCCCAATGACCCACTTGTGGCTCAACTACAGGAGCTACACAGTATGGCACAGCAGAAAGAATGCAGGATTTGGAATAAGAGGATTCAAATTTGAACCCTGGAATGCAGTCCCTCAGTATATGACTGGACGGATAATCACTCCACCTCTGGCCTATTTTCTCATCCACAAAATGAGGCAGTTGAATCAGATGAAAGTTATGGACCCCTTGGCAAGTCTGAGGAAGCCTATGGACCCCTCCTCAGCACAATGTTTTTAAATGCATAAAAATGTACAGCCTACAAGCTTCTTGAGGGCAAGAAGTCTTTTTCCTATTTTTCGTATCCCCAGGGTTTAGCCCAGTGCCTGACATACAGGAAGCACTTAATATTTATTAAACTGAACTCAACAAAAGAAACTAATTATATTGAATTAAAGATGCATTTCCCTTGTTCACAGACCCCCAAACCTATCCACCCTCACCCCTGGGGTTAAGAACCCCTGAATTAGATGACCTCTAAGGTCCCTTCTACTTCTAAATGCTGAGTTTATGAATTTTTAATCACTGACTTGCTCCCACCAGCTTATATAATGCTAGCCAAGAAAAGCAGACTCTTTATAAGGAACACAAGAGTCTGCTTTCCCAAGTGCCGCAGTGTTTCTAAAACCAAATTCAGTAGTGAGAATTTGAAGATTATCAAGGGTTTTTGGATTAGCTACATCTTCCTCCCCAACTTCCCTAGCTTTCAAAGGCTCAGACTATTGCTCTTCTCTGCCTTCCTGCGCCACCCCCCCCAATAAGGGTCAAGCAACATAGCTTTCCCATGGCCTGCTCTGTAGGAACAGACCCAAGTGCCTCTGGGGGAGTCCCTCCTGATAGTATCTTAGAAGGATATTTGTGAATACAGTGTCACATGATTAGATTCCTTAGGCCTGATAAGCATTTCTTAGAACAGACCTCCTGGGGAAGGAATTTTGTTGGCTAACTAGGACAGGTCCTTACTGAAGGTCACAATCAGCACAGAATACTAGAAAGAGCACAGCAGTTTGAATTCGACTTGGGTTTGAATCATAATCTTTTAAACTTGCTATCTGGATGAACTTGGTTGAGTTACAAGCTCTCTCTGGGTGTTCTATCCTCTGTAAAATGAGGCGTTTGAATTGTAAGCCCATTTCCAGCTCCAAATTCTAATCTGCAATCTCAGAAGTGGCATCATTAAGTGTGGATTGTTAATCTTTGTTACAACTGAAAAAAAAAGGTCACTCAGGAACATATAGAGAAATAGAATAGCGTTAAACCACCACCAGCTTTCTCCGTTAGGCTTATTCCACCAGGTTTGAGAGTGTGGAAGGCTTATTATCTCCCAAAGTCTTAAGCATTGGGATCATGGATTTGGAGCTAGACGAGACCTTGGAGATCATTTAGTACAATCCTCTCCACTAAAGATGGGAAAACTCAGGCGACACACATATACTAAATGTAACAGCATAGATCTGAATTCAGGTCCTCTCACAACTCCAGCATTCATTCCACTGTACCAAGTTGCCTCTTGAAATCCTCCTCTGCCTGTTGGGCGCAACACATAGAGGGAATGCTTTTTGTACCTTGACCAATTGCAAAGTTCCCTTCTGGCACTGCTCCTTCTCAGCTCACTAGCTCTTCTCCAATTGCTCATCCCTTCCACCCCAGTAAAGTTGACCTTCTCTCTGCCCCATCTCATACCTGTGATTCCGCACTGCAGTCTCATTATCTTGTACAACAGATGACTTTTGTGAAGGCTGAACATGCTTAGGGGTCCCCTCATTTTGGGGTGCCTCTTACAAAACAGCCTTTAGTACACCAGGTCACAAAGGAAACACCTGCTTAGAAGCAGCTGTATTCTCCCAAATCCCATTGCAAATTTTGAGGGAGGGAAAAAGAATTTTTCATCCTAAGTCTTAGGATGAAATGATACTATGTTGGTTGGTAGGCTCAGAGATGATTATGCTTTTTTTCCTTTTTAAAGAGCCTGAAAATAAAAACAAACTGGTGCCAAGACCTCTAACTCAGCAGGTTCAGTGGAGATGGGAAAGGGCTTCTAGGTTGGAGGACTAAAAAGTTTCTGTAGCTGGGAGGGCAGCCAGTAGGGATAGAATGTGGTTAGAATCTGACTCCAGCAAAATTAGCTGAGGGTCTTTTTTGATAGCTGACCCTGATAGTCACCATAAAACAAAAAAGCGAGTCTTTTTTTTTTCCTTTTAAAAACCACAGCAAATGCATTTAGTGAAGGACTCAGGCTGGGTGAAAGAGCAATGAGTCACAACCAGTCAAGAGAGGTGTTCCTAAACTCAGGAGAATGAGGAAAGAGGAAATAAGAGTAGTAGCCTGCTAACTTCTCAGATTATCTTTTTCTTCTGAAGTCCTTGGTATCTGATGTTGCCTTACTACCTCTTAAACAAAAAAATTAACATTTAGCTTCCAAATGTTAGGCTGAATATCTAGCAAGGGGCTGAATTCCTGGCCAAATGTTGGCATTTGCTTATATCTAGTACGATAAGGAATGTTGCTCCCAGAAAGTGGCAATCACAAAGTGCACTGCCCCTTCCTCTAACTAGACAGGGCCATTGTCCTGTCTTCCCTGATGCATGTATGTAGTGGGATATTTCCAGGAGTGGTGATAGACTGCACTGAAGCATGTTTGAGTCAGTCCAATGAACATTAGATTTGGAGTCAGAAAACCTAGATTCTATTCCCAGTTTTGTTACTAATTAGCTTTATGACTAGCAAGTAATTTCCCTGCTCTGAGCCTCAATCTTCTCATCTGTGAAGGGAGAGGAAGAGGGTGTTGGATGGGGGCAGTGGGGGCAGATGATCTCCCTCCAGTCCCTAATCCAATCAACCTGTGCTTTCTTGCTTTTCAGTTCTCCTCGTGATCAAAAGGTAGTTGGCTGGGGTGAAGAATGCACTCTGTACCTGTGAAGTTCTATGGGGAAAAACCATAGGATTTTTCTCGTGGCACAAAACCCAAGTAGCACAAATGTCAAACTGGTTTATTCTTCTGGGGAAAGGGGGTCTTTACCCCTGTGCTCTGTGCTTCCTGGATTTAAAGTCTTCATGAGAGGGAATGCTCAAATGCTTATTATTCTATGGTGATCAAATGCTTATTATTCTATGGTGAAAACTGTATTTTCATTTCTGTACAAATATCTTTCGTGGGAAAAAAAACCAAAAAAGACTGTTGGACTAGAAGTCAAGGACCCCCAGTTGCATTTCTAGCTGCCCACTAGCTAGATGACCTCAGACAAAACTGACCTTTGGTTTTCTCATTTATTAAGTGATAACAGTCCATGCCTGATGGGGGAATTGCATGTGTGTGTATGGGGGTGGGGTCTCTGTGATAAACAAATGAGGTGATTTTCACATAAAAGCCACTCTGAAACAGTATTAAGACACTAGGCAAGCCCCAAATGGCAATAATTTCTGCAACATAATAGAGTTAGCTCAAGATATACATATAAACCCTGCGAAACACTGGCACTCTAAAGTCTGACCATTTTTTAATCAAAAGTAAATAGCTCTATTGACAGGTATTGATTCAGTTCAACAAGTATTTATTGAGCACGCACTAGCATACTGAGAAAAGAGATACACAGAGGAGGAGGCTGAGAATAGGCAGTTTCTTCCTCTTCCATCTTTGGCTAACTGGAGCCTTAGTGAATGAATTTTAAGGTAGTCAGGAAGGACTGTGATCCTTCCTTGGCAATCTCTTATTCCTTAACCATATGCATTCTGGTTTTAAAATAGTAAAACAGCACTTTGTACTTGAAACCTCTTTTGGAAGACATTTGCTATATTCTTAATTTTTCTACTAAAAAACAGGAAAACGATAGGTACAGATCTCTTACAGACAGGGAGCAGAAATAGAACTTGTCAAAAGTTGGACAGCAAGTCATTAATAGAGCCAAGAAAAAATTTCACCCCATTCCCTAGCTCTCTGGCTATGCTGGATCCCCCACAACTGGGTTTCATAGTGTTCTGAAGCACTGACCACAGTGCTTGGCACACAGAAGTTATAGAAATGTTTATTCCTTTCCTTTACCCCATCATTAGTGAAAATCCAGTTCTCTCCCTGCCAGGATTAGTTAGCTATAAGGACTCTTCTTGGGCACTCTTGTACATTTATTGTAAGAGGTGGGGAAATACTGAATTGAGCATAAGAACTTGTGTTGTGTCCATGAAATACTTACTGCCCAAATGCTGCTATGAAGCCCCAGCTCTAGGATGGAGGATGCCTTTTAATAACCAGTCACATTATTTACAAGTCTGGGGGGAGGGCTGTTAAGATCATAGAGGGCAGCAGGCAAATCTGATCATGGTCTAAAAACCCAGGTGTGGGCTACACCAAGCTATCTTACTGGTTTAGCCTCAGTTTCTCTTTGGTCCCCTCTTTCATAGATGACAACACCCAAACATAATTCTGGGAACTAAGAGCTAATTCTGTGTGATGATTCATGTTGAAATCTTTAAATATAAGACATGAGTGAAGTAAAAGTCCTCTGTCAGGGCAGGTTTGGATTTATAACCACCTGTAAACTACAGATGCTAGGATCAAACAGACCCACTAAGAAAGATGGTTAAAGGAAGAGTGCCCCAGAGAGATCCACCCAGACTGACTGTATAAAACTGGATGAGTTTTCCTGCTTCCAAGTACCTTAACTATCCCATAGGGAAATGGCCCCTAATATGAGGCCTTCTACTTGCTTCTGGGGCTGGGGCCATTACAAATAAGCCATAAAAGATAAACCCCTGAGTTTCTCTTTGTGTACAACACAAAGCCCATCGAATGCCCAGAAGTATCTTAGCAAAGGCTTTCATTTGTACGGAATTTGGAGAAACAGTGAAAATATGACAGAAAGAAATGGGGGTGGGGTGGGGAGAAAGAAAGAAACAGAGGTGCAGGCATGGCTGTAGGAGAACAGATTTGACATTATAAGCAGCTAAACATAAAACAAATAAATACAGGAGTACAGAAATTCCCATGTGAAGCTATTAATGCTATTTTATTGGCTTGGGTCACTTGTGATAATAATAAAAAAAAAACAACCATTTTCTGGCAAAGTCTGCATATAAGACATAATCAAAAGCCCCATGTATGGACAGTGACCACAGCTGTCTACCACAACTGCTGGGGCTCTTTGAATCAGTTTCTCCTTCATATTTCACTGCTGTCTTTAAATGCTAAGAACTTATTTCAGTCAAATGGGTTCATTGGGGAGGTAGCATTGCATAATGGAAAGAGCCCTGGCCTGGAATCAGGAGTTCTAGCTCTGCCACTAACCAGCTGTGAGACCTTAGACAAGTCCTTTACCCTCACTGGGGCTGGTTCCCTTTCCTCCTCTATAAAATGAGGAGGTTGTACTAAGGGAACTCGAAGGTCCTGTTCAGCTCTAGCATTGTAAGAAGCCTGCATTCCCCTTGGTGATCAAAAACCAAAAGGCAGATGGTGCCATCTAGTGGCATTACTTGTCCAATACTACAAAAGCCCCAAGCCCCAAAACAAACAAACAAAATCCCCAACGGGCAAAAGCATTTCTTGCTTAACTACCCCCTACTTTTATTTCAAGGGGCATACTTCATGTCAGTGGACATAACATGTTCACTTCAAGAAAATATACTTTAAGAGATCATGCTTTCCTTAAGAAAGCTCCTCTTTATTTTACAAAGGCTAATTATATCACATTTTGCCAACATTTTCATCTTTAAGGAAAATAGTTTAAAAAAACACATAAAAACGTTAATACACTAGAATAAGCTGCTATGAAACAGTTCTGAACAGGCAGAAAATGTAGACTTTCCTTTTACAGAAAATGTTAATATTAAGTCTGTAATAGCAGCATCATTTATCTATATATGTGTGTATATATATATACACACATACATATTCATATATATATATACATATATATACACACACATACATATATATATATATATATATAAAGCCAGTTTCTGAAAACAGATCTTTTATACACAAAACATTTGATTCTGTTTTGTTCAAATAAGGTTTATATTGGCAAACTGATTTCTTCACATTATTTCAATTCCCAACATGTGGAGATGCTACTTGAAGGTTTCATCAATCAGTTGTGATTGCAAACTTCCCCAATATACCCTTAATCCAATATCATGGCTGACAATGCATTCAGGTCTCTCATATATGGATGTGCTGTCAGGATCTGATCAATTTTCATTCTTTGCTCTGACTCTGGGAATATCTTCAGGAGGGCTTCCCTCAGTTGTTTGGTTTCTGCTGGGGATCTCTGTGGTGGAATCGTCAGGCTTGGTTGGATATTGGCTAGATTTTGTAGTACTGGGAGGTTAGGTTGCTGGGGAATCCAGTTGCTTGGAAGAACTCCCTGAATCGGGGGTGTGGGTTGTCGGCTGGTGCTGGGGACCCTGAAGGCAGTTTCATGCAGTCCTCCACTTGGCAGAGCTCCGGGCGGAGGTGGAAAATCCCTACAAATGGAAGAGTGCCCAAGTAAGCAAGCTTACTGAACAAAAGGGAAATTCCCTTAAAATGTCATTATATATGCTTATGGTTCAAAACTCTGTTCCTTGGACTCCTGGGGCAAAATGATAACACAGGGCAGGAGTCAGAAATGGAAGCAAGTGGTACAGAGTGCCAATGGGCCAGAAGCTACTAATGTGGTGTGAAATGGTAGGGCTAAGACTACGAAAGGTGAATGGTTATGGTCCTGTGAAGAGAACATCACACCCCAGTTAAAGACTCTTACACTTAAAATATCAGTGGCAAAACCAAGGAATGAAAAAGAGAAAGGGAACTGTGGTCAGGCTGGTTCTTTTTTGGGGGCAAAACTTCTGTCTCTACATTCCATTTTGATGGTCTTGGGTCCAAGTTCTTCCACTAAAGGCTACTGTTCCAGCTTTAACAGTCCCCTTCTCAAATGTAAATACTCTTTAAACAGTTATACCTTAAACTATATATCAGTAAGACTATAATTATTAGTTAACACTGTAGTGAATCATGTAACAGCTGGGTGAAGAACAGAATAGGATCCAGGAGAAATATGCTAAGGAAGAAAAAAGGGAGAGAAGAGAAACGTGTGTGTGTGTGTGTGTGTGTGTGTGTGTGTGTGTGTGTGTGTTTCAAGCTACTTGAAATCATCTCTTTCTGCTGCCATTGGTGTGTGAATGCCATTAGCACTGATCACCCTACAAGTTTCAAGGAGGACCTTACAGTCCTCACTTATGCAGACACTGTACAGTTAAAATGGGTCTTATAGTTTCATGATGACATTTTGCCTCAATATAATATTCAAAGGTAAGAGACAAAACAAGATTTATACATCATTCACATGGTCTGAAACCAGCATTTGCTTTGATCTCATTTTCAGGAAATTACTAAACCCAAATGGTGTCAGTAGAAATTTGAAAGGCTGGCTTGAAAAGTCTTACTACCTTAAAGGTGGAATGAGAACTCTGAAATTCAGGGCAGCTATGCTCCTAATTTAGAAGTTTAGTACTAATATTTCCTGACATTCTGGTTCTGAGTTTCTGCTGGGGATCTCTGAGCAAGAGACATTCTGAGCAAGCCAATTCCAACAAGGTGAGAGTGGCCTTTAACTATTTAGGCACGAGGCTTATCAATGTGACATATAATTAACTTCAAATGACAATTACTTTGTACATCTGAAAATCAATTTTTTAAACTCCCTCCCCCCCCGCCCCCAAAAAAGATGAAATAAACTCCAGGTAAATTTGAAAGAGCAGCAGACATGATTTCTTAATGAAGTCATTGCTAGACCACCATAAATATGCAATATTAAAAACTTGATTATACGTGCACATGCACATGCGAGCACGGGCACATACACACGAACAACCCCTTCCCCCACCACCCCATCCCACCCCTGGCCCCCACCAACTTAAGCAAAACAACTGCCTATGAAAATGAAAATAAGTGACATTCACATGGAGGAAGCCCATGTTTGCTTACCTTTGTTAATGAGACCATCCATCTTGGAATTTATCTTTATTTTGTCTTTCTGGCACAGAAAATAATGTTTTGTTGCTTTGGTTTTATCAATCTATGATGTATATGGTGCCAACATATCATAAGACAAACATGAGTTAAGCAAAAGTGAACATAACTCTAAGCTTGGTCTTTCTGGGTATCCTTGAGATAAGCTTTGATATTTTCATTAGCATTTATTTTAAAGTATTCTTAAGTATTCATAAAAACACACTATATCATAATTTTTTTAAAAAATAATTTCTAATTTCTCCCCCACAAAAGTTTAAAAATCCCCAAATTATACCAGAAAAAGGCAATAACCAGAAAAAGGAAATACCCAAGGAAGACTTCTTTACGAAGAAATTCCTCTAATCTAGGTCCACTTCTTCCCAGAGGATCATCAGGAACCATAAATATGTCCCCAACAAATGTATACTGAAGCAACCTACAATATGAAGAAGAGAATAAGAGCAACACTTAGTTTCAGAACTTTGGAGCAAACTTGCCATTTTTAACACTATGTGAGGTATCTATCTAAATCCAAAACATAAGTCACTTGACAAACTCAGAGCTTGCTTACCTAAAAAAAAAAACCCTCTCAAATTAGCTTCATTCTCTTCCTCTGAATAAAACTCAGAGGAGCTAGAACTCCACCAGTTGGACTTTCCGTTACTTATCGAGATTTCACCTGAAAGTCTTTCAGATACCCCTCTGGGTTTTGAGAAATGTTTGCTATTTAACTCTCAAGTGAAAAGATAGGCTTAAAACCTTGTCTGTGTTCCTGTCAGGGAAGCCTGGGGGAAGCTGTGGAGCTCCTCAGGCAATCCATTCTGAAAAGAGAGTTGTTTAAAAGGAAATGACAAGTTCCCCTGGAAATTATGATGTTATGTTAGTGGCAGAGCTAAGAGATTTGTAAAGATCCTAAATGCTCTGAGGCTCTGTTTGTATTGTCACAAGTTTGCTTTGTGTCTCCATGTTAATATGTGGGTCTTATGTCCTCCAAGAGCATGTGTATCCAAATGCTTGTATATTATGGGACCAATTAAACACATGGTGGTCAAGGGGAACCTATCTATAACACAGGGCAAAGATTAAGCAAATACACGTCAAGAAAGCATTATTAGTGACTTGTGAACTATGTGCAGAAGGGCAAAGTTCAATTCTGTTGCTTCAGCAATGAATGCTGACTGACTAATTCACTGGATACTGATAGGAAAATGGGTTATTTTTCGTTCTTTAGTGAAAAACCACACTATGTGACAAGTGGCAAGTAGGTGAACAAAACAGAGCAAAATCTATTGAATGACTTTACATTGGCACCAAAAGAAGCACATGATGCAAATTCTAACAGCACCCTTGTTTTTCTTTCACGAAACTAGTGACAGAAACAGCACAGTATTTTAGATTGTCCAATTTCTGTATTTTAATCATGGGGTATCAGAAAGGACTTCAAGATTATTTAGTTCAATCCCTGTTTTATTGGAAGAGTTAGCACTCAAGATTCTCAGGCTGGTGCTTTTGCTACATGGCCTCTACTGTCTATACAAATGAGTGTGTGTGTTTGTGTGCGCACGCGCGTGTCTCTCTCTCTCTGCCTGGTTCCCCGTTACATGTGAGTATGGCTTTTTTTCCCCCCAACTAGAGAACAATTGGTAAGGATCATGCTTGATACTTACTTTTGTACTACCTCAGTACCTAGCAAGAAGCACATAGCAGATACTCAAATATTTTTGGATGGAAAAGAAGTAAATATTACCTTTTTTTAATAATTTCTCTCCAAGATACTGATTCAGTCACAAATTCTCTGAAGTTATCATTGGTTACAATTATGCCACCAGTTTTGTCAGCTAGGTGCAACAGAAACCTATGATAACGAGAGGTGTTAAAATGTACAGCTGTGCCCTACTTAAAAAAAAGCAAAACAAAACCAAAACTCATGAATCATACATTTGTAGTAATTATTCATTTTTCAAAAAGGATTCACCAAGCAAAGAGAAACATACAAATGCATTTAAGAATCACATGACAAATTATTACATCCCTGAGCAGTGAGAAATGAAGCTAAAGCACTTATAAACGCACAGGGAGATTTTGGAGCACAAGACTGATTTGTCAATGCCACCCTCAAAGATCACTGTCCTCATTTAGCTAATTGATGGAAAAAATCATCTGTACACTTTTTCAGGCACACGATTATTATTTAAAATAAGGTACAACTGTATCACGAGCAGATGAAGTAGTTAGGAGAGACTGCATTAGGAAGGAAAGCTGATGTGTTCATACACGTGGGAGGTCAGGTGCATTTAAGAATATTGTGTGACTATTATTGCCAATCGTTAGGTGACAAATTCTAAGTAGCTTAGTTTTACTTTGACACTAGCTATTTGTTGCTATTGTGATAGCAAAGTCATTTATGCCTGAGAAATTTTTTAAAAGGCTGTTAATAGTTTAAACCTGCTTCCACTAATTCACATTCCAGCTCTCAATACTGTGATTCAGCCTAGGACATCAGTCCTGCTATTCTGTTTAGCTATACATTCTATCAAATGCAAAACTCCAAGAGGATAAGAGATGACTTGAAAGGGGGAAGCTTAAACATCTATGTTGTCATCTGTCTCATTACAGGGAATTAGACACTTAAACCCTGTAAATAAGTTATACCAACATTACTGGAAAACAGAAGTACAGTTTCAGTTTCTTCTATGATCAGTTATGGGTTGCAAAATGATTTTCAGAACACCAAGGTTGGTTCTTTCCATTTACAAAGAATGTCTGCATTGATTGAAGGCCTCTGAACTTATGTACAACAGAATGATGAAATAAATTAAGAAATTAAGAGAATCATTAGCATCAAAGTCTAAACAGTATCTGCTTTTATTGTTGAGCATAAATAATTATAAGGATAAAGAAAATACCTGTTATTCTCAATGATATTAGTAAACCTGGGAAAATAAATAAATGATTTAACCCTTTGGTGTTAGATGTAATGGTCCTATTTTGGAAGTTATTTCTGGCTGATGAGAGCTGTGGCTGGTGAGGATATTTGCCATGGTCATTAATAACAGGGGTATGGTTCTGAGTTTATGTACCACATCACAAAGTTTGCTCTTCTTGAAGCCTAGTAGAGGGAGAGTCCGTAAGTTTTGTAGAAATGAGTCAAAACTGGCTTCAGAGAAGGATGCTACAATGACAGAAGAGCTGAAGACTCTTCAATAGCAGCATCCCATGTGCAGGCTTAAAGGCATTCCTATCCTTCTCCCTAGATCCTGGATGCTTCTGTCTAAGTAGCAATTATAGGCCTAGTGTGAGCACTTCTTCCCTGAACCATCTCTTCTACCTATTCTATCCTGAGTTTCTTGGCCAGAACCAATCACCACATTTCTATAACTTCCTCAAAATACTAGTCTCCAATAAGACTTCCATGATTTTAATAGATTGGGTATTTTTCCTCTTTTTTTCCACTTTGTTAACAATGAGGATAATAAAAATAAAAAAATAACAGCAGCAGCTTGTTTATAAGGCATTTTAAGGTTTGCCAACTGTTTTCCTCAAGAACTCTGTAAGGCAGATGGTGCAAATGTGTCATTTTAGAGGTGGGGAAACTGAGGCTCAGAGAGGTTAAGTAATTTGCCTATGGTCACACAGAAAAGGGGTCAGAATCCAACATGTGTTCATTTCACTGTACCATATTGAATCTTACAGCACTTAACCATATTGCTAATTATTATGACAGTGCTTACTACCTTGCTAACATGATGGTCTTATGTATCTTGTGCCCCAAAACCAGACTGTAAGCTTCCTGTATGACAACATGTCTTATAAACAGGACCATAGATTCAGACCTTGAGGAGACCTTAGAGGTGATTTTACATTTTACAAATGAGGAAAGTAAGGCACAGAGAGATTAAGTGACTTCCCCAGGGTCTCAGTTAAGAAATGGAGGTGGGACATGAGGAGGGAAGTCCTCCTGATTGATGAACTAGTACCTCTCCACACTCATGCCTCCGTAACACAGAACTAGTGTTTTGAATACAAAGTATTCTGTAAATGTTTGTCTAATCATGGAACCCTAGGGACAATGCCTCAGATGTCCATATCACAGGGGTCCAGGTTCCTGTTCTAAGTTCCTACTGAGTGACTGTACTATTATTAAACATGTTTTGTAGAGGGTTAGATTACATTAGAAGGGCTAGTGACTTCTTGCAATGGGAGGGAGCATTTGGACAAATCTAGTTATCATGGTGATTGGGCCCAGACAGAGCCTGGATAGGGTACCAAACAAGGTAGGGTACCGTCTTCAATTCCTCAGACAAAGGAGAGTGGGGGCAATATAAGGACAAAGTGACTGACCAAACACTATGCCAGAGAGCAGCACTATGTGTACCATCAAACAAGTTGTTAAAGGAAGATCAACTGTTTTATAATGGTTTTTAAATAGAAAACTCTCACTTAATATCAGACTGTACTTTTATAGCTTTGAACTCTCATCTCTGTCGTACAAGTTGTTTTTTTATACTCTGATTAGATGGAAAAAGAGATTAGTTCTCTCTTTGATTTAGTCTTTTATCCCAAAGACATACAAACACAACTTCATGACTTTAAGTGTTATTTTAGTGACCTGTTGCCTTGAGTCCCTAGCCCTTTGAAAGGTAAGCTGGGAAAAAAAAGAAAATGCTCCTCCACCAACTGTGAAACTGCTAGCTGCTTCTCAGATGGGTTCCTCACTATCCCATTCCAACAAGATAAAAGGAAACTGTTTTTCATACCTGTCATCATGAGAAGCAATTCTTGCTCCAAAGACCATACGAGCTGGGGTTAACGATAATATTCCGAGATCCTGGAGCTGGGTCAAGAAGTGCTGCTCTGTTCACAAAATAAATTAAAGAGTCCTTTAGCAAAAAGACTACCTTAGATGCACCAAAGTAAGAAACTGGACTGATCTGTTTACCAGCACAGAGAAGGCCCATGTTTTCCCCCCACATTTAATGATGGGGAAAAAAATCCTAAGACACAACTTATACCTTTATCTGATTTTAATTTTTCTTAGAGCAATATAAAGCAGTCAATTCAAGTGACTTAAAAAATGAACAGAGAACATAAAACTTTACTAAAAAAGCATAAGAAAACACTTCAGTTCCACATTATAGTCAGTTAATATGCAGAGGAAAAAAAGAAAAAAAAAAGGAACAGGTAAGGAAATTGAAAAATAGACAAAATCACAGAAAGTGGCTGAGAGTGAGTTAGGCACATACTAAAAGGGATTGTTTTCCATACCCGAAAGTACTTCTGATTTTATACAATTGTACTTGTTGACCTTGATGGTTATTGGAATAGGAGAGATGCAAGTCAGCATGACAGCAAAGAAGAACGGGCTAAGAGCCATAAGAAGAGGCCACGGAAGATTTGAGGAGTGATAAAGCTATGGAAGAGAGTGGCAAGTTCAAGGGTATGACCAGCTTTTTGTGTGGCTGAGGTGCAGTGGAGGAGCGGGTCATGGGGAGTAGGTTTTGGGAATTGAGTGGGAAGGGTGTTTGAGGGAGAGTTAATATGTACGCTGAAGTCCTCAAGTAGGAGAGCAGGAGTTAAAGAGGAGAAAAATAATGTGAGCCATGTACTAAAACTCCTGGGAGTCTGCAGACAAGAGGTACTAGAATTTTCACTGGATAGTAGATATGAATAGTGTGAACCTCACTGGAAGAGAGGTTACTGAGTGATGGAGGAAGGAGGAGAAACCTGGAAGTGGCAATGGGGAACAAGGAATATTCCAACATTCCCACCCTGACCAGTGATCCAACAAGAATGAATGAAGGTATAGCTACTGGACAGAGTGGCTAGGGAGGCTTCATGCCTCTAACAGAAGAAAGGAACCTCAGGCCTAGAAGTTCCCCAATCTTGTACTAGAAGCTGCTCTAAGTGGAAAAGTCCAATGAAGTTATTTTATGATTATGAAAGCACAATATATAAAGACTGCTATGTCGCGGAAGCACTATCAGGATAACCCAGGATCTGGCAGCTTCTACACTGAGGAATCGAAGGGCCTGGAATATGATATTCCGGAGAGCAAGAGAGTTGGGATTAAAACCAAGAGTCACCTACCCAGCAAAACTGAGTATAATGTTCC
>CM053595.1:91040621-91075076 GCA_028646575.1 Pseudocheirus occidentalis
ACTAAAAAGTTAGAGGGGCGTTGGAGGAGGACATAAAAGAGAACAGATTGTGGGAGGGGTTTTACAGTGGGATTACTGTTTTGGGCTTGGGGGTAGGGGAAAGAAGGGGAGAAATTCTGTAACTCAAAACCTTATGGAAATGAATGATGTAATCAAGAAAATAAATTAAAATTTAAAAAAAGAATTTGATGTAAGTCTTGAAAGACTTCAGTAAAAAAAAAAAGGAAGATCATTATTAGCACTTAAGTCTCAAAACAACAAAAAAAATAGTGTAGAGTAATGCAGGGCATTGATTAGAAAATAGACAGCTCTCCAAAATATTTTTTTTGCTTTTTGGGGGGGGAAAGGGGAGGGCAGAGCAATTGAGGTTAAGCGACTTGCCCAAGGGCACATGGCTGGTAAGTATGTCAAGGGTCCAAGGCTGGATTTGAACTCAGGTCCTCCTCACTCTATGGTTATTGCTCTATTCACGGAGCCACCTAGCCTCCCCTTTCCAAAATATTTTGCATCATCCATTGGTTCATTCAATCCACATTTATTAAAGACCTACTGTATGGCACTTCTGTAAAGGGACAGGAACAACATTTTGAATAGAACAAAGGGAGGGTGGGATAGAAAGAAGGGAAATATCATCAGTGTTACACAATATGTCCATTGTGGAGATGTTCTGCATAACTACACACGTACGCCCTGTATTGAATTGCTTGTCTTTCCAGTGGGGGAGGGTGACAATGGAGGAAGGGAAAGAATCTAGAATTTAAAGTTCTAAAATCATGTTAATATATATATATATAACATATATATATATATAATTTTCATTTTTATTTACATGCAACTGGGAAATAAGACATAGAGGCACTGGGATAGGGAGATCCATCTTGCTCTACTAAAAAGTCAGAGGGGTGATGGGGGAGGATATAGCAGAGAGCAGATCTGGGGAGGAGGTATGCAGTGGGATCACTGTTTTGGGGGGGTGGGTAGGGGAAAGATGGGGAGAAAATTTGTAACTCAAAATCTTGTGGAAATCAATGATGTAAACTAAAAATAAACAAAAGTTAAATTTTTTTAAAAGACCTACTGTGTGGGAGGCACTATGATCTTTAAGATATTTTCCTATTTCATAATGCTATGACTGAAACTTAACTTTTCACCTTCCCTACCAAGACTCGTTCCCTCACTGGATTCTGTATTCATGTCAGTGATGAAATTTAAAACCTGAGAGTTTTTAATCTTTCCTTAATCACCCCTAACCTATAGAATATCTCCATCCTCTACATTCCCCTAGGTATTGTTAATCTCTAGCAATTACTCAACATTCATCATTATACATTATTTTACTTTTCATTTATTATATGTTTTAAGCTCTCAGTTAGATTGCAAGCTCCTTCAGGAGAGCAAAGGAGAAAGGAAAGAAGGAAGCAAGCAAGCATTTATTAAGTGCCTACTATATACCACGCACTGTACTAAGCAAATGTTATTGCATTTAATCCTGATAATAACCCTGGGACATAGGTGCTATTATTATCCTCACTTTATACTTGGGGAATCTGAGGGATATAAAAGTTAAGTGACTCATAAAGCCTGATTTGAATTTATTTGAATTTGTGTCTTCCTGGGACACCAATACCAGTGCTCTATCAGATCATGTCAAATAGTAATTTTGTAATTTTAAAGAAAATTTATATTTTTAAGGAAAGAAAATCATGATGTTTATAATAATAAAAAAGAACCAAAAAATGTTCTTTTGCATAGGACTGAATGGTTTATTAAACACTTTCACAATGATCTGAACCTAATAACAACCCTATGAAGAAGCTGAGCAAGGATATTATCCTGATTTTATAGATAGGAAATCTGAGGTTCAGTCTACTACATCACTATATAAACCTACAGTATATAGTGGGTGCTGGATAAATATTTATTAGCTGAATAAGGGATTAGATAAATTTCTAGATTACAAATTCATAATGAGTTGTTAACTCTAACAAAACCTCAGTGGGAATGTAAATCTACTGGGGGGAAAAGGGATAACACCTTTCTAACCCAAATATGCAACAGTGTAGCATAGTTGTTAGAGTCAGAGATAGAGTTGCCCTACAGTTAGAAAGACATAGTTACAAGTCCTCCCTCTTACATATGATCTATGTAAACGTTTACTCTGTAAATATAGGCAAGTCACTTAACCACAATGCCCTTCTGCAACTCTTAAAGACTTAGCTATCAAAAGTTGCCCAGACTTTAGGGGGGAAAAAAAACCTTAAATATGAAGGATTTATGGATTATCTGTTGTTTCAAATTATGCTTTGTAATAGCTCCTCTCCATTTATCATGAATATGTAGTTAAATATACATCCTGCAGTAATCCTACAACTAAGTTTTTAAAAAAGTATATCTCTTAGCATATTGTTCATCTAGACAAATTTATCTCAATAAATAAGAGCTTGTTGTGAGGAGCATCTAACTTTTCAAAGCATTTTACATCCATTATCTCATTTATAATCCTAGACTCAGTGTTGGAAATGAACTTAGAAGTCATCTAGACAAATTTCCCACCCCATCCATTAATTCCCTCTAAACAACCACTCTGTGAGGTACATAAAGCAGGCATGCTTTCTATCCCCACACTTTACAGGTTAAAAAAAAAAATAGAGGTTGAGCATCTTGTCCAAAATCACAAAGCTTACAACCCAACCACACTAGAACCCAGCTCTCCCACATCCAGGGTCTTCCCAGGAGAGCAGTGCCGTTCTGGTAGGTGAGTACACACATCCATTCCCCTGAAGCCACCAGCCTCATCCTCTAACTCATACACTCAGCACATCCCAGTGTCTATCATTTCAGCCTTGAACACCTTTTGAATGACAATACCATCTCTCAAAACCAGTGATGGTAATTACTGTAGAAATAAGCAAGAGCTATCATGCAGGGAGGAGGGAGTAATATGTACAAGAGTGTTAACCTGCCACCCATATAACACTGGCAAGGCAATTTTCTTCATTTGGCTGTATTACTGAAGCTCTCATAAAGTGACACCCGTTTCAAATGTGTGTAATGTTGCAGTGCAATCTACGAAATTTGTATGCAACATTGCAATTCTATTTGGGAATGCTTTGCCTAAAAGACTAGACAGCTGTATTACAGTGACAAAGTGAGAATAACTTGTCATTCTGATAATAATCTAACTATATATAAGTATCTGTCATCATGGAAATTGGCCTCTTCCATTTCAATTTATTTTGTCAACAACCCAAGCAGAGCCAGAATATATTTTACAACACCATTGCACACAGACCAAATAGTGTAGGGAACTTTAAAATAAAACTCATCATCATACTGCTAAATATTTACATTAAAACAGATTCCCTCTTCTGGAAGTCATCCCAGCTCTACTAATCGTCTCTGCCAGTACACCTGCAGCTTTTTGTAACTAATTAAGGAACTCCAGGAAAAAAAAATGCATTCAAAAATGCCTCCACAAACAGATGCACACTCCATTAATTAAACAAGCTGGAGCAATCACCAAGTCTGTAATTGGAAAATTTGCTTCTTTCCTCCATTTTAAGGAAATCATAGTTATTTGCAAATGTCTTTTGATAGATTCTCCAAAGAGAAGGTCTGCAAGCAGCAGGCTATGGGTCCCTATAGTAGGCTGGGAAGGTGCTTGGCAAACATTGTTCTGGGCATGACAGAGAACTGCCTAAGCATGCTAATTATCATCGGCTCCATTCCCCCCAGCCTTCATGTATTTATGAGAGAAAAGACTAGATTTCAGGACAAAAACCTCACTCATCTAATACTGGGGTTCAAATATATTCTATTCTCTACTTTGCCATGGTTCTTAATGAATTATGCCCTTACACAAACAATACAAAATATATATTGATATCATTCAACCCACAGGGTAGCAATGTCCACTGAGTGTTCATTTTGCACATAGACATTAGACAATAATGTGGGAATCATAGAATCACAGCTCTTCAACTGAAAGAGAACTTAAAAGTCATTCAGACCAACTTTCTAGTTTTTAAGATGTAAAAAACTGAGGTTTTGAGAGGTTAAGTGTCTTCCAAAATAAATGCAGGCAGTAATCAGCAAACCTGGCATCCAAACTCAGGTCCTTTGACTTCAAGTTCAGGGGGGAAGTATTATCAGTTATCAAGTACAATTATTCCACTGTACCATGAGGGTCAGTGAATAAGAAGGAATACGTAAATTAATATACTAATAAGCCTTTATAATGGGGATATGGGTTATCCATACCACTCTGAAAAGGACCATTTTATAAAATTCAACTGACATTTATATAATGCTCTTTGGTTCCACCTTTACATATACGGTATCACTTTTTCTCATAACAGTCCTATGAGACAGGTAGGGTAAGAACTTATCCCCATTTTATAGATGATGAAACATGAGACAAGAGTTTAAGTATTTTGCCTAAGACTATGCTGTTAACAAGTGGTCCAGCCTTGCCATCTGGCCAAAGGAAAATACGTTTGCTTAGGATTAATTAGAGACAAAGTTAGATGAGCTATACAGGGTCAGATGTTGGAAGGCCTTGAATGTAAACTTAGAAAATTTAGACTTAAGGTCATGGGAAATGAAGAAGTATTAAAGGTTTTAAGCAAGGAGTGGTGGTCTTCTAAATAGATCATCCCCCATGCCTGAGGTGTTCCCCCTCCTCACCTTTTCCTGGCAGAATCACTAGCTTTCTTCAAAGTACAGATCCTGTGCCACACACATTCCTCTATACACATACTCTGAAAATGTTTTCAATAAAGATGCATTGTGACATAGTATGTGGTCACCTTCAAAGCCAGGAAGGCCTCAGTTCAAGTTTTGACTCTAGCACATACTATCTATGTGACCCTAACCTATGCAACTCTAGGACTACAAATTAGAGGAGATACCAAGCTCATTGGTAGAAGGAATTTCCTTACCCAGGAATCAAATTATGCAAATGCTTAATTCTTCTACCTGAACCCTCTTTCATCCCATTCCCCCCAGGACCTTTCTCCAACAGTTATCTTCTTGCTCTCAAGTATCTTTACTCCTCCATTCTTTCCTTCTGCCTATAATCATGCTCAGACTTCCCCAATCACCTCCCCAATAAAAAGCCTCTCCTTGACTTTTCTACCCAATCCAGCAAAGGATACAGAAAAGAAACAGTCAGATAGGTAGAAGAACTGGGAGAAGGTGGTGTACCAAAAACCTAGAGAGAAGAGAGTATTGAGGAGGGGAAAGTAATCAACAGTATCAAAGTTTGAGAGGTCAAGGTGAATGAGAATTGAGAAAAATCCATTGAATGTGGCAACTAAGAGATCATTGGTAATTCAAAAGTAGTAAGCATCAAAATTATTTGATATTGATTAAAATAGGAAAGAAGATCAGTAGAATAGCCTAGATAAGGAAGAATCAGAAATAATTGAAATCAATAGCCTAGTGTTCAGTAAATATGAAAAGACAAATTACTTGAGTAAGAACTGTCTATTTAACAAGAAGTATTGGGAAAACTGGAAAACAATTCAGCAAAAATTAGGTTTATAGCAGTATCTTACAATATATATAACCATAAGTTCAAAAAATATATATAAGACCTGAATATTAAATCACAGCATTAAATTTTTTTAAAGAAAACTAGATCAATTACCTTTCATAAGTATGCCTGGAGAGTGGAAAGGGTGTTCTTAATTATTTCTCACCAAGCTACATTCCTGACTCTTCTATTATGCCCCTAGAAAACTCTTCATCCAGTAATATCACTTCAGCCCCAGAATTCATACATCAGAAGTATCCTCTGCCCCCTGCAGCTCTTCCTTCTGATTGGGTAATTCCTCTGAGAGCCTTCATATAAAGAGAGTGTGCCCATACCAGCTATCCCAAGACAGTTAGCTCTTTCTCACCAGGCTACAATCCAATCTATTTCTCCTTACCCCCCCCATAGTCTTCCTCCAATAAAATGTAAGCTCCTTGAGGGCAGGAACTTTCTTTATTGTATTGGCATTCCCAGAATAAACATAGTACCTGGCATAGCAAATGCTTAATAAATACTAATGACAGATTAATCAAACAAAAAACATAACAGATCACAAAAGATGCAATGATACTTTCAATATAGATAAATTTTAAAAGTGTGCACAAACAAAATCAGTGCAAATAGAAAAAGAATGGAAGTAATTAGTTGGGGGCAAAGATATTTACATCAAATATCTCTGAAAAGGGTCATGAATCCAAAACAGATGGATAACTAACACAAATCAATAAGACCAAGAGCCAATTTCTAATAGATGCATCATCAAAGGATATAAGTAGTTCTTCCCAAGAAAAGAATTTCAGAGTATTAAGAACTCTATGAAAAACTGCTCCAAATCAGCAATAATAAGAAAAATGCAAAGTAGTCTTAAGATTTCACATCATACATAGAAAATAGGCAAAAGTGACAAAAGATGAGATTACTTAATGTTGATGGGTCTATAAAAATACAAGAACACTATTATATAGTTAGTGAAGTTGTGAATTCATCCAACCATTCTGGAAAGCAATTTGGAATTATGCTAAGAAAGGACTAAAATGTTAACATCCTTTGACCAGAGACCCCACTGCTAGGCACAGATCTCAAAGAAGTCAAAAACAAGGGCAGCGGGAGGGGGGGGGGGAAGTTTCATATATAAGAAACATTTATAGTATCACTTTTTTGTGGTAGCAAAAGATGGGAAATAAAGTTATCTACTTTATCTACTAACCAACTGAAGAATTACTAAACAGATTGTGGAATATGAATAGAATAGAATATTACTTCACTGTAAGAAACAATGAATAGGATGAATTCAAAGAAATAAATTAAGATATATAAACTGATAGAAAATGAAATAAACAGAAAAATGAAACCAAATATATACAATGACTCCAGCAATGTAAATGGAAGGAAAGAAAAGAAACTGAAAATGACAAAGTTTGTCCCCAAGAACTCCTTCCCATTTTTGCAGAAGAGTTATGTATATAGACAATTTTGTATATCGGCAAATTTGGGGGCAGCTAGGTGGAGCAGTGAGTAGAGCACTGGCCCTGGAGTCAGGAGGACCTGAGGTCAAATCTGGCCTCAGACACTTCACACAAAACACACACACACACACACACACACACACACACACACACACACACTAGCTGTGTGACCTTGGGCAAGTCATTTAACCCCAATTGCCTTACCTTCTCATATCTGTATGTATATGTATGTGTACACACACACACACACACACACACACACACACATATATGTATGTATGTGTGTATGGAGGGAGGGGGGCAAATTTGGTTCATGTAAGCAAGATGGAGAACTAGAAAATTTTGCTAATCACCAATTTTTAAAAAACGTCCTCCAAAAGAGCAATTATGTACCAGAGTTAGAGCAATTATAGCTGAGTCCATAGGACAAGAAAGCATGAAGATGAAAAAGGTAACAACTTTATGAATTAACACTAGAGAATGCCAAACCTTTGTCCTCCCTCAGGCACTCCTGCACTACACTCTGATAGGGTATGTAAACCAACCCATGAACTTGTATTTAGGATCCATGAAAGGATGTCTTCTACTGCTCAGAATCTACTGACACCAAAGCCCCAAATATTCTCCATGTGATTGCAATAAGTAGCAGATATCGACTCTGCCTAACCATATGAGGAGGAAGGGGAAAAATAAAGAGAAGAAAAAACCAGGCTTGATTCTGCTTCCTTCAAAATTTAGGTTAGGGATCCTCAAGGCCACAGACACCTTGCCCACCATTCACACCTTTTCTCCCCCCAAGTCTGCAAAAATCAACAGATGCTAATTCAGACCAGTCAGAGAAGGAAAGAATGAATGAAATTCAGAAAAAGAGCCAGTGTATATGACTACAGGTCTCCATTCATTTTCCCACAAAAAAAAGAAGCTCAAATGCAATCCAAATCTGCAAGCCTGTTCATAATCATTAGATAACTAGTTTAGTTAATTATGAAATGAGGACTAGTTAGGAGACTATTTTAATAATCCAGATGAGATAAGGGTCTGAACTTTAGTAACAGCTACACAAGTAGAGAGAAGAGGACAGGTTTGAGAGGTATTATGGAGGAAGAATGGATTGATGGTGGCAACTCTTAGCTATAAAATGTGAGGGAAAGGAAAAAGTAGAGAATGATTCCAATATTGCAAATATGGATAACTCAAAGAACAAGGGTGCCATCAATAACAAAAAAAATAGGAGTCTGGAGGTAGGACAAGTTGGGGTTGGGATGAGAGGGAATAATGAATTCCATTTTGGACATATTGAGTGTGAGATGTTGATGGGAATATGCAAGTAGAGATACCCAACAGATAGTTGGTTATGTGAGTTTGGAGTTCAGGAAAGAGATAAGAGCTAGATAGGTAGATTTGATAGTCATCTGCCTAGAGATAGTCATTGACTCCATGGCAGTTGATGAGATCACCAAGAGGAAAAATGTGGAAGGTGAAAAGAGTCCAGGATACAGCCTTGGAATATCCTCACCCAGCTGCAAGCAGAACATGGACTATTTTCAAGCAAAGGAGACAGAAAAGAAGTGATCAAGCAGATAAAAGAAGAACATAGATGGAAAAAACATCCAGAACAATGAGATAAGTGACAGTGTGAATAACAAAAGTAGTGAACATTTATATTGCATTTTAAGGGCTTCAAAGCTCTTTGTGTATGTTATCTCATTTGCCCTTCACAAAAACCTTATGAAATGGATATTATTATGCCTGTTTTACAGAGGAAATTAATTTTGAGAGAAGTTAAGTAACATGTCAGGATCACACAGCTAGTAAGTATGTGAGGTAAAAGGCAAACTCAGTTTTCCTAACCCCAAGTCATGCCCTTTCTCCATTGTCACCTAGAAACTATATAAAGCAGTCAAGAAGGAAGAAGCCCAAGACAAGGACATCAGACTTAGCAAGAGAGACAAAGCTGGTCATCTTATGTTAAAAAACAGCAACAACAATTCCAATAATGAATTTGATACCAGATTACAAGGGATTGTGGAAACAATGTGTAAAAACTGCTTTTTTTCCTAGGATTTTGGTTGTGGAAAGGACAAATATGGAAAGATAACTTGAGGGGGAAGCAGGTCAAAGTGAAGTTTTCTTTTTTTTTTTTTTTTTGCTTTTTGGAGGGCAGTTGGGGTTAAGTGACTTGCCCAAGGTCACACAGCTAGTTTTTTCTCTGTGTCAAGTCTTCTTGTCTCTAATCAAGTCTAGTCTTCTGCTAAAGGGGAAAAGAATGAAAGTGAAAGTGGGAGATCTAAGAAGAGAAGATTTTAAACTCCCACAGTGAGAAGCATGATAGAGTCAATCAGGGAAGAATAAAAAGGATTTCCATGTAGCAATAAGTATTGTATTGCTGTTAGACAGCAACTATGAAGCGAACTTAGGGGCAACAAAATAGCAAAGTAGATAGAGCCCTGAGCCCACAGACAAGAAGATCTGAACTCAAATGTGGCTTCAGACCCTTTCTATATAAAGCAAAAAAAAAAAAAATAACTGTAGGGGTGGCTAGGTGGTGCAGTGAATAGAGCACTGGCCCTGGAGTCAGGAGTACCTGAGTTCAAATCTGGCCTCAGACACATATGAGAGTGAGGCTCAAGCATTGTCTCCTCCACCCCCATATCCCCTTTCCCTGTAAAAGCTCTTTTGTGAACACCTATTTTATGTGAAGTAATTTTCTCCAGTCTTTCTCTGCCTTCCTTCTTTTCCCAGTGCAGCCCTCTTTCTCATCTCTCCATTTTTAAAAGATAATTCCAATATAACTGACTTATATTTATACCAAATATCTATGTAGACTCTATCTAACTGCCCTAATAATGATAAAGTTCTTAGTAGTTACATGTATTATATTCCCATATGAGAATGTAAACACTTTAACCTCATTAAGTCGCTTATGATTTCTCTTTTATATTTGCCTTTTAATGCTTCTTTTGAATCTTGAGTTTGTTAGATTTTCTATTCAGTTCTGGTCTTTTCATCAGGAATGCTGTGAAGTCCTCTATTTCATTGGGAATGCTTTAAAGTCCTTTGTTTCATTAAATATCCATTATTCCCCTTCCTCCTCAGCCTGAGAAGTTTTTCTGGATAAGGCATTCTTAGAGAGACTGTAATCCTAATTCTTTGACTTCTGGAATATCATATTATAAGCCATCTACTCATGTAACATAGTAGTTGCCAAAATTTGTGTAATCCTGACTGTGGCTCCATGATATTTGAGTGATTTTTTTCTGCCTGCTTTGCATTATTTTCTCCTTGATGTAGGAGCTCTGGAATTTGGTTACAATATTCCTAGGAGTTTTCATTTGAGGATCTCTTTAAGTAGATAATTGGCAGATTCTTTCAATTTCCATTTTACCCTTTGATTCTAAGATATTGGGACAGTTTTTCTTAATAATTTCTTGAAATTTGATGCCTGGTCTCTTTCTAATCATGACTTTCAGGTAGTCCAGTAATTTAAAAATGATTTCTCTTCAATCTATTTTCGAGGTCAGTTTTTTTTTCCAATGAGATATTTGACATTTTCTTCTATATATTTTTTCATTTTTTGGACATTGTTTTGTTGTTCTTGATGTTCTATGGAGTCATTAGCTTACACTTGCTGAATTCTAATTGTTTTGCTTCTGTCTTCTATATGGATTGTCTGTTACATTTTGTGATTGAAAACTATGCCAGCATTTTCATTGTTACCATCAGTGCTATGAACGTTGCATTGGTGCTACAGTCAGTCAACTAGATCTGCAAATATCTAGTGATCAAGTCCCCAGGAGTCAGATTGTACTCAAATTCAGTACCAGCTCCTTCACCTAGTCCAAAAATGGCAAGAGATGATATATAATTAGAAGTTTTTCTACCTGGAAGCTGCACTTGATTCCTGACCAGGCCTCATGTCAGGGGCCTTCCTTCCTAGATAAAATCTTGGGGGCTAGATTAGGAAGATTATTTTGGCAACCATGTGGAGGATGAATTGAAAAGAAAAGAGACTGGGAGCAGCAGTGATCAAATAGGGGGCTGTTTTAATAGTCCAAGTGAGGTATCTGAGGCTCTGGTGCTGCACTGGGAGAAGAAGGAAGGCAGAGAAAGACTGGAGAAAATTACCTCACATAAAATAGGTGTTCACAAAAGAGTTTTTACAAGGAAAGGGGATATGGGGGTGGAGGAGGCAATGCTTGAGCCTCACTCTCATATGAACTTTTTCAAAGAGGGAAGAATACATACAAATACACACACATACACACTTAATTTAGTATAAAAATCCATCCTATCTAACAGAGAAGTAGGCAGAGAAGACAACAAGAGAGAGGGGGTCATAAGAGACTAATATGAATAGACTAATTAAGGGAGTTAGTGGTCAGAAGGAAAACAGACTTTTGAGAAGAGATAAGGAGAAAGAGAGAGACAGAGGAGGGGAGGGAGAATGGATGGAGAGAGAATGGGAGAGAGAGAGGAAGAGAAAAAAAGAGAGGGGGGAGGAGGATAAACAGAAGAGAATAGGATGGTGGGAAATAGACAATCATCATAACCTGAATGTGAATGGGTTGAGCTAATTCATAAGATGGAAGTGGATATCAGAGCGGATTACATACAAAAATCATACAATATGTTGTTTACAAGAAACATACTTGAGGCAGAGAAAAACACATACAGTGAAGGTAAGGATCTAAAGCAGAACCTATTATGCTTCAGCTGAAGTAAAAACAAAAAAGCAGGAGTAGCAATCATGATCTCAGACAAAACAAAAGCAAATATAGAGCTAATTAAAAGACATAAGCAAAAGAACTACAGCTTGCTAATAGATAACAAAAGCAATGAAGTAGTATCATTACTAAATATATACACACCAAATGGTATAGCATCCAAATTCTTAAAGGAAAAGTCAAATGAGTTACTGGAAGAAATAGACAGTAAAAGTACACCAATAGGAGACATCAACTTACCCCTTTTAGTACTAGATAAATCTATACATAAAATAAACAAGAAGCTGAATAAATTAAGTGTAATTATTTTTAGTAAAAATGTTGTTTGTTCTGCAAAATATATATGAAAAAAGTTAAGTGTAATGTTTTTACTAACAAGATATACAGATAATTTGGTCCTCTTCACATATGTACCTATAGCAGTGAGAACTTGCACATTCATAGAAACCCTTCTCTTAGTGAAGATACTCTTCCTTAAATACTACACTTCAAGGATGGCCACCAAATTAAAGTGATGAGATTGGGCACATCTTTCCTAATACGCTTGTGATTAAACTGCTGTGAACATGTCACAAACCAAGTTAATGTGATTTTGATTTAAGGAATCATTACCATATTCATATTTGTTCCTTTTGTAAATTTCTACAGAAAAATGTTGGTTTTATTTTTTAAGGTATGCTGTTGGTAACTTCTCTGGGGCTCCAGGCTTTCAGGATTGTCTGGAGTATGTTTCCAAATATCTTTTTTATTATAAAAAAAAAAAACGGCTCATGCATGCTATTGGAAACACTTGTGTTCTTGTAGAGGGAAGAGGTTTATGTGTATTTTATTAAAAAATAGTTTATGATTATTGCTGATGTCCTAATGTGCCTTGGATATGTGCCAAATGATAGAAAAGAAACAGTAAAATTTATAATTCTTGAAAAAAATTTAAAATAAAATAAAATAAACAAGAAAGAAGGAGATGAACAGAATGCTAGAAAAGTTAGATATGATAACCCTCTGGAGAAAACTGAATGGAAATAAAAAGGAATATACCTCTTTCTCAACTGTATATGGCACCAACACAAAAACTGACCATGTATAATTAGGGCACAAAAATCTCCCACCCATAAATTGAAAAAGGCAGAAATATTCAATGCATTCTTTTCAGCTCATAATGCAATCAAAGTTACATTCAATAAAGGGATATGGAAGGATAGATTAAAAATTAATTGAAAATTAAATAATCTAGTCCTAAAGAATGAGTGGATCAAAGAAGAAATCATAGAAACAATCAATAATTTCATTAAATTTAGGAATGCCAGTAATGAGACAACATACAAAAATTGAGGGTGGGGGGACAGCTAGGTGGTGCAGTAAATAGAGCACTGGCCCTGGAGTGAGAAGGACCTGAGTTCAAATGTGGCCTCACACAGTTGACACTTAACTGTGACCTCGGGCAAGTCACTTAACCTAATTGCCTTGCTTTTCCCTCTCCAAAAAAATTATGGGATGCAGTCAAAGTAGTACTTAGGGGAAATTTTGCACCTCCAAATGCTTACATCAATAAAAAGGAGAAAGCAGATAAATAAACTGGGCATGCAACTAAAAAAAGAACTAGAAAAAAGAACAAATTTTAAATCCCCATTAAATAACAAATTGAAAATCCTAAAAATCAAAAGAAAGATTAATAAAATTAAAAGTAGAAAAACATTGAATTAATAAACAAAACTATGAGCCTGTTTTATTTTTTAAAAAATAAGTATTTTTAAAAAATAAGTAAATCACTGGTTATTTTGATTTTTTTTAAAACAAGAAAACCAAATTACCAGTATCAAAAATGAAAAAGTTGAATTTACCACAAATGAAGAGGAAATTAAAGCATTTATTTGGAGCTATTTTGCCCAATTATATGCCAAAAAAAAAATCTAACAATCTAAGCTAAATGGACAAATATTTACAAAAATATAAATTGCCCAGATTAACAAGAGAAGAAACAGACTAAACAACCCCAGCTTAGAAAAGGAAAATGAACAAGCTATCAGTGAGCTCCCTAAGAAAAAATACCCAGGACCAGATGGATTCACAAGTGAATTCTACCAAATATTTAAAGTACAATTAATTCTAATACTATATTAAACTATTTGGGAAAATAGGCAAAAAGGAATCCTACCAAATTCCTTTTATAACACAAATATAATGCTGTACCTCAACAAGGAAGAGCCAAAACTGAGAAGGAAAACTATAGGACAATTTTCCTAATGAATATTGATGCAAAAGTTTTAAATAAATTACTAGCAAAGAGATTGCAACAATATATCACAAAAATCATACACTATTACAAGGTGGAATTATACAAGAATGCAGGGTTGGTTCAGTATTGGGAAAACTATCAGCATAATTGAATATGTCAACAACAAAACCAACAAAAATCATATGTTTATCTCAACAGATGCCAAAAAAAAAGCTTTTTAACAAAATATAACACTCATTCCTATTAAAAAAACACACAGAAAACATAGGAATAAATGGAGCTTTCCTTAAAATGATGAATAGCATTTATCTAAAACCATCAGAAAGCATTATCTTTAATGGGGATAAGCTAGACGCTTTCTCAATAAGATCAAGGTGAAGCAAGGATGCCCATTATCACCACTATTATTCAGTGTTGTACTAGAAATATTAGCTATCACAATAAGAGGGGAAAGAATTGAAGGAATTAGAATAGGCAACAAATAAACAAAACTATCATTCTTTGTAGATGATATGGTATATTTGGAGAACCCTAGAAAATTAACTTTAAAAACTAGCTTAAAAAATAAAAATAAATTTTAAAACTAGCTTAAATAATTAACAACGTTAGCAAAGTTGTTAGCTATAAAATAAAACTACAGACATCATCAGCATTTCTAGATATTACTAAAAAAAGTCCAGCAGCAAAATATAGAAAGAAAAATTCCATTTAAAATAATTGCAGAAAATATAAAATACTTTGGAATCTACCTGCCAAGACCCAGTAACTATACGATCACAATTACAAAACACTTTTTACAAAAATAAAGTCAGATCTGAACAATTCAAAAAATAGTAATTGCTCATGGGTGGGCCATGCCAATATAATAAAAATGACAATTCTACCTAAAGTAATTTACTTATTCAGTGCTTGGCCAATCAAAGTACCAAAAAATTATTTTATAGAGCTGGAAAAAATTGAGATAAAGAACAAAAGGTCAAGAATATCAAGGGAATTAATAAGAGAAAATTGTGAAGGAAAGTAGCCTGCCTGTACCAGATCTCAAATTGTATTACAAAGCAGTAATCACTGAAACAATTTGGTATTGGTTAAGAGATAGAGTGGTGGATCTGTGGTATTGATCAGGAACACACCACACAGCATATAATGACCATAGTAATCTAGTGTTTGATAAATGCAAAGATCTCAGCTTTTGGGAAAAGAACTATTTAACGAAATCTGCAGGGAAAACTTGAAAGTTCTTTTGCAGAAGATAGACATAAGCCAACATCTCACAATGTATGCCAATATAAGGTCAAAATATGTACATGATTTAGACATAAAGGGTGATACCATAAGCAAATCATTGGAGCATGGAATAGTTTGCCTGTCAGATCTATGGATAAGGGAAGACTTTATGACCAAACAAGAGATAGAGAACATTATGAGGGGCAAAATGGAAATTTTTATTACATTAAATTAAAAGAGTTTTGTACAAACAAAACCAATGCAATCAAGATTAGAAGGACAGCAGAAAACTGGAAGGAAATTTGATAAGTTTCTCTGATAAAGGCCTAATTTTTTTCAATTATATAGAGAACTGAGACAAATGTATAAGAATACAAGTCTTTCCCAAATTGATAAATGGTCACAGATATGAAAAGGCAATTTTCAGATGAAGAACTCAAAGCTATCAATAGTCATATGAAGAAAAAAATGCTCTATACCACTATTGATTAGAGAAATGCCTATTAAAACAACTCTGAGGTACCATGTCAAACCTATCAGATTGGCTAATATGATAGAAAAGGAAACCATTCTGGAGAGCAATTTGGAACTCTGCCCAAAGAGCTACAAAACTGTGCACATCTAGCAATACCACTACTAGGTCTGTATACCAAAGAGATTTTTTAAAAAGAAAGGAAAGAAGAAAGAAAGGAAATGACCTATTTATACAAATATTTGTAGTAACTCTTTTTGTGGTGGCAAAGAATTGGAAATTGAGAGGATGCTCATCAATTGAGGAATGGCTGAAAAAGTTTTGGTATGTGATTGTAATGGAATATTAATGTGCTATTAAGAAATGACAAGCAGTCTGATTAAAGAAAAACCTGAAAAGACCTACATGAGCTGATGTGATGTGAAGTGAGCAGAACCATGAGAACAGCATGCACAGTAACAGCAATAATACACCAATGATCAATTGTGAAAGATTTAGCTCTTCTCATCAATACAAAAATCCACAATTCCAAAGGACCTATGATGAAAAATACCTTTCAACTCCAAAGAGAACTGATGAACCATAAGTGCAGACTGAAGCATATTGTTTTTCTTTTTCTTTTTCTTGCTTTTTTTGCAACATGACAAGTATAGAATTACGTTCCACGTGACTTCACACATATAATAGGTATATTATGTTATATATATAATATACCTATATATAGGTATATTATAATAGGTAATATATTGCTTGCATTCTCAATAGGTAAGGGAAATGCTGAAGGGAGAGAGACAATTAGGAACTAAATTTTTTTAAGTGTCAAAAAGTGTTGAAGAAAAGAGATTATATGTTCTCTAAACTGTATGGCTTTTGAGTGACTAAAAGTTTATAGTTCACTGGCATAGCCTTCAAGAATCCAAGGCCACCTCTATACCACAATGAGCTATCAAAGTAGGACTTTACAGAGGAGGAGAGTACTATAAAAACAATAAATTTTTTTTTGAAAAGCTTGTTGAAAGAGGAAAGCTTTGGAAGTAACATTGAATCTACTTTAAAAGAATAGCAATATGAACATAATAGAGATTCAATTTCACAGTCCTTTCAGTTATACTGTGTATATGAAGACATTCATACTAATTGATGTCTGTTAAGTTCAGAATTTTTTTATATTGAAAAAATATAATAAATATATGTTGAACTTTGAATGAATCAGTGAATTAGCATAAGTGAAAAACTGTAGAAGAATGCAAGGTAAATCAGAGGTAGTGGAGATAGAGGATAGAGGCAGATAAACAGGCTAGAAGGGAATAGTAAGAAAACAAAATCTATAGTTATTCAGCTTTTTTTTCAAGCTTTAGTTTTTTATATGCTAAAGGAAGAATGGAAAGACTAGCCAATGAGCCTAGTCCTTAAAAGGATACAAAATGTGCTCTGCTGAGCAAGTATAGGTATTTTTTCCAGTCTGAATAACACTTGAAGAAGAGGAACATTTTAAATTGACTGCTGAGCCAGAGCTGAGTATGCGTTCAAGAGTCTCTTACTGACCAAGGCAGAGTTCTCTTCCTCTTTGCTGCTCCTGAGCACTTGGTCTTGCTGTTGCTTCCCTCTATGTTGTGTCAATTCTTCCTACTTTTAGGTGTTGGTGTATTAGACACAGCTATGACCTTAGAAGCATCAGAAATCTGGGAGCTGCTGTCTATGATGAGATTTTGGGGGAAATCAAGCACAGGTTAGGTGGTAGCTAAGGCCCTTCAGTCAGTTCTACTTGACCCAGCCAAGGAATAGCAAAGATGTGGATTCATACATCCATTAACTATTATTTGGAAGCAAAGATGGTTAATTGACTATTACATAGAAATTGCTTTAAGTATGAAAATGTACTTCTGTGTTTCCTATATCTCAATAAATATTTACTTAGAATAGCTAACTAATGTTAATTGATTAAATGATACGGGGACATCCATTACTGGTGTTTAAGAGGGAGAAGAACATGTCAGAACGAAGGGTAGAGCCAATAACACTAGAGAATAGAATAATCACCCTTGATCCCTCATCTAGGGGCACTGTTGGTACCAAAGGGAGGAGAAAACTTCCTCCCTCTGAGAACTGTCAACAGGTGATCACAACATCACAAGACTCACGTGAAAATTAGATTTATTACAAGAGAAGTGAATATACATGTGGAACACAGAGTTACCAGTCCGTATAGAAGTTTGCTCATTTATGACAGTACAACAAAAGAAGCAGGAGGAAACAGGAAGGACTGTGGCCTGGGACGGGACAGCTACAATAAAGGAGGGGAAACAGTCATTAAGGGAGAGTCAAGGCAATGGCACAAGCCACATTCTTTTCTCTTGAAAACTGCTAGACTATGAAGATAGAAGAGTCCACTGATCTCCAAAGGACCCCAGCTAAACAAGCATTTTCCTAGCCTGGCATGGACTAATTGGTACCTGTCTTGCCTCGTAAAGACATGCAGGGAATTCAGCCAGGGGTACAAACGACAAATTATGTCAGCTGGGGGGCTTTGTCCTTGACACATTCAGGGCCTCCTGCATGCTCTAGGTCCAGTGTTTCCAGAAAATACGGCAACTCAAAAAGACAAGTTCAAGGGACCCCTTAACATTCCTTAACAGAATCCAATCTGCTAGTGTACTAATGGGTTGTGAGAGTAAATCCAGACTTTTGCTACAAATAATATAGACGCAAAAGAAAATTGGATTAGTAAGTTTTCATTTACTTAAATGTACTCATATGTGTGCAGGCATGTATGTACACACTCATGCGCGCGCGCACACACACATACACACACACATACCAGAGAGGGATATTAAACCATAAAGCTCCTCAGATTCTTATTACTTGGTTCTTCTTTGATAGTCACCTTTTATGAATGATTGGTCTTCTTGGAAATTCTATCCCACACCCTCCATTTATTTCTCTAAGGGTCTTAAACTACTGACATGCATTTGGCATTGATTGTAGAGTATTGTGAATGCCCTCTCAACCATCTGCACTTTTAATTCCACAAGAGCCTTTCAACTGCCTCCTAATTCCCCAGATACACCACACACACACACACACACACACACACACACACACACATACACACACATACATACATACATACACACATACACACATGCATACATACATACTACTCTTGTACTACTATTTATCCTAATAGTGCACGTTCTAAACCAAAGAACTAATATATCCTTTCTTGGTCAGCCTCAAAACTGATTTGTGCCCTTATAGGATCTTCTTTTACCTCCTGGAATAACCCTTAAATTGCAGAGCAGAATAAATGCATGTGGCACCCTCCTCTTAGACCCTCTAATTTAAAATTGGTTATTAATTTAGGCATGCTGCCCATGTTTCTTTAACATATATAGTTCTTTAAAGATATTTAACAAATGGCATACTTTAGCATTTCTGTGATTGTGCATGGTGTAAAAGAGAGAGTACTGAACTTAGAATCAGAAAACCTGAGTCAAGTCCCTCTCTAATTACATCCTAGTTGTGTGTGACCTTGGACAAGTCATTTCTCTCTCTGGATGGACCTCAACTTCCCCATTTGCAAAATGAGAAAGTTGAATTCAATGAATTTTCAGTATGTCCTATGGTTCCAGTTCTTCAGCTGCAGATGTTGACAGCCTTGGATAAGTTATGTAATATCTCTGGACCTCAGTCTTCTCCTCTATAAAATGAAAGGCATACACTAAATGATTTCTAAGTTCCCTTCAGGCTCTGAATTACATCATCCTACTTGACTGTGTTCTAGGAACTGCTGAACGTGGTCTTCTCACCAGATGGCAATGACACAGACTGCTGCCCTGTTGCTATTCCCTGCACTATGGGTTCTTGGCATGCACTTTGTTCTTTGGTCCCCTGGAGCTGCATTTCCCAAACTAAATTGGCCATAGAATACTTTGGAGATTGAAATATTTTGATGGAACCATAAAAAGGGTAATCCTAGGAAGTTAGGGTTTTAAATCACACCAGAAATAAAAAGAAAAATCCAGGGAATTTTAGAACAAAAGAAAAAAATTAAACCTATCATCAAACAGAAAAATTGTCATGTAGTAAGTATTTAGATGGTACAGTAAAGACAGGACTGGATCAGAAGTCAGGAAAACCTGAATTTAAATGTGGCCTCAGGTGAGTCATTTAAACTCTATCTGCCTCAGTTTCCTCATCTGTAAGATAGGGATGATAATAACACCAATCTCCAAAAATTGTTGTGAAAATAAATTAGATAGCCTTGTAAAGCACTTTGCAAATATTAAAGCATTATATAAATGCCAGCTATTATTATTATCATGAAAGATAAGATATGGGGTTGGAGAAGTATAAGTCGATACAAGAATTTTTTTAAAAAGATGTATCCTGAGCTCTGAGAAATTATCCATTTTCCTTTTTGACAAACCAGCTCTTTCAAGACCATGTTGAGGGGTTTTAGTTTCAGTTTCCACACAGAGAAACCTAACATTATCTAGAAGCTTTCTATAAATTACTATTGTGTCCTCACCCATGATATTGGTGCAACATTAATTATAAGTTGAAACGAATGCACTTTGGGAGACCCATGTGGAGGTGGCAGTCAAGTATAAAGTGGGACAGTGGATAAACAGCAATTGTTCTGGGGGAAAAAAAGGTCGTGGGGGAGTAGACCATATGCTCAATTTGAGTCAGCAATGTGATGTGGCAGCCAAAAAATAGCTATGTGACTGTGAACTGCATTAAGAGTTCACACTGAATTCTGCTATCATTAAGGGAATCCTTGTATTCACTTCTGGGCACTGCATTTTTGAAAGAACATGGTCAATTAATGAATGTCTCCAGAAGAGGAAAAACCAGAATGGTGAGAGGACTTGAGTCTATGACATCTGAAAATCAGAGGAATTGAGCATACTAAGGAAAGAGAAAACCCAGAGAGAATGTGATAGTTGTTTTCAAATACTTCAAGGGGGCTGGCATGTCCAACAGCGACTAAATTTGCTCTACTTGGCCCTACAGGGCAGACCTAGAAGCAACAGGTAGAAGTTAGAAAGAAGAAGAGTTAGACTCCATATTGGGAAAGAATTAGAGCTATATAAAAAGGAAACAGACTGCCTCCCTGGGTGGTAACTGAGTTCCCCCTCCTTGGATGTCCTCAGGTAGAGACTAGAAGAGCACTCATCAGGGACATCACAGTGGGGACCTGATTCCTTACATGTGTGAGCTGTACTAGAATAAATTTTCCTTCCAGCTCTTAAATTCTATGATTCTATAGGCTGAGCACATCTGAATACTCAATACTGGACCTGGGATTTCATTGGTATACTCCCAGGTGAGAAAATTCCCTCTACCTTCTATTCAACTTACACTCTTTAAGAATCCCCTAAAGTACTGAGATGTTAAGTGAATATCCTAGGGCAGAGTTGGGGAACCTGCAGCCTCAAGGCCACATGTGGCCCTCTAGGTCCTCAAGTGTGGCCCTTTGACTGAATCCAAACTTCACAGAACTGGATTCAAAGGGCTGCACCTGAGAACCTAGAGGGTCACATGTGGCCTGAGGTTGCAAGTTCCCTACCCTGGCTAGGGTCCTATAGCCAGTCTGCATCAGAGGCAGGACTTATACTCAGGTTTTTCTGGTTCTTGCACCAGTTCTCTCTCTACTATGCACTTCTGACTCTCATAGAATTAGTGCTGTTTAGAGATGTGGGATTTTTCTGAAAATGAAAAGATATTCTATTTATTTTATTCTTACATTTAATAGAAAATCCTTCTCTAAAATGAGTGGGAGGAGGTGGATTGGTAGTAAATCAACATCCACACAAACAAAAATAGAGTCTACATACAATACTTACTGTCCAAATAATATTTATTGAAGGAAAGTTTTTGGAGTCAACTCAGGAGGCCTAGAGACAGAGGATGCTCCAAGTTTTGGATGAGGGTACAGTCAGCAACAAGAATAGTTTTCTAATTTGTCTCTTATTATAGAAGAAAATTCCCATCTCTGATATGTGATATTTCAACAGTTTTTCTTATTACCCAGAGGAATGATGAATGATGAGGAAGCAAAGTGTTATCTGTTATCTCCACTCTCAGATTTATGTTTTGAGATCTTTGAGCATTGTAATTAATTGAGAGGACAAAGAAGAAGAAAGGAAAGTTGAAAAAGATATGCCATGACTGTCTTTGTAAATGTATTGGGCTTGTTCTCATACAGATAGAAGCTTGTTCTCATGGTATTAGCTACCAGACTCTGAAAAATATTAACCTACAAATTTCTCCCAGTGGCTCACACTTCCCAAAATAGGCAGTCACTAACTCATAAGGAACCTTTATGGAGAAGCAAAGAACAAAACCTTCATTAAGTTTGTTCTTGGTCTGAATTTCTGTTTTAATTTTTAATTTTGCTGAGCCAGGCTCAAAACTCTAAACTATGCTACAGATATAGTAAAGGGGTTAATGTTCACTCAATGCTTTTAATTCAATAGTTTATGTATTGAGATGTTTTCCATGTGTACAATGAATCAACAGGCAATTCCTGGGGGCTAAAATAGATCCTAACACAAATATCTGATTCAATTCCCTGTTTTTGTCTAGTTTGTTTCATTTAAAAGTCTTTGTTTTGAAGTTAAAATCATGTGGTTTCATTTTGTAAAAGGATCATGAACAGAAGCTTCTTTATCACAGATGTGAATAGATGATTAGTCCAAATGGACCCATGTACAGCTAAGAATTGGGTATACTGAGTAGACTAGGAACTACATTCACAAGGGCTCATTTAGAATATATTTTGGATGCACTAGCGTTGCAAGCTATAACTAAAGTTTTTTATGTGTGTAATTTACTTCCCTTTTGACTGATACTGCACAATAGAGTTTTGTGTTATAATTTATTTAGGTCAGACCACATATTTATTTTAAAATAACAAACTGTTATGTCCAAGTGTCATTAAAGATGCAATGATTTGCTGAATGCACCATGGCCATGCAATTACTGGAAAATGTGAGCACATAACAGAAATGAATCCTTATCAAGGACAGTTATCTTCTACCTGTTAATAGTCATGATAAAAATATTGAAATACTTCATACAATTCTGTAGGTACTTTAGAGTAATGTCAGGTACTCTCTAAGGTGTACAAAGTTATTAGATGTATTATGTATGCTGTCTGAAATAGTGGCTCATTGTAGTATCCCCAAAGACATGAGATGCTATATAAAAACTAAACTCCCTGCTACTCAGAAACTAATGAGAAAGTTTAAATCCTTCCCAGTTAGAGGAGAGACTATGTGACTATGTGACAGTGGACAATGTGAGAACCTTGTTCATGGAAGCCACCCCATCCCCTGCTATTTATAATTCAGGGACAATAGTCAGGAAGTTAACATTAGCCACCAGTGATTCTATACCAATATTTTCCATAGTTATTCACTGTAGCAATAGTTATATTACTACATGACACCCAGTATGGTCTTTTTTTAGGGTGGCTATGTACCAAATAAAAAACACTAAA
Source organism: Pseudocheirus occidentalis (assembly GCA_028646575.1). Taxonomy (NCBI): domain Eukaryota; kingdom Metazoa; phylum Chordata; class Mammalia; order Diprotodontia; family Pseudocheiridae; genus Pseudocheirus; species Pseudocheirus occidentalis. Next base: position 91,063,793 of record CM053595.1, read on the forward strand.
ATACTTGACTAGAATGTTCCAGAGCCAAGATGCAGGGTTAGCATGAACCTAATGCAGAGAAACATATGTGATTATTACAGAGACTCAGGGGATCTACTCTTGACATTGGACATACACTGAAGAGTCAATGCCACCAGATTCTAATATGCTGCAGATGCCAGATAGTCAGTTTGGAAGTGTGGGAAGGATAGACAGATAGACAGATAATGAGATAATTGATAGACAGTAATATATATGGGTCTATATGCCTATATATAGACAGAGATTACATTTGTCAGCTAGGTGACACAGTGGATAAAATGCTGGGCCTGGAGTCAGAGTTCAAATCTGACATTAGACACCAATTAGCTGCCTGACCCTGAGCAAGTCATTTAACCCTGTTTACCTCAGTTCCTTATCTGTAAAATTATCTAGAGAAGTAAATGGTAAACCATTCTAGCACCTTTGCCAAGAAAACTCAAATGGGGTCACAAAGAGTTAGACATGACTGAAATAACTGAACAGCAACAAGAAAATAGACAATATAGATTTAGATGTAGAGATTTAAATATAAATAATATACAGATATGAAGAGCCTATATATTTCCCAACAGGAGGGAGAGAAAGTCTTGGACTTGGTACTAAGCCTAGGGAAACTGCTCCAGAGGGCTATGATCAGGAATACAAGGTGTGGTGTATGAACCTATTAGGCTGGCTTAAGTACTCAGGGAAGCTATGTATGATGTCATGCTATGATATCTACGTAAGCAAAGAGAACAACCCCCTAGCCACTCAGAATTGATGCAATTAATCCAGCAGATGAAGGAAGAGTGTATAGATGGGGAGAGTATGCTGAGACAACAAAAAGCAGCCCATTGGAGCTCCAAAAAACTTGCCCAGAGTGTAGGCTGCAGAGAATCAAGTAGGACTAAACTTGAAGGTACGTCCTAAGTCAGTTCTACTGTCCACTCACTTGATTCTTTGGGAGAGATAAATTACTTCAGGCTTGGAGGTTGAGGCAGTCCTTATGAGCAACAACAGAGGCCAAGTTGTACTTTGCTACAACCATGGAAAAGGTGGTCATAAATATGTAGTGTTACCCATCAGCACTGGTTTGCCAGAAACTACAAGCATGTGGACCAACATTGGGCAAAAGAGAAAGAGTCAGGGATGGTAGCTACTAAAGGTGCCCTAAAATATCATCACTGGGTTTTTTCCACCTGGTCTTATAAAACTTCCAACATCAGAAACAGGATAGAAGATGTGGCATACCATGCTAGACAGTGGATCCCAGGTGACAATTATATTCTAGGCATATTATGAAGGAAATTATTAAGTATATATAAGGGCTATGTTTCTATGCATTTTGTGCAAGAAACTACCAATACTTGAGTCATATCAGAATAAGCTTGGAGTTCCCTAGGAAAGACATTGATAGAAGTCAACACAAAAGTAGTTTCTATAGCCTTATTATGTTCAAACTAAATACACACATATCTTTGGAGAGTCAAAAATTATTTGAAACCAACTACAGCTTGTGCTAAGTTCCATCAGAATGTGACAGACAGAAATCAAGGGCTAAATACCTCAATACCAAGGACACTTTATATGTGAAAGCTTGTAAGAAGATAGAAGACTTCAGAAAAACCTGGAAAGATTTATATGAACTGATGCTGAGTGAAATGAGCAGAAGCAGAATATTGTACACTGTAATAGTCACATTGTTTGATGACTGACTTTGATAGACTTAGCTCTTCTCAGCAATGCAAGGATCTAAGACAACTCCAGGACTCATGATGGAAAATGCTATCCACATCCAGACAAAGAACTTTGGAGTCTGAATGCAGATGGAAGTATATTATTTGTTCTCCCTTTCTTTTGTTGTTTTCTTTCTTCTTTCTTGTTGTTTATTGTATTAGTTCTAATTCTTCTTTACATCATGACTAATGCAAAAATATGCTTAATATGAATGCATAAGTAGAGTCAATATCAGATTGCATGCCTTCTTTGGGAGGGGGGAGGGGAATGAGGGGAATAAAATTTAAAACTCAAAATCTTATGGAAGTGAATGTTGAAAATTAAAAATTAATGAATTATACAAAAAAAAGAAAAGAAAAGACAATGGTAAAGACAGAGAAGAAAAAGATAAAACTAGTGAACTTTCCTCCTCAAGAAAAGTTTCATTTTAGCAATTCTCTAAAATCTGAGGAATAGAAGGAAAAATCCTGAGGAATAGAAGGAGCAATCTAAAAAGAAGCTCAATAAGAGAGCATGTGTCTTCTCACTGCATAAGTAATATTTCAGATGAGCTCAAGGTGTAATGCACATAGTCTATATCAATGATTCCCAACTTTCTTGAGAATGATGAAAGAAACTCACTGTCTTAGAGAGAGAGGAACCCAGGAACCATCAGAAGAAATTATTAGTCAGCAATATTTTCCAAGAATCCCATAATTCATCCCATGGTAGTTTTATAGGGAAAAAAGACTGTGAAGACTGTGGATTATTGAACTTTGAATAAGAAAAATAATGGAACTTGATAAATCAGGCAAGGAGTTCTGAATTGTTCACTAGGCAATCACTGATTTTCACAGTTGCATCTGTGCAGTGGGAAGAAAACTTTTAAAAATAAGTCTTCACAACTCTAATAGAATTCTGAGAGTTTGAATATATAGCCCATGGAATTTGTGGGTCCCACCACTTTCCAATGGCTTATGGAGAAGGCAATTGGTAAGAATATAGGATAACAGATTTAGAAGTACAAGGGACCTCAGAGGCCATCTAATCTAAACCTCTCATTTTTACAGACAAGGAAATTGAGACATAGAAAGATCAATTTACAACAAAGTTCATTCAGGTAAAAAATAACAGAGGCAAAATTTGAACTCAAGTCCTCTAAGTCCAAAGCCAGTGCTCTTTCCATTGTATCATGCCATCTTGTCATGTTAGGAAAGACCCCAATAAATACGAATAAAGGCATTAGATCAACCAAAAGTCATTGGTGTCAATTGACAAATACCAGTTCTGAAAAGGCAATGTCAAATAGTTACCTAATGTCTCAACAGATAGAACTGACTCCAAAAAGTTTGAAGCACTCACCTGACTGTGTCTGAAGACTTTTCAAGAGCCAAAGACTTTTCTAAGATTTGTGGTTTCTATCACAAATATATAAAGAAATGTGCCATTATTGGTAAGTCTCTCAATAATCTCATGGGTTAGTATATTTAGAGCTGGAAGAGACCTTAAAGTACTCAATGAGTATAGTCTCAATTTTACAAAAGAGGAAATTAAGCTCCAGAGAAGTTATGACCTACCCAGTGTCACAGGGGGTTAAGTATCTGAGATGGAATTCATACCCAGGTCTTTCTGACACCAGATTCAGCAATCCATCCACCAAATCATATTTCCTTTCACTCATGGATATATGCTTGAAAAGAAATAGAAGTAAAAAGGGGAAAAAGGACAATATGTTCTGAAGTCTCTGACACAATCTGAAAATCACTGGGATAAGAAATGCGGTCAGATCTTCAAGGACCTTGGCCAATTGCTTCACCTGTGAACTAGGATTGGTTTTTGCAAATTCAAGTGAAACCTTTTTTGTTACATGCTATAGCAATCTAGAAGGACATGGGGACAATTCTGTATCGGAAGAAAAATGGACACCAGAATTCTACTGCATTTTGTGGCAGAGGATTTGCTGACAATGAAATCCATTATCCCATTCACAAATTAGAGTTCTTGACTTTGATGTGGCTTATCATTAATAAGTTCTGTGATTATGTGTATAGAACTCAGTTGCACATTACAGTGGAATAGTAGCATAGTTACATATTTTCAGTAGACAGTATATTGGATGTTTCCCGCCAGAGATAGGTAACAGTATGAGCCAATTCCAAATTGAGAGCAATATTGGCCAGGAAAGAATAATATGGATATGAATGCCCTAACCTCCAGACTATGCATTTAGGAAGTCCTGATGGTAACCATAATCAAGATGATCTGTGACATGTAAGGAGATGGGTCACTAACATGAAAATGCAGCTGAAACGCCAGGACTTCCACTGTAGAGTGAACCTTCAGTAAATATAAATTTTATAACATTGGGCCAACCCTCCCTTCTCTATGTATCACTAGATGAGTAGCAGCAGGAGCAACTGCTTGCTAAATGTTTATGAGAATGAAACTTACAAAAAATAGAGATCTGACCCTCTGGGTCTCATGATTCTTTCCTCAGAAGGCACCCTAGTGTTGAGAAAATAGCAGATATTGAAGTTATAAAATTGAATTCTATACTAGTCTATAACTGATTCAATATAAAGAACCAAAAAGAAGAGGACTTGGTGCTACCCAAGTCATATTGATTCATAAGTATGAAAGTTTTACATGATGATTTTGGATATTCTGGGCCAAGAGAGAATTTTGGAGAATTCCATTGACTCAAGATGGCATCAGATGTGTGTAGGATCTGGAAGATCTGCACTCATGGTCTTCATAGAAAAATGAAACAGATGCTTATTATTTATTATGGAAGTATCTGTACCAAAAATACTGGAACTTTTGTGTATAGGTCTTTTGTCTTTGGAAGTAGATAGAAAAAGATAAGCGATAACATAGCAATGACAAACTATTTCACCTAGTATGCACAGGCATGCCCAACTAGGAACTAGGAAGCTTCTATCATTGCCAAGGTGTCATTGGAGATACATTACTTGGTGTTTAGATAGATTCCATACCAAGATTCATTCTGATGACAAAGATTGAGATATCAACAGTAAGCTACTCAGGAAGATATTAGCTTAAGCAGGAATCAAGAAATTTAAAACTTCATTTTACCAAATTCAAGGAGACACATCCGTAGTATTTTAATTACACATTATTGAATACGCTTACAGACCCTTCAGTACGTATCATTTCTAGTGTACATATATGATGCCCCCAAGAGTAACAGTGCTGGCTTTATCCTATACCTGCTGATGTTTGGACAAGAACCAAGCTTACCTATTGATATACGTTTTGGAGCCTCATAAGATAGCAAAGTGGAGATGCAGTCAGCATGTGCCTGAGCTTAATTTAAGGTAGCTATATATGGCTTCAGCTCAGAAAAGCTCAAGAAAAAATAAGCAATGGTGTGACGCTTCAGTTCATCATCAGGAACTCCAACCAGGGCATAAAGCCCTTAGAAATCTTGATTTTCAAGGATAACACAAGTTAGCAGAACAAGATAGTAAATATTTACCCCTTACCAAGTTCTTAAAAGACTGTGAAATCTGCCTGTCTAAAAATTACTAAAGAATGAGTGGTGCTTTGCAAATCTAAAATATAACATAACATAACATAACATAACATAACATAACATAACATAACATAACATAACATAACATAACATAACATAACATAACAAACATAACACTACTACCCAGTACCCAAAGAGAGTTACTTGGGTACCCTGTTGCTCAGAATGAGACTATTGGACAATCAGTCCAATAGTCTCTGAGAAGGGCCTGTCTGCCAGTTGCAGAGAAACTGATGACTTATATAGAGAAGATACAGACCATGATTGAGGGTGAAGAAGAAATTGCATGCTGATACTCTCTTGAGATTCAGGAAGTCAGTCAGTCAAGGTTGTCTCTAGCCTCAAAGGAATCTCTGTTCTAACACAGGCTGAATCCAAAGGCTTCTCTTTTCCTTCTTTCACATTTTCTTTCTTTCACATTTCACATTTCACCTCACATGGAGGTCCCAGGAAAGCTTATCAACTACTTCTCAGAATGTTTTTAAATGCAGATATAGTACTAACAGCAAGCAAGGTAGGTCAGATTTCACTCTTCCCTCCAGGGTTCTCTACTACCATTAATGGGATTTGGGGTATATATAGGCTTTCTGCCTAGATGTGGAGAAGCTTGGTGGTTCAGTGGATTTAGTCTGGGCCTACAATCAGTAAGACCTGAGTTCAAATACTACCTCAGATACTCACTAGCTGTGTGAGTATCTGGCAAATCACTTAACCTTTGTTTGCCTTAATCCACTAGAGAAAGAAATGACAAACCACTCCAGACTCTTTGCCAAAAAAACCTTATGGATAGTATGGTCCATGAGGTCACCAAGAGTTAGATGTGACTGAACTACCTTTCTACAAATGACTTCAGTCATCACCAATGGTATTCCTCCAAGTGTAGGAAACTAATCAGTCCCCTAAACTCCAGTTCCATTAGCCACTAACAGTTAAATTAGTTTTTATGCTGAAATATTTATTCCAAAAGATATAATTATAAACATACAAACTTAGTCCCCCATCATATGGTAGGCATAATCTTCCTCCCTTTCACTGCCTTAGTCTTTGGGGAAGAGAAGGGGATTAGGGTCAGAGCTTACTTAGCTCAGTTCCTACTGAACACAGTCTGAGCTCCAAGTCACAAAACATCCCTTGGGCATGAGTCTCAAGGATTTTGTTTCCTCAGCTTTTCCATGCTGAGCTGGCTGACTTGCCCCACCCTGCCTACAATCCTGACTCCATGGTCACTATATTTCAAACTCCCAGGTCTCACTGGAGATCATCTCCGGCACCTGAAGTTTAAGCAACTGAAATTGAGCAGGACAAATAATACAGAACAAAAACAAATACCTCCAGGTTCATTTCCTGGAGCCAGATTAAAAAAGAAAGAGCAGGGGAAGAAAGTCTTTCCCTTCTTACCAGTTCAGTTCATAACATCTTCAGTATAGGTGAGCTAGGATCTTCACAATCAGGTTGCACCAAATAAGAGTTGTCAAAAAGAATACACCAGTTTTAAAGATGTAGACAGTCACTCAAAAGAAGCTAACACCAACCGTGTGGTTGGTTCCATGTTAGATAAGCTAGATATTCTCTAAAGATCCCTTCAGGGCACCTCCATGTTAGGCATACTAGACATGCCCTGACCAATCCTAGTTGTATATAAAATCAGTGAATCAATATTTATTAAGTGCCTACTATATACCAGATACTCTGGAGATACAAAGAGAAGCAAAAGACAATCTCTGCCCTCAAGGAACTTACAGTCTAATGGAGGAGGCAACATGCAAACAAATATATACAAAGCAAGCTTTATACAGGATAAGTAGGAAATAATTAAGAAGGAAAGCACTTAAATTAAGAGATTAGGGAAGTCTTCTAGTTTAGAGAGAGAGACACAGACAGAGTTTTTAGTTGGGACATAAAGGAAGCGAGGGAAGTCAGTAGGCAGAGTAGAGAGAAGCTCTAGGCCCAGGGGATAGTCAAAGAAAATGCAGGGAGCAAAGAGATGGAATGTCTTGTTCATGGAATAGTGTAATGACAAGCAAAGAAGTTCTTAGTGTCTTGTTTCAACTATTTAATTATTGAGCACCTTGTTTCAGTTCAAGTTTCTTTTGAGCCTTGCCCATGATTATATCAAGTCTTTGTTAAGAAACAGAATTTGTGAAATCCACAGTGGGAGAAACTTGCCAAAGACAGGAACAGGAAGGACATAAGAGTTAGGTGGAACAGGGAGGAGCTAACAACCAGATAAAAAGCTGAGCACAAGCTGGGAAAGAACAAGACTGAAAAGGGAACACTTGTGGTAGCAAAGTTGAAAAGGAGAAAATGTGTAGTATCCCGGCACTCTGTCTGTTCTGTCTGTGTTTATTTGTGTGTGTAATACTTTGTACTGAAGCCCTGGGACCCTACTGGAAGCCCTGAAAGATGATTTTCTTATTGTCTGTTTACAAAATCCTGGAGGAGGGTTTCAGAGGTGCTAGGACTTTACTGATGATTTGTGTTGACCTCTCGGACCTTGTTTGTGGGTCTTTGTTGATTTCTGTGCTAATGATTTGTGTTGAGTTCTCAGAACTTGTTTGTGGGTCTCTATTGATTTCACAGGAAGATAGTGAATTGATAATGGTGCCGGCACTGTGCATGAATGTTGTTTTGCCTCTGTTAGCTTTGTCTTCCCAGAAACAGAAACTGTGAAGGACTTGAGGTGGACTGGACGCTGTGAGTTTCAATATGGAACTGGACAAGTTGCTGAGAACTGCCGACCTGTGAATCCAGGTGAGGATTGGGTAGATTCAGGCAGGAACTGGACGAGTAGAAGAGGAACCATGGAATTTGGGAGCCAGCCTCCAGTCAAGATGAAAAGACCTCTCCTTGGATATTTAATGCTGAGAAGATCATGATTTACTGTGGCCTAGGGATGGGTGAACTTTGTACTCTGTACCTTGTACCTCTTAAGGATGATTGAGTTAAGGATGATTGGAAACTAATCTCCAATCAAGAAAAAGACTTTTTGACTGAGAGACTAAGACAATGTGACCTAGAGATGGAGAACTTTGACCTTTGTACTTTGTGTTCCTTAAGGAGGCTTGCCCCTTAAAGATAATTAAGTTAAGGACTTACTGAATGATATCTTTTGTTTAAAACTATGTGACCACCTTAGTTATAAATTATGTTATAACATTGTGAATGCTCTACTTTGGTTTCTCTGAATGTTTTGCTTTAGTTTACTGCTGAATAAATAGAGAATTCACTATACTATATAATCAGAATCTTAAAGCTGTTCACAGCATCAGTCCTCTGGAAAGCTACTCATGTTTGGCTTTACAAATAGCCAAAAGGTCAGTGTCACTGGATCAGAGTTCTAGTTCCAGTTGTCAAATAGAGCATTTTGTATTTGATCCTGTAATCAATAAGGAGTTATTGGAGTCTGTTGAGTAGGGGGTGAAATGGTTGGATCTGTGCTTCAGGAAAATTACTTTGGTAACGGAATAAACAATGAGCTAAAGTAGAAAAAGATGAGACAGGGAGATCCACTACCAAGTTATCACAGCAGTCCAGTCATAAGGTGATGAGGGTCTATAACCTGTGGCAATGTCAGAAGAGAGAAGATATATTCAAGAGATGTTACAAAGATAATGGGTCATAACAACAGATTGGATATGGGAGCCTTAGGGACTGGAAGGATGATGTTACCCTCTAGAGTAATAAGGAAGGGGGCAGGGAGGGGAAGGCTTAGGGTAAAAGATAATTAGCTCAATTTTGGACAGGTTGAATTTAAAATGTCTACTGGAAATGTAATTTGAGATGTTTGAAAGGCAGTTGGAGATGCAATATTGGAGGTCAACAAAGAGGTTAAAGTAGGATAGATCCGCATTGAGAATCATAAGCATAGAGATGCTAATTAAATCCACTGGAGTGGATAAGATCACCAAGTGAAGTAGCATAGAGGGACAAGACCCAGGACACAATTTTGAGGGACACCTATGTTTAGAGGGCATGAAGTGGAAAAGGATCCAACAAAAGAGACAGAGAAGATCAGTCAGAGTAACCAGGAGTGAGTGGTATTCTGAAACCAAGAGAGAAGAGAATATCCAGGAAGAGAAAATGGTCAACAGTGTCAAAGGTAGCAGAGAAGTTAAGGGGAGTGAGGACTGATAAAAGAGCACTGAAATTGGCAACTAAGAGATCATTTGAAACTTTGAAGAGGGTAGTTTTGGTGAAATAATAAGGTCAGAAGTTAGATAGTAAGGGGCTGGGAAGAGAGTTGGAGGAGAGAAAGTCAAAGCATCTATTCTATCAATAGCTATTTCAAGGAGTTTAGCTAGAAAGGGGAGAAGAAATAGAGAATGGTAGTTATCAGGGATGGAAGAATCAAATAAGGTTTTTTCAGGATGGGGAAGATTTGGGTACATGTGTAGGCAGCAGGGAATGAATCAGGAGAGAGGAAAAGATTAAATATAAGTGAAGGAGTGAGGATGACAGAGGGTACAGTCTGTTGGAGGAGATAAAATGGAATTGGATCACTTGAACAAGTACAAAGATTATCTTTGGTAAGGAGTAAGGCTACTTCATGTGAGATAGGCGAAGGAAGAGATAGAGACAGAATGCATCTGAGTGATAGGAGATGAGGAAGAAGAGAAAAGAGAGAGTTTATGGCAAATGGCCTCAATTTTTTTTCTGTAAAATATAATGCAATATTCTCAGCTGAAAAGATGGAGGGAGGGGGAGCCATGGGATGTTTGAGGCATGGGATGAAAAGGTTTGAAAAAGCCACTGTGGAGAGTGGGATAGTGGATTGATAAAGGACTCATAGTGGGATTGCCTTGCAGCAGTGAGAGCCCAGTTGAGGGTGTACAAAACAAATCTGTAATGAACCTATTCAGAATAGTTGCATGATTTTCCCTGTCTTCATTCAGCAACCTGTATGTAGGAGTGAAGGCGACAAATGGTGGGAGTGATCTAAGGCTCAGACTTAGCTGGATATAATCAGTGATATAAGTGGGCTAGGGATTCAAGAGAGGAGGACAGCACAGGTGATTAGTCTAAAAGACAGTTGAGGGGGTCAGCATATTAGTGGTCATAATGCAGATAAAGAACATGGTTTTGAAAGGGAAGGTAGAGGAAGAGGTAAAAAAAATGAATAGATTATGATAGCATAAGGGGATTTCAGAATTCTTGAATGTGGAGATGGTACATTTGTAGGTAACAAGATCAAAGATATGACTATACTGTCTTTGCGTGTTGTAGGCCAAGACTTTCAGGGGCCTTGGCCACATTAGCTCCCCAGTTCCACAAAGGTCATTAGGCTGATATGCAAGGAGAGCATAATCTTGTTGGGTGGATGTTCTCATTGGTTCATGAATATCTAAAGAAAGTACTGAGTTAGGGGGGTGGAGCCAAGATGGCGGCATAGAAGCAGCAAAGCACCGCAGCTCCCACACAAACACGCTAAAAACTCATAAAATGGGACTCTAAAACAGATTTTCAAGCTCCAAAACTCTCCAAAAGACAGAAAACACGTCTGTTGCTACGGGCAACTCAACAGGTAGGGCTCTTCTCAGCAGTCTGGAAGCCACAACTGAAAACCCTGGCTGGGTGAGGCCCTGGAGTAGACAGGTGGAGCCCAGTCTATAGGACAGCAGATCGCCTGCACTGGAGGCACAGTTACCACATTTATCAGGCCAGAAAAAAAAAGGCTAAGAGAAAGGTCAGTGGATTTTGCTAAATTTGGGGAAGAGCTGGTCCAGCCAAACTGCTCCCAGGGCAAGGAAGCAATGGGAGGCAGCTGTGGAAGCAGGAACAGCTGAAAGCAGCAGCAGCCTCCACTGGGCTGCTTCAGAGCCCTCGACCTGCAGATAGCAGGGGGGCTGAGGTGATTGATCAGGGCCAAGGGCTCTTGCATTGAGCGGCCTGGATCTGGATCGTGGTCTTGAGTGGTGGTGCTGGGGTGTGCTTTCAGTAAGCCAAAACTGGGGAGGGCTGCAGCACCCCACTAATAGCTCCAGCAGCTGTGAAGGCCCCAGCGATTTGGGACAG
>CM053595.1:91075576-91108018 GCA_028646575.1 Pseudocheirus occidentalis
GTTCTTATTTTGCTTCCTTTTCCTCATATTGGCCAGTCAATTAATTGGTTGTTTTTTTTGAGCTTTGTGGAACTCTGCTTCCAGGGGGGAAAGCTCTGTTCCAAATTGCTGGGGTTTTCCCAGCTGCTAGAGCTATTAGGGGGGTGTTGCAGCCCCCACCAGCTTTGGCTTGCTGAAAGTGCACCCCAGAGCCACCACCCAAGACCACGATCTGGATCCAGGCCGCTCATCACAAGAGCACTTGGCTCTGATAAATTGACTCAGCCCCCCTGCAGGGTCTGCAGGCCAGGGGCTCTGAAGCAGCCCAATGGGGGCAGCTGCCGGTTACAGCACTTCCTGCCCTTCCCCCACTGCTTCCTTGCCGTGTGGGCAGATTTGCCAAACTGCTTTTCCTCCCCCAAATTTAGCTTGAAAGCTTCATTCATTTTCACTGACCTTCTCTATTCCTGGCTTGATAGATGTGAAGATTGCTCGAGGTGCTGCAGATCTTCTCTGAAGTAGACTCATGCTGTGGCTTGGGAGACTGGCCTCCTTCCGATTGCCCTGGGGCCTGGCCGCAGTTTCGGTTTCAGGCTGGGCTGGCCTCGGCTCCTGGCCTGCCACGATGAGCCCCTCCTGCCAAGCTGCCTTCAGTGAGAGATGTGTTTTCTGTGTTTTTGTGAGTTTGAGAGCCCTAGAATTTGTTTTGAGTCATATTGTATGGGTATTTAGGGTGGCTGTGTGGTAGCTATGGAACTTCGCTGCTTCTATGCTGCCATCTTGGCTCCTTCCCCCCTTTTATTTACTTCCCACAGATCTTGCACGGTGTGGAAGTCATCAGAGCTTGGTTTCTTCACAGGGAGGAGGGGGTGTTCCATGGAGACTTATATTTGGTCAGTATACCAGCCTCAAGGAGCCTTTGAATATGCTTTGATATGCCCAGTTTTGCTCTCAATGGAATGGAGGCACGGAGTTTGTGGGAGAGGTCCCACCCTAGGAGAGGGTATGGGCAATCAGGTATAAGTAGGAAGGAATGTGTAACTGTCCCATGTCCCAAGTCCACAATCCTAGCTGAGGTGCAGGGGTATTTCTTTACCTGTGCTGTGGCCCCTTGTATGGAGACCTTTTCAGCAGAGAGACAACCTAGGAGGGCAGTGAGGATTAAGTGCATTGTGCCCGTATCCACCAGGAATGAAACAGAAGTGCTCCCTACTTTGAGAGTTACTGTGGGCTCAATCTGATGGAGCCCCGGCATCCCTAGTCTTTTTCCTCCACCAAGATTGGGGTGGAATCTTGTGTTATGCATTGGGGGCATTTGTCCCTCCAATGGCCTTTCTGCTTGCAGTAAGCACACTGGTCTCTGTCCAGTTTCTTCCCCTTCTTTCTGGGAACTGCCCTATCCTGGGGACCTCCCTGTGCTTTGCAGGGTGACTCACACTTGGATCTTGCTTCAGCCAAGGCGGCTACCATGGCTCTGGCAACCCTCTTTGTCTGGGTGGATTGGGGGTCATCTCTGGAGTTGAAAACTTTCTAGGCCACCTCAATTAACTTCAAAAGGTTTTTGCCCTCAAAACCTCTCAATTTTTGGAGCTTCTGACTTATATCAGAGGCCCATTGAGACACAAAAGATACAAGAGGATTGCTCACCTATTGTTTGGGTGCTCAGGATCAATGAGAGTGTAGATCCAGTAAGCCTCCATGAGCCTTTCCAGAAAAGCTGTGGGGGATTCCTCCCTACCTTGGACTGTCTCACTAACCTTAGAGAGATTTGCTAGCCACCTGGTTGCCCCCCGCATCCCTGTCAACAGAAGCTGGCGATACTGATTGAGAGCCTCCTTACCTTTATCTGTGTTGGGGTGCCAATGCGGGTGTTTGGTGGACAGATAATGGCCAAGCCTAGCAGGGTCGCCTGTGGGCTGACTGTCCGGATCTAGCACTGCCTTTGTGGCTTCCCTGAGAATCCTCTCATGCTCCTTGGCAGTGAAAAGAACTTGGAGGAGCTGTTGGCAATCATCCCAGGTTGGCTGATGGGTAAAAAAGACAGTTTCTAACAAGGAGATAAGGCCCTGAGACTTCTCAGAGAAAGTTGGGTTCTGCTGCTTCCAGTTGTAAAGATCACTAGTAGAAAAGGGAACATAAACCATGAAAGGTCTGTGTAGTTCAGTACCTGGTGGTGGAGCCATCTGTCTCAAGGGCAAAATAGTGGAAGAATCAGGAGAGGGGACACGGGGGGCTCCCTATAAGGGATCCCCCTTCTAGTATGGGGAGGACTAGAGAGAGCTGGTGAGTTTGGATCCTCTGGCTTTTGGCCCCCTGAAGGGGAGGAGGGATCTGGATCTCTGGTTACAGGAGGTCCCAAATAAGGAGAGGGAATCAAGGGATCTTCCTCCATAGGTGGCGGTAAGACAGAATAAAGGGGAACCCACTGCTCCCCTTGGGACTTCTTCTATTTAGAAGCTTCTTGAGTGACCAAAAGCTTAGACCTCCCAGGGATCTGTTCTATCCAGGCAAAAATATAGGGAACTTGGTTGGGGTGACCAGGATCCCCCAAAATAATTCTATGGACCCTGCCCACCAGAACAGGGTCAAAGGATCCTTCAGGTGACCATCCCACTCCCATTAAGGGCCACTCAGGGGTACAAAGCTATTCCAATTTAAATTTAGTAACCTTATAGCCACAGTCTTTAGCTGCTTTCTGGAAAGCAGAAAAATGGTCCAGATAATATTGTAAGGGGGTGTTTGGGGAAGACTGCCTCTGTCCCATTCCATGGACCAACAAGACAAATTCCTCCAGACAAAACACAAGACAGAAATACAAGACAAAGACACAGACAAGAGACAGATGGATGTACAAAACAGACCCACAAATTGACAGACAGAAACGGATTCAACCAGGGGTCCCAAACAAAACCTAATCAGAGGTCTCCAGGGAGAAACAGAGGTCTCAAGGGAGACAGAGAGACTTAAAAAGAGCCCCCGCTAAGGGACTTGAACAGGGGTTACACTTGGCGTCCCAAGCGATTGACCCAATAGAGGCAGTCTCAGCTGCGTCCAGCCTGCCTCCTACCCTATTATCAGTAAAGAGTACTCATCAGAGATCTCAAGAGAGAGAGATCTGAACAAAGGCCCCAAGCAGGACCTAAACAGGGGTTACAAATGGCATCACAAATGATTGACCCAGTAGAGGCAGTCTCAGCTGCGTCCAGCCTGCCTCCTACCCTATTATTAGTAGAGTACTCACCAGAACAGAAGCCTCAAGAGAAGAAATGAACAGAAACTGGAGCTCCTTGCCTGCCAATTGTCAATGTAATCTGGGCATCTTTCCAGTCTGTGGTCCAACTTGAGACAAGGAAGTGGATCTGGGGCTGAGGAACATCTCTCAGTGGCCACCCCCCTGGATCAATTTTCCAGTCCATTCTCCTTCGCGGATAGAAAGGTGGTCACTGGAAATGGCCAAAGGCCATCTTGCTGGGGTCTCCAAATGAAATAGCGAGTCTTAACAGAGTGACCACAGAGTCTGAATAAAAAGTTTTAGGAGCTTTTATTAGCCAGCTGGCGGCTCTCCTTCTCATGTCAATCTGAATCAGCAGATAACTCAGGGAGTCAGAATCTTTTATAGAGTATAGTTTCATTGTTTGGAGGTGCAAGTAAGTTGCTGAGGCAAGGGGGGGTTGTGATTACAGGGCATGATGATGGAGCAAGAAGAAGAATGAAGATTAGGCAAAGGGGAAGTTTGTGATAACATCTGTAGGGAGGGGGTTGTAGGGTAAGCAGAGAAAAGCACAGGGCATGATTACCAAGAAGAAAAACAAATGGAGAGTAGGCAAATTACTCTAGGCCAGTTTCTTGACTCCTATCTTAAGTCCATGAAGTTTCTACTTAGCTCGTTCCTGGCCACTTCACTTCTATCCTGAGACTTGTAGAGTTCTCCTATACCTGTGTGTTGCTTTGAAGAGTCCAGTTTATCTAAGCTGGTCATTACACATATGATGTGTCTGTGATTGTGTATAAATTTTTCCTGGTTCTGCTCTTCTCACTTAGCATCAGTTTGTATAAGCCTCTCCAGGTGAATATGTAGAGCATCTCCTCCCCATTTCTTATAGCGCAATAGCATTCCATTACATTCATATACCACAACTTGTTTAGCCACTCACCAATTGATGTGCATCCCCTTAATTTCCATTTTTTTGCCACCACAAAGAGAGCTGCAATAAATATTTTTGTACATATGGGTCTTCCTCCCACTTCTATGATCTCTTTGGGATACAGCCCTAGAAGTGATATTACTGGGTCAAAAGGTATGCAATTATTTATGGCCCTTTGGACACAGTTACAGATTGCTCTCCAGAATGGTTGAATCAATTCACAGCTCCACCAACAATGCATTATTGTTCCAATTTTTCCACATCCTCTCCAGCTTTGTCATTTTCCTGTTTTGTCATCTTAGCCAATCTGACTGGTGAGATGTGGTACCTCAAAGTTGTTTTGATTTGCATTTCTTGAATGAATAGTGATTTAGAGCATTTTTTCATATGCTTATAGATATCTTTAATTTCTACCTCTGAAAATTTCCTGTTCATATCCTTTGACCATTTATCAATTAGGGAATGACTTGTATTCTTATAGATTTTACTTAATTGCCTGTATATTTTAGAAATGAGGCCTTTATCAGAGACACTGGTTGTAAAAATTCTTTCCCAATTTCCTACTTCCCTCTTAATCTTGGTTACATTTGCTTTGTTTGTACAGAAACTTTTCAATTTAATGTAATCAAGACTATCCATTTTGCATTTTATAATGCTCTCTAACTCTTCTTTGGTCATAAAGTCTTCCTTAGTCCATAATACTGACAGGTAAACTATTCCTTGCTTCCCCAGATTATTTACAGTATCAGCCTTTATACAAACATTGTGCACCCATTTAGACTTGACTTTGGTGTACAGCGTTAGATGATGGTGCATGCCCAGTTTCTGTCATACTATATTCCAATTTTCCCAGCAGTTTTTGTCAAATAGTGAGTTCTTATCCTCAAAACTGGGGTCTTTGGGCTTATCAAACAATAGGTTTCTATGGTCATTGACTGCTGTGTCTTCTGTACCCAATTTATTCTATTGATCCACTACTCTGTTCCTTAGCCAGTACCAAGCAGTTTTGATGACTGCTGCTTTATAATACAGATTAAAATCTGGTACAGCTAGGCCACCTTCCCTAGAATTTCTTTTCATTAATTGCCTTGATATTCTGGACTTTTTGTTCTTCCAAATGAATTTTGTCACTATTTTTTCTAGTTCTGTAAAATAATTTTTTGGTAGATTGATTGGCACAGCACTAAATATGTAATTAAATTTAGGTAAAATTGTCATTTTTATTATATCAGCTCAACCCAGGCATGAGCAATTGATGTTTTTCCATTTAGTTAGATCTGATTTTATTTGTGTGAAAAGTATTTTGTAGTTGTGTTCATAGAGGTCCCGGGTATGTTTTGGCAGGTAGATTCCCAAATATTTTATAATGTCTACAGTAACTTTAAATGGAGTTTCTCTTACTATCTCTACCTTTTGACACACTTAACTGTCCCTCCAGCTGAACATTTTCTTTCCCCTTGGCTTCTGTCACACTGCTCCTCCTTGGTTCTTTATCTCTCCATTTGACATTCTGGTTCTCTTTTTTTCTTGTGGAGTCTCCTCCTCCTCCTGTCTATTATGAGTAGGTGTCCCCTAAGACTCTGTCCTGTACTCTCTTCTATTCTCTTCTCTCTCTACACTCTCTTCAGTGGTGATCTCATCTACTCCCATTGGTTTGATTATTGTCTCTATGAAGATGATCTCCAAATTCAGCCATAATCTGAATTCTGAACTCTAGTTCCATATTACCAACCACCTACTCAATCATCCACATGTGCCCACAGCATCTCAGTCCACAATTGAGCTCATTATATTCTCCCCTTTCCCAAGACCATCCTTCTTCCAAGCTCATCCATTTCTGTTGATGACTACTCTATCTTTCTAGTTACCCATATAATCTTAGTCATCTTTGACTTCTACTTCTTCCTTGAAATCCATGTATAAATCAATTGCTAAATCTTATTTGTCCTTCTTTCACAACATCTCTCATGTCAATTCTTCCTTTCACTTCACACAGCTTCTACTTTTTATTCTACTATTTATTCACTAATCACCTCCTTACTAGCCTATTGAATAGCCTCCTAATTGTTCTGTCTGTCCCCAATCTCTTCTTTCTTCAGTTCGTGCTGTACACAGTTGTCAAATTAAAATTTCTGAACAACAACAAAAAAATCACAAACCAAAAACTAATCCCCCCCCCACCAAACCAGCCCAAATCTAATCATATCACCACTTCTGTTCAAAAACTTTGGTGGATCCCTGTTACTTCTGGGATAAAATAAAAATAATCCTTAGCCTAATTAAAAAAAAACAACAACCTTTTTACAATCTGGCTCCTACACACTTTCCCAGTATTATTTCATATTATTCCCTTTCATGTGTTTTCTGTTCCAATTAAATTGGCTCACAAACTCTTCCAAGTTGTGTATCACATTCACTCTCCTGCCTTTATCAGTTTTCAAAAATGGCTCCTCCATGTCTACAATGCACTTTCTCCTTATCTTCACCTCTTAGAATCACTTGTTTCCTTAAAAACTCAGCTTTATGATGGAGTCTTCTCTGATGCCTGCATCTATTAGTGCTCTCTCCCAGAAAATTGCCTTGTATTTGTTTTGTGTGTAAATCTATCTATCTATCTATCTATCTATCTATCTATCTATCTATCTGTCTATCTATGTATCAATCTACCTATCATCTATCTATCATCTATCGATTGATTGATTGATCTATCATCTCTCTCTATCAATCTACCTATCATCTATCTATGTATCTCTCTATGTATCAATCTACCTATTATCTATCTATCCATCCATCCATCTATCTATCTATCGGTCTATCTATCAATTGATGGATCGATTGATCTATCATCTCTATCTATGTATCTATGTATCTATCTCTCTACATATCAATCTACCTACCTATCTATCTATCTATCTATCTATCTGTCAATCATCTATCAATCTATCTATCAATCGATCATTCGATCTACCTATCTACCTATCTATATTTTCGACACATGCATGCATTATTTACCTCAACAGAATGTAACTTCCTTGAGGGCAGTGTGACTATTTCATTGTTTTCTTTTATATGATCACTGCCAGTGCGCTGCCTGGTGCATAGTAGGTGCTTAAAAGTTCTTGTTAATTGATTGAGACCTTTTATGATGCCCTCCCCTCAGTTATCACCACTTACTTCCTCTTGAATGCATTTTGTATTACTTTGTATACATTTACTTGTGTATATGTTATAACCTTCTAGAAGAATGTCAGCCTCTCCAGGACTGGGATTGTTTCATATTCCAGTACTTAGTGTTTAATAAGTATTTGTTGAATTGAAGTGACAGAGGGACAATTATAGCTAGATATATTGTAAACTTCCTAATAATTTTAAGCTGTTCAAAAGCATTGTGGATTGCCTTAGTGAGTAGTCAATGTCGAATTTCTGGTTATCTTCTCCACTGAATTATTGGAAATGTTGTAGAAGGGATCAGACTTAATACTTAAATATAGATTGTACCCATACCCTATCAGAGAACCCATTTCTAGGCATATACCACAAGGACATCAAAGATAGAAATAAATGCCCACATTTACCAACTATTGCCACTCTTTCTATCAGCAAAAAATGAAAATAGTGTAGATGCCCATCAAATGTGGGAATGGCCAAATAAATCGGAATTTAGAATGGAAAATTCCAAATACAATGGAATATTGCAAAATTGTAAGCAGCCCAGGAGTCAGAAGGACCTGAGTTCAAATCTGGTCTCAGATTCTCATTAACTGTGTGACACTGGGCAAATCATTGAACCTTGAGGGCCTCAAAAAAAAAAAGACTAGAGAGAAGCTAAGACTTATGTCAACTTATATGCAAAGTGAAATAAAAAGAACCATGAAAACATACATATATATACATATATAATTTACATATGTATGTAAATTACAACAATGTAAATGAAATTCAAGAACATCAATAAAAAACACTGAAGCAGAATGCTGCAAAATTATAGTGACCAGAAAGAGCTATGATAATATACCAATCTTTATTCCTTGCATAAGTGGGGGACTATGGATATGAAATACTGCATATGATGTCAGAGCTGGTTCACGTTAGTTAATTTTGAATTTTTTTCTTTGTTTTTATTTTTTACTCCTTGTTATAAGGATGTCTCTCTGCGATAGGAGGACTATATTGAGAAATGAAGGTATTATAAAAAAAAGGGTCAGTAATTTGTTAAAAGTATGGCTTATGTTAGATGGTCTTCGAGATACTTTTTGGTGCTGAGATTTTATAAATTTGAAATGATAAAATAACCCTGTATGTTTTTAGAGCGTTCCATTACTTGGTGATCTCTCTTATTTTATATTGTACTATAGTCTGCTTTCCCTTTTTCAAAGAATTTGCCTTGGGGAAGCTCTAGGGCATGTTTTGAGAGAAGCTAAACTTAGACTGTAGAAATGTTTATATTTCATTTAAGACTTTGAATGGTTATGAATGGAGAGAGAATCCTAGTGATATTTTTAACTAAAAGCAACTTCAGTAACTGATGAGTTAATATGTGTGCATACATACATACATACATACATACATACATACATATATATTTAAAAAAATCTTCCCCATTACTTTAAAACATATCCTTTAATTCAGTGTCTTTATGTTTATTTTCCTTTGTTTAATAACAGAGTTTTCTTCCCATTATTTTAACTAAAAGCCTTTCTTTTGACATAAATGAAAAAGGCATTTACACATCTTATATGTTAGTTTTCTCTGCATTTCTCAAAGCAAAAGCAGTTCAATTAAATATCAGCTGAGGGCTCTTTTGAGGTAAAGACCTTTGGAAATTGCTCTAACCCTTTAACATTTAGAAAGGCATATTTATAGAAGCAGAATGTCTTTGCAGAATGTGCTTGCTTTTCATGAAGGGAAAAATTGCTTTCTCTTCCATGCTTCTTCACCCTAACACCCTCCCAAGAATGAATGGATTCCATCTCAAGTTTGGCCATTAGACGTAATAGAGAGATAGTCCTGATGAAGTTCCTGAGAGGTTGACGTAGATGAATATTTCATATAGTTAACTGCAAATGAGTGAGGGTCTAGGGCTCTGACTGGAATAATTCCAAGGCAACAAGTCATCCAGGCCCTACTGACATAGTACTGGGGATGGTGGTGGTGGTAGAGGGCAGAGGTTCATGGATATTCAAGGCTTAGAAGAAAAGCTTGTCCCTGGGTTCTGAATAGGAATGTGGTGAAAAAAAAGATATGAAACCAGAGATGCCCTATATAGTTGAGAGAAGGCTCAATTTTAAGTCAGAGACCTATGTTTAATACCTGGCTCTGTCACTTATTGTCCTTAATATCTTGGGAAATGTAATTCCTTCCTCTGGGACTCAGTTTTCCCATCTATAAAATGAGAGAGTTGTATGATCATCTCTAAGTTCCCTTCAAGCTCTAAATTCTGTGGTATATTGGGTAATTTTAATGTTAACTGAGAATATAAACCAGGGAAAAACTACTACAAAGTTTCACAATAGGTAATGTATAGAATTCATTTGAAAGTAAAATGTAAAAGATCCAGGAATAATCTCACTTCTTCAGGAATAGAATAAGAATGTAGTTGTGAATGTAGAGTAGATATTCAAGAATTGTTTATACAACAGTGTTTCTATTATAAATGATAAGAGTTAATAATATTGTCTAAATCTAATGAATTACTGCTGAACCAACTCACTGTTTTGTACCCAGACTTGTGGTTTGGACCAGATTCAGTTCTGGGGAAGCCTGGCTTCTATTGAGAGGAGTTAGGTTCCTTTTTCTCACACTCTTTTCTCTCATTAAATCCCCAACTCAGTGCCCCAGGGACAAATTTACTCATAGCTTAGCTCATGTCTAGAGTTCCACTCCTTCTCCCCTAATAGGAAAGTCAAAATATATTCAGTGTACAATATGAATCAGTGATAGGACAGGAAATTTTTTCCTGTTTATGGAAGAAATGCTCAACATAAATGACTCCCAGCATGCATTAACAGAATGACTTAAAAAGGTTTCAGTAACTTAATTGCTGTTGTAATCTTTTTGGAGGCTGACATTTAAACCTCATTAAAACATAAAGCAGTTTGCCACACTACTAATTAGGCATTTTACATTTCACTTCAGCTCTGCATTGTCCATGGGCTGGCTTGGGATGAGTTCTCTTGTTGGTGGTCCTCCTTTCCCAAAGTATAGGATCCCTTTTTTGCTGTCAACCAACTTTAATCTAATGAGACATCCAGATATTTTGAATTCACAAAGTGGACTCCAAGTCTATATTTGTCCATCTCAGGATAGATACTTATTCACTTAAGATCAGGAAATAAGAGAAAAAGAGGCAACTCAAATTAAGACTCAGATTTACTTAGCAAGACATGTGCTCTATCTATCTATCTATCTATCTATCTGTCTGTCTGTCTGTCTGTCTGTCTATCTGTCTGTCTATCTATCTATCCATTCATTCACCTGTCTTTCTATATCAATTCATTTAGTCATTCACTCATTCATTCACTGATTTGTTCATCTGTCTATTCATTTGTTTGCTTATACATTAATTTATCTACCTAGATATTTATCAGTCTATTTAGTAATTCCTTTACTTAGGTATTTATTCATATATCTATAGCTATATATTTATTTTTGAGGCTGGATTTCTCTATTTTTCCCAGACTGGAAATGCAGTAGTTACCCATCAGCTCAGTCTCAATGCTGTTTGATATGGAAACTTAAATCTGTTCTCTTTTTCCAACCTGACTCAGATTGTCTCTGCTTAAGTTGTCTAGTGATCCTCTGTTTCTGAGGATTCATTATTTTATTTTATTTTTTTAAACTTTTATTTTTAGTTTACATTATTCATTTCCATGAGATTTTGATTTACAAATTCTCCCCATCTTTCCCCTACCAGCCACTGCAAAACAGTGATCCTCCCCCAATCAGTTCTCTCCTATATCCTCCCCCATCATACCTCTGACTTTCCGGTAGGGCAAGATGGATCTCTCTGCCCCAGTACCTGTATATTTCCCTCCTTCCTATTCCACCCCTGACTTGTTCTGTTCTCTACTTTGTCCCTGTCCCTTTACAAAAGTGTGTGCTTCTAGCAACCTCACCCCATCCTGCCCTCCCCTCCGTCCTCCCCCCTCTCATCCCCTTCCCCTTTACTCTCCTGTAGGCCAAGATACCCAATTTAGAGTGTATGTCATTCCTTCCGTAAGCCAAATTCAATGAGAGTAAGGTTGACCCAATCCCTTTTGCCTTCCTGTTCCTCCCCTCCATTGTAACAATTATCCCTTGCCTCTTCTATATGAGAGAATTAACCCCATTCTGTCTCTCCCTGTCTCCTCTCATACTATTACTCTCCCACCTCTCAATTTCACATTTTAAAATATTATCCCATCCTGTTCAGTTGATCCTGTGCCCTCTGTCTATGTACACATATATACACACACTCACATGTCTTCATATGCATATATACCCTCCTATATAGACATGTTTATGTATACATATATACACACACATACATACATACATACATACATATATATTCACACACACATATACACACACATGCACATTTACATTCCCTTCAACTATCCTAATACTGAGAAAAGTTTCATAAGTTACAATTATCATTTTTCCATGTTAGCATGTAAATAGTTCAGCTTTGATAAATTCCTTATGAATTCTTTTCCATGTTTACCTTCTCATGCTTCTTATATTTGTCTCCAAAAAAGGAATCTAAAGTTGCATTGCTGGGTTTGCCTACTCTTGTTGCCAGTCAATTACTTGACTTTTAGGTTCAATAGAACTTGGCTTTCAGAGGGGAGGGCTCTGTCCCAAATTGCTGGGGTTTTCTCAGCTGCTGGAGCTATTAGGGGGCCACCATTTCTGCAGCCTCCACCAGGTCTGGCTCACTGAAAATGCATCTCAGGGCCACCACCCAAGATCACGATCCTAATCCAGGCAGCTCAAGGCAAGAGCAATTAGCCTCTGAATAATTGCTTGGCTCTGCTGCAATCTGTAGGCCAGGAGCTTCTGAATCAGCCACACGGAGGTGGCTGTAGGACTGCTGCTTCAACCACTTCTAGCTCTGAGGCAGTGGGCTGGACCCTCTCCACCAAATTTATCCAAGTTCCGCTGACCTTTCACTTAGTCCTTGTTTCTTATGGGTTGGTAATTCTGGAAAATGTCACAGCTGCTGGTGATTTGTGCTCCAGCCACAGCTTGTTCTGGTGGCCCTAGGGCTCTAGCCACGGGTTCATGGGGAGCTGGTCTGGGCTCCCAGTATGCTGTGATGAACCCCTTCCCATCTGCATGCCAGGGTGCTTTCAGTGGAAGCTTTGTTACTATGTCATTTTGTGAGTTCTGGAGCTTTAAAATTTGTTTAGAGTCATATTTTATGGGTATTTGAGGTGGTTATGGGGAAAGCTGCAGAGTTTTGCTGTTTCTATGCTGCCATCTTGACTCCACTCCCAGCTTCATTATTTTAGTGCTCAGTATTCCATTTGTCTTTAGCCCTACTGTAACTCAGAACTCCTGAACTCAAGGGATCTGCCAGTTCAAGTCTCCCCCAGTGAAGGGATGACAGACATGTCCAATAATATCCATTAAGAAATTTTCTTTGGATACCATTATGCTCATAACCACAAAGATCCTGGAGTGCAGAAAAATCATACTTTCCCCACTCCTAACAGGAAGTCTTAAAGTTTTATGATGATACTTTGAGAATCAGAGGAAAAAGACTGAGCCAGAAATTATATATTCTTTTAACTGGTATAGCATCCTACCCTGTTGTTCTCATGGAGTCAAGAATGATTAAAAGACCACTCAGC
Source organism: Pseudocheirus occidentalis (assembly GCA_028646575.1). Lineage (NCBI taxonomy): Eukaryota > Metazoa > Chordata > Mammalia > Diprotodontia > Pseudocheiridae > Pseudocheirus > Pseudocheirus occidentalis. Next base: position 91,088,538 of record CM053595.1, read on the forward strand.
GTTTTCCAGGTCCTATCAAAAGCAAAACCCTTTTAGTGGCTGGAGCCAATGACATGACCAAAATCAAACCAACTCAAAGTTCTTATTTGATAGAACAGAAACAAGAAATGACAACTCCGAGTGCATTCCATGGGCCAGCCCTGAAAGCTAATTCAATCTCACTACAATTGCTTATTTCTAAAGCCCTCTTAAGGCCTTCAATTATATAGGAAGCTATTTCTGGAGACTGAGGACTTCAAAAGCCCTTAGTCTATTTTTTTAGAGTCCTCCCTTGTCTGTTTCCAACTGTAAAGATAATATTTCATATTTTAAAAAAATCTTGGAAATGGGGAAATGGGAAGGAGGTTTGGATTCTTTCTGAATTTCCTGTGAGTGCTCTCTTATCTATGAGTATAGTCCTTAGGAATGGCAAATTTTGGGTTGGAGGGATGTGCTAGCTCAGAGCAGGAGATCTCTTTATTTAAAAAGTAAGTCTGCATGCCTGTACTCCAGAGATATGTAGTTTTCAGAGGGCAGAGGAAATACTATTTGGGAGAACCGGGATTTGTTTTCCACTCTCCAGTTGCCTACTTCTAGGATATTTTCTCCTACTCTGGTGGTCTGATGCAGAGAGGTCTGATTCATCCTGGGAAAGTCTCTGAGCATTGAAGAAAGATGTCATTATTGTTTTGGAAATTGCCATAATTGAAAGAAGGGGATTTCCAATCCATCTGATTCAGACAATCAATTAATGACAATGTATTGATTGTTTATTGTATGCTAAATATTATTTGGAAATAGAAAAAAAAGGAAATGGGGTCACTGCCTTTAAGGATTTTACAATCTTAACAAATAATGTTAACAATAAAACCTACATCAAAGATGATGTTAATAAAACATAATATACAAAAATTGACAAGATGTATTGAAACATTTTGAAAAGATGAATTCATTTCCTTGAAAATATATTAACAAAGGAGGAAAAATATATAGGATTGACCTAATTTGCAGTGAAAAAAAATTAAAAGTTAGTACATACAAATCTTTATAATGAAGAAATCTCTAAGATCATGGGAGAAGTAAACAGAATTAAAAGCAAACAAACAAAAGAAACACCCCTAAGACAACCCAATGTAAACAGAATGAATCTAAAACACAAAGGAAATAACATTGATAATCTATTAGCTAAAAATATTAAAAAATTAGCTAGAAATAAGACAAAATTAACAAAAAACTTAAAAGACACAAATAGCAGTGATAACAAAGACAGACAATAATTAATGAATATAAAATAAATCAATGCTTATAACACAAAGTTATGAAATTTACAAATTGTTAAACCCAAGGAATAGATATTACAAATAAGCCAATAGTAGAAAGAAAAATCAAATAGGCCATTAACTTAAAACTATGAAAAAATCTCCCAAGAACTTATTTTTCAAAAGTGAATGTTTATGAAATTTTCATAGAACAAACTATTCCAGTTTCATATAGACTAATTTTTTTAAGAACAGCAAAAGATATTATTTTACCTGGTGCTTTCTTTGTGATAAATATAGTTTTGAATCTCAAATTAGTGAAACCAAGGCAGAAGAAAACTATAAACTGATATTATTAATGAATATCAGTTCAGAAAATTAAACAAAATACAATGTATAAAAATTATTATAATCAAGTAGAAAAATATAGTTATGGTTTAATGCTGGAAAAATAATTAGCAAAATAATATTAGCAATAAAAACAAATGATTATACATAAATTAATACAGAAAAAGGATATGAACAAATACCCATAACTAGGGCACTACATGGAGCACACATAAGCTGAGCTAAGCTTCTTCTCCCCATTTATGGAAAGACATATGCTCAGTGCAAAAAGTGGTGGCAGCAGAGGATGTGGGCTGTATCTAACAGAACTGAGTCAGGAAGAGCAACTTAATAGATCTTAGACGGGGAAAATCCTCTGCTCCCTGCACTCTTCTCTCTTCTTGTTTGTTAAGTATGCAGAGAACTCTGTCAGCCACTCTGTTGGAATTCCTGTTTGTGGGATGGCAAGTGTGGTAACTACTCACACTTGGTGATGTGCAAATCTGCAATACATATGAATTGGAACTGGATCTCAAGGTCCTTTTGTTTTGTGTTTCTTTTCCTTAGCAAAGGTGACTGAATAGTAATCTTAGAATGGGTATTTCTTAAAAAATTTTTTTTAAATTTATTTGTTTTTAGTTTTCAAAATTCATTTCCACAAGATTTTGAGTTACAATTTTTTTCTCTCCTTATCTTTCCCCTACCCCACCCCAAAATAGCAAGCCTACTGAATACCCCTTCCCCCAATCTGTTCTCTCTTATATCCTCTCCCTTCAACCCTCTAACTTTCCAGTAGGGTAAAATAGGTTTCTATACCCCAGTACCTGTATATCTTATTTCTCAGTTGCATGTAAAAGACCAATTTTAAACATTTATTTTTAAAACTTTGATTTCCAGATTTTTTTCCCCTTTTTCCCTCCTCACCTACCCGCACTGGGAAGATAAGCAATTCAATATAAATTGTACATGTGTAGTTACCCAAATAATTTCCATAGTAGTTATATTGTGAAAGACTAACTATATTTCCTTCCATTCTATCCTGCCCCCCATTTATTCTATTTTCTCTTTTGACCCTATCCTTTTTCAAAAATGTTTGCTGCTAACTACCCTCTCCCCAAATCTGCCCTTTCTTCTATCCTCCCCCCTCTTATCCCCTACCCCCTATTTTCCTTTAGGGTAAGATAGCCAATTGAGTATGTATGGTATTCCCTCCTTAGGCCAAATTCAATGAGAATCAGGTTGTCCCATTCCCTTTCACCTTCCTGTTCTTCCACCCCCCCCATTGTAAAAGTTTTCTCTTGCCTCTTTTATATTAGATAATTTACCCTAATCTATCTCTGCCTTTCTTCTTCTCCCCATAAATTCCTCTCTCACCTCTTAATTTTATTTTTTAGATATCATCTCTTCATATTCAACTCATCCTGTGCCTGCTGTCTATATATACATGAACATATTTTTATATACACATACATCCTCCTATATAAACATATATATGTATGTATACACACATACATACACACACAAACATATTCCCTTCAGCTATCTTCGTACTGAGAAAGGTCTTACAAGTAACAATGATCATTTTTTCATTTGGAATGTAAATACTTAAACTTTAATAAGTTCCTTATGATTTCTTTTTCCTGTTTACCATCTCATGTTTCTCTTATTTTTTGTATTTGAAAGTCACATTTTCTGTTCATCTCTAGTCTTTTCATCAAGAATGCTTGAAAATCCTCTATTTCGCTGAATGACCATATTTTCCCCTGAAGCTTATATTCAGTTTTGCTGGGTAGGTAATTCTTGGTTTTAGCCTTTAACCTCCAGAATATCATATTCCAAACTCTTCAATCCATTATTGTAGAAGCTGTTAGGTCTTGTATTATCCTGATTGTGTTTCCACAATACTCAAATTGTTTCTTATTGACTGCATGCAGTATTTTCTCCTTGACCTGGGAACTCTGGAATTTGGCTATAATATTCCTAGGAGTTTTCTTTCTGGGATCTTTTTCCAGAGGTGGTTGCTGAATTCTTTCAATTTCTATTTTGCCCTCTGGTTCTAGAATACCAGGGCAATTTTGCTTAATTTCTTGAAAGATGGTGTCTAGACTCTTTTTTGGTCATAGCTTTCAGGTAGACCCATAACTTTTAAATTATCTCTCCTGGATCTATTTTCCAGGTCAGTGGTTTTTCCAATGAAATATTTCACATTGCCTCCTATTTTTTTCATTTGTTTGGATCTGTTTTATAGTATCTTGATTTCTTATAAAGTCATTAGCTTCCAATTGTTCCAATCTAATTTTGGAGGAGTTATTGTCTTCAGTGAGTTTTTGAAATTCCCTTTCCATCTAGCAAATTTGACTTTTTAAAGCATTCTTCTCCTCATTGACTTTTTGGACCTGTTTGCCATTTGAGTTTATTTTATTTTATTTTAATTTATTTTAAAAATTGATTTGTTTATTTACTTTTAGTACACAAAATTCAGTTCCACAATCCCTTGAGTTTCAAATGTTCTCCCCTCCTTCTCCATCATCCTCTCCCACCCCCCACCATGGTGGCATGCAATCAAGTATAGGATCTGCAAATACTTTCACGTAGGACATTAGTCTGGTTGTATAGAAGGGTTGTAATCACTGGAGTGAACAATGGGAAAAAAAAGAAAACCAAACATGGAAAAGAATGATAGCATGTAGATTGCTTCAGTCTCCATTTAAACTCTGGTCTTTCTAGATCTTCCTCTGAAAGTAGATATCTCCTTCTATCCTGAGACTTGTAGAATTGTCTTATAACTATGTGTTGCTGAAAAGAGTCCAGTTTATCAAAGTTGGTCATCATACATACGATGTGTATGATTGTGTACAAATTTTTCCTGGTTCTGCTCTTCTCACTTAGCATCAGTTTGTATAAGCCTCTCCAGGTAAATATGAAGACTGTCTCCTCTCCATTTCTTCTACCACAATAATATTCCAATACATTCATATATCACTACTTGTTTAGCCATTCACCAATTGATGTGCATCCCCTTAATTTCCAGCTTTTTGCCACCACAAAGAGAGCTGCAATAAATATTTTTGTACATATGGGTCTTCCTCCCACTTCTATGATCTCTTTGGGGTATAGCCACAGAAGTGGTAATACTGGGTCAAAAGGTATGCAATTATTTATGGCCCTTTGGACATAGTTCCAGATTGCTCTCCAGAATGGTTGAATCAATTCACAGCTCCACCAACAATGCATTATTGTTCCAATTTTTCCACATCCTCTCCAGCTTTGTCATTTTCCTGTTTTGTCATCTTAGCCAATCTGACTGGTGAGATGTGGTATCTCAAAGTTGTTTTGATTTGCATTTCTTGAATCAATAGTGATTTAGAGCATTTTTATATGCTTATAGATATCTTTAATTTCTACCTCTGAAAATTGTCTGTTCATATCCTTTGACCATTTATCAATTGGGGAATGACTTGCATTCTTACAGAGTCTACTTAATTGCTTGTATATTTTAGAAATGAGGCCTTTATCAGAGACACTGGTTGTAAAAATTCTTTCCCAATTTCCCACTTCCCTCTTAATTTTGGTTACATTTGCTTTGTTTGTACAGAAACTTTTCAATTTGATGTAATCAAGATTATCCATTTTGCATTTTATAATGCTCTCCAATTCTTCTTTGGTCATAAAGTCTTCCCCACTCCATAAATCTGACAGGTAAACTATTCCTTGCTTCCCCAGATTACTTACAATATCAGCTTTTATACTTAGATAGTGCACTCTTTTAGACTTGACTTTGGTGTATGGAGTTATATGATGGTCTATGCCCAGTTTCTGCCATACTATATTCCAATTTTCCCAGCAGTTTTTGTCAAATAGTGAGTTCTTATCCCCAAAACTGGGGTCTTTGGGCTTATCAAACAGTATATTACTATAATCATTGACTACTGAGTCTTTTGTACCCAATGTATTCCACTGATCCACTACTCTATTCCTTAGCCAGTACCAAGCAGTTTTGATAACTGCTGCTTTATAATACAGATTAAAATCTGGTACAGCTAGGCTACCTTCCATAGCATTTCTTTTCATTAATTGTCTTGATATTCTGGACCTTTTGTTCTTCTAAATTAATTTTGTCACTATTTTTTCTAGCTAATTTAGTCTATTTTTTAAGGTGTAATTTTCTTCAGTGTATTCTTGGGTCTCCTTTACAAGGCTTTTGAATCACTTTTCATGATTTTCTTGCCTCATTCTCATTTCTCTTCCCAATTTTTCATCTACTTCTCTTACTTGATTTTCAAAATCCTTCTTGAGCTCCTCCATAGCCTGTAACCAATTCGTATTTTTCTTGGAGGCTTTTGATGCAGGTGTTCTGACTTAGATGTGTTCCTCCCACTCCATGCCTTGATCCTTTTTGTTCCCTCAAAGGATTCTATTTTCTGTTTGTGCTTCCATTGCTTGTTCATATTGGCAGCCAATGACTTGACTTTTGAGCTCTTTGCCATGGTAGAACTCTGCTTCCAAAATGGAGAGAACTATGTCTCAACTCACTGGGGTTTTTGCAATTGCAGGAGGTATTAGATGGGTGCCCTCTCTACAGACACCACACACTCTGGCTCACTGGTCACACACCCCAGGACCACTACCCCAGGCCATGATCTGGATCCAACCAGGTGAAAGGAAGAGCAATTACCCTCTGAATATCCTACAATCTGTAGGCCAGGAACTCTGGAAGCAGCCAAACAGCAGTAGCTGCATAGCTACTGCCCACTGCCTGCTTCTTGCCCTGGGGGCAGCAGCTGGACCAAGCTCCCCCTGTTCCAACAAAGTTCCATACTGACCTTTTACTTTGTCTTCATCATTTGTGGATTGAGATGTGTGGAAACTGCTACAGCTGCTGGTCATTTACTCTTGTGAAGTCTGCTCCAGCTGCCATTGGTCAGGGCTGCCCTGGGACTAAAACCATAGCTCAGTTAGGCCTGCACTTGGCTGCCAACATGGTGTGATGGACCATTCCTGCTGGTCTGCTGGGCTTCTTTCAGTGGGAGATTTGTTTCTCTCTGTCACTTTGTGGGTTCTGTAGCTCTAAGGTTTGTGTAGAGTCATTTTTTACATGTATTCAAGTAGGTGGAGGATGGAGATGAGCAGAAGTCTTGTTTCTACTCAGCTATCTTGGCTCCACCCTAGTTTGGATATTTCTAACTTTGATAGTGACCTTATGAATTTGAGAGTTCAGGTACTCCTAAGTCCCTCAGTTGATGCTAGCAGCACTAGAGAGGTGCTCTCTGGAGCTGCAATAATGCTCTTAGAGGAGAAGATGGCCATCAATAGGAAAGCTAGGATAGCTATGCCTTGGCTAACAAAAACACATGGATCTGGAAGGAGCTGTGTAGACAGTGCAGAGATAAGGTTATTGTAAAATGATAGTCCAATAGTCCCACTAATTGTTTTATGCTTTAAGCATTAGTCTCTGGGGTGAGTATAATAAGAGGTATGGGTTATTGTTTCATATTAAGTCTTTGCCAATTGTGCTTATGAGTCTTTGATACATTTCTTTTGAGGGGCAAAAATAGTTAATCTATACATGATCTACATTGTAAGTTTAATACCTTTCTAATCTCCTTTGGAGAAACTCTAGATACAAGCCAAACCTAAGTTTCACGTAATTCCTTGTGGTACTCTGTGAGGATAGTGAGGCATAAATATCTGGATAAAACAAGAAATAATGATTTTTTTTCCTTCAGAGGCCAGTCTCTCCAGGACTGAACCGGATTCATGTGAACACAGATCCAGGGCCACTTACTGGAAAATGGCATTCCCAGCCTCACTATACCAGTGTTGATCTATTGTTATACCACACAGAGTAAAGATCATAGAAACAGATTATTAAAAAAAATAATGCAATAGTAAACATCTATTTGAACCCAAGAGCCAACATTATATGTAATGGAGAAGGCTTAAAACTTTGAATCAGGGGATGTTGCTCACTCTCACTATCATTATTTGACCTAATCCTAGAAATATTAATCCATAGAAAATAGGCTAGAAAACAGAGATTAAAGAAATAACTCATGCTAAATAGATTAAAATGTCTCTAGCTTCACAAAGTTTAGCTAGATTTGATGGTTTATTTAGAAAAACCAAGAGAATGAATAATGGGTACATGTCTGACTTCTTTGGGAGAAGGTTGCGGTAGTAGTATACCTGAAAGGGAGAGAACTTGAGGTGAATGAGAAGGAAAGGGAAATTAACGTGCATGATTTGTAGGACTGGGACTTATAAAGAAGTCTGGAGGTTGTATTTTTGGAGGAAAAGTTGGGAATAAATTGAAGAAATATGAAGGGGTACAACCTCCAGGTACATATTTTACTTTAGGTTTCAGCAAGAGAAACCTGAAGGAGAAATAGCAGGGTTATGAATGATTAAAGAGGATTAAGCTATGTTGGCAGGTAGAGCCAAGATGGTGGAGTTTACAGGCTAGGAGCCAAGTGAACTCTCTCAACAGTCCCCTCCAAGCAACTTTAAAGTAGTATCTCAAATAAAATTTTGGAATGACAGGGTCAACAAAAGGTCAGAGGGAGACGTTTTTTCCAACCTAAGAGGCAATTTATGAGGTCCTAAAGGGGTAACACATGTGTGGGCACAGACCCTGAGCTCAGCAAGAGCACCAGGAAGCTGCTATAACAGCAAAACAGGAACTTCAGGATTGGCGACTCTCTTGTCCATAAACACTTCTAGGTGACAGTTCCAGGGTGGAGAGGCAAGCTTGTGATCAGTCACAAGGAATCAGAGTTCTGGTCACAGTTTTAGGATCAAGAAGAACAATAGCACTTGTGGCCATAGCGGAGTATAATGGTAATGGAATTTGAAGATCCCTTTGTATTGGAAAGCTAACAGGTACTTAGCACCTAGTTTTAAATTAAGCTGCTTGTAAAGAAACAGGAGGCATGAACCCCTGTTACTGACATAACAGGAAGGGGCTGAACAGGGAGGAGCAATACCATATATAAGGAAGAGCACAAGCTGGACCATCAGAATTTCTTGGAGTAAGCATTGTAGAGGCAGGGCAGTTGCTGCTGGACTGAAGATTGAACTGAGAATTGAGAAGAACTGAGAAGAGGCAAGAGAATTGAGAACCAAGAATTTCTTGGAGCAAGCCATGTGGAAGCTGGATAAAGTGATTTTTTTTTTTGCTTTTTGGAGGGCAGTTGGGGTTAAGTGACTTGCCCAAGGTTACACGGCTAGTTTTTTGTGTTAAATGTCTGAGGCCGGATTTGAACTCAGGTACTCCTGATTCCAGGGCCGGTGCTCTATTCACTGCACCACCTAGCCGCCCCTGGATAAAGTGATTTTAATTTGAGAATGGAGCTTATGGTGCTGAGGATTTCCAAGGGCCAGCTGGAGCTTCCTAAGAATGAGGAAGCATAAATGTGGTGCTGATATTTTGAACAAATGTTGTGACTTCGTTAATGTGCATGAATATTATTGTGGCTTTGTTAAGCTTTGTCTTCCCAAGGAACAGAGACTGTGAAGGATTTGAGATGGAGTGGTCAACTGTGAATGACTAAGCTATTCTTAGCAATACCATGATCCAAGACAATTCCAAAGGAATCATAATGAAAAATGCTATCCACCTTTAGAAAAAGAACTCTTAGAGTCTGAATGAAGATCAAAGCATACTATTTTTCCTCTCTCTTTCTCTGTGTGTGTGTGTGTGTGCGCGTGCGCGCGTGTATGTGTGTGCATGCAAAGGAAAGAGAGAGAAAATTTGGAAATAAAACAAATTTTTAAAATGAATGTTAAAAATTGTCTTTACATGTAACTGGGGAAAATAAAATGTTATTTAAAAAATTAAAGAACAGAATTGACCAAATGGAAAAAGAAATATAAAAGCTTAATGAAGAAAATGATTCCTTAAATATTAGAATTCAGCAAATAGAAAACAATAAATCCATTTCCTTCAAGAAATAATAAAACAAAGTCAAAAGAATGAAAAAAATAGAAGTAGGAAATGTCTTATTAGAAAAACAACTGGGGGTGGCTAGGTGGCGCAGTGAATAGAGCACAGGCCCTGGAGTCAGGAGGACCTGAGTTCAAATGTGGCTTCAGACACTTAACACACACACACAAAACTAGCTGTGTGACCTTGTGCAAGTCACTTAATCCCCAATTGCCCTCCAAAAAAAATCAGAAATACAACTGACCCTGGAAAATAAACTGAAGAAAGATAATTTAAGCATTATTGGACCAGCAGAAAACCATGATTAAAAAAAAAAAGGTTAGACATCATATTTCAAAAATTATAAAAGAAATCTTTCCTGATATCTTAAATCCAGGGGGTAAAATAGAAATCAAAAGACTCCATCAATCACCCCCTGAAGGAGATCACCAAATAAAAATGTCCAGGAATGTTATAGTCAAATTCTGGAGCTCTCTGGTTAAGGGGAAAATATTGCAAGCAGCTAGAAAAAATAATTCAAATATCATGGAGCCACAGTAATGATTGCACAAGATTTAGCAGCTTCCATGTTAGAGGAGCAGAGGGTTTGGAATACGGTATTCTGGAAGGCAAAGGAGCAAGGATTACAATCAAGAATAACCTACCTAGCCAAACTGAGTCTCTTCAAGGGAAAAAGAGAATATATAATCAAATAGAGGACAAGTATTCCTGACGATAAGAGCAGAGCTGAATAGAAAATTTGACTTTCAAATACAAGACTCAAGAGAAGCTTAAAACAGTAAACAGGAAAGAGAAATCCTAAGCTATTCAATCAGGTTAAATTGCTTGCATTACTAGGGAGGGAAAAAAATCTAGAGCTTAAAATTGAAAAAGAAAGATGTTAAAAAAAATAACACATTTAAAAAAAGAATGATTAAAGAAGTGAGAGAGGACCTGAAGATAGGGACTAAAGGAGAAGATAGCTTGGAAGGTAAATTAACAAAAAGCAAGTGGAATGAATTAGTAGGTAAATAAAATTGGTAGAATGGACAGGTATGTGAGGCAGGTTGGGGAAAAAAAAACCCACATAGGAGTTGGTTGTCTGAAAGCATGGGGAAACTGGATATGGTTTTGTAGTTATTGAGAGTAAGAACAGGAATTTGGGTGTGGTTCTCAAGTTATTGATTGTTTGTAAAGGTTTTAATAATGTGCTTAGGGCAGTTGTGTCAAACTGTACATAAGGATCCCTACAGGCTGGATATTGACAGTTTTAAAATGTGATATTATCTGTTTTATTATATTTTTATTTATTTTGTTAAATATTTCCTAATTACATTTTAAACTGGGTCACTCAGGATGTGAAGGTGTGGGCCTGCATGCGCTAACACCTCCAAGCTAGAGGATTGTTTCCTTTTTGACTATTTCTCTAGTGCCTGGGGTGGGGAACCTGTGATCTTCTATATCCTTGGGTGCAGCCTTTTGACTGAGTTCAAGTTTTACAGAACAAATCCTTTTATTAATGGGATTTGTTCTGTGAGGTTTGGATTTAGTCAAAGGGCTACACCCAAGGACATAGAAGGTCACATGTGACCTCAAGGCTTGCAGATGCCTAGGACATTAGTAGGGCTCAATAAATGCTTGTCAAATGAATTACTGAATGAATTACTGAGGTGCAAATACCTATAAAAGTTTAAAAACAACCACCCCAAAACCAAGGTTGAAAAATCTCAATTAGCATGGAGAGGTGAGTGTATTTTGTAGTCACTTGCATTGAGTATGTGATGCTTTTTCTGGTAGATAAGTGACTGCCATCTACATTTTAAGATAAGTATAGATTTGTTTCCCACTTAGGAGAAAAAGTGAAAGGTCTTAAGGAATGCTTCTTCATACTAGTGGTTTTCAAGGACAGTGATATCTTCCTAAAACAAACAAAAACCAAAGCATTTGAAGAAAGGAAGTTTCTTATCATGAAGTTGGAGGGTTTAAGAACATTACACAAAGGAGGAAAGGAAAGAGAACTGTGTTTTTTGAACTAAAAACAAATTTGAAGCTCTTTTATAAAGAGGAGGGAGCTTTATGCTTTAAGTAGGATACAATTACTTATACTCCAAGAAAAAATGGAATGGCCATCAGATGGGAGAGAATTTAAGAAGGGTTGGAAAAAGAAGCAAAGGGCTGGCTGATTCCCTTTTTAGGTATATCAAGGTAGTTATTTGTTGATAACAATAGAGATATCTAGTCTTCCTTGGGTTTGTAGCTACATATTAGAGAATTTCCTAAGATTTATTATGAAATGGCTACAATTCACTTCTAAATCACACGGGCACAAAAGTTACTGTCAAAATGAACCTAAAAGGCTTTTTGTTTGTTTTAAACTAAAAATTATGATATCTTGGAGGTGAAACTGAAAACCTGTGCCTACAGGTTATCTTTCTCAGTGTTGCTTTTCCTCAGTGTTGCCTTTTTGAATGTGGAAGGGAGAAACTGAGTTGGGGAATGAACTGATGGCTAAGAAAGGAATGTCTGAGAACAAGAACTAGATTTTTGGACCAGGGCTTAAAATATAAGGATAACAGAATTCTAGTCAGAAAAGAAATCCTTCTATGAAGCTGAAAATATTTTTGCTGTATGTTTTGAAAATCTAATCAAGAAGTTTTAAACTAACAAGGATGGGGGAGGATGAAAACAACAAATACACACCTATACAAATGTATATTTCCCTACTATGTTAAATAATAACAAAGACAGCAACAGCAGCAACGACTAGCATTTTATTGCATTTTAAGGATTGTGTAGCACTTTACATATATTAACCCATTTGATCTTTACAACAATCCTGTGAAGTAAGTGCTATTATTATCTCCATTTCACAGATGGGAAAACTGAGACACAAAGAGGTTAATTGACTTATTCTTTGTGATGCAGATAGTAAGAGTTTGAGACACGATTCTATCTCAGCTCTTTTTGACTCCAAATCCCATGTTCTACCCATCTCATCACCTAGTTGCCTTTTGTAGAAACTATAGAGAATAGCTGTAGTGATGGAAAGAGAATAGATGTTGAGACATCCATCAAAGGAGGTAACTTCCAAGAAAGGTATTAGCAATAAAAAATCTCGAGTATCTATATGCAAAAGAAGATGAATAAGAGGTCCTAATAATGCAAGGAAATAAATCTGACTTCACAGATGCCACTGGAAATTTGTGTGATGAAACCTATGGCTGGAATATGGCTCTGGATGGGTATACCTTATTCAAAAGAAATGGAATATATAAAAAGGGATTGGGTTGAGTATGGCATTATATATTAAGAAGGTATAATTAGATGAGGAAATCAGGGAAGCATGATAGAGAGTATTTGGGTAAAGAACAATAGAAGGAGAAATAGAAATGTTTTTGTCACTGAAGTATACTACAGACTACCTAGACAAAAAAGAGGCAATAGATAAGGAATTTGATAAATAGAGTAGAAACCTGGCAAAGAAACATGATATTGTAGTGATGGAGGACTTCAACTATCCAGACATATCTTGCTGCTAAAAGCAGAGCAACTAATAACTTCTTGACTTGCCATAATGACAATTTCATTCTTCAAAAGATAGAGCAATCATGAAGCAATCATGTTATATAGGAACTGATTCTCACTAGTTGCTGGGTATAAATGATGGGAACTCAGGAGAAAATTCCCTTCTAGAGTCTGTTACAGGGTAGAAGAAATCCTAGATTTGAAGAGAATAGTTTTCAAAGGAATTAGAGGCAGGATAGGCAAGATTCCACTGACTACAATTTTATAGGGGGATGTCAACCAAGAGGGATGGGAAATCTTCAAGAATGAAATTCTCAATGGGAGAGGAAAGTGGGAGTTGTCTAGGGAGACTGATGTGGTTGCAGAAAGAACCCATCTTAGATGCTGAAAAGATGTGCAGAGAAGATGGAAGCAAGGGCAGTTATCAGAGACTGAAAGCATGATGCAATCTTGGACAAATAGCATCAGGAGAACTAAAGTTAAGAATGGAATGAAGATAAGGGATGCTAATGACAATAGAAAGTCTTTTCCCCCCTAAGCTATGTCAGGAGAGAAAAAAAGAGAAAATTAAAAAGGATGACTAGTACTCAGGGTGGATGGAATGATGATAACTGACAAAAGAAAGAAGGGGGAACTGTTCCCTTTTTTATTTTGTCCGTTTTCTTTGCCAAGAATAATCTTTGCAATGGAACTGATAGAAGCATAGCCAATAGGTAGTTGATAATAAACATAAAGAGTAGTAAGAGAAAACTGATTTACCCTTGATGAATTCAAGTTACCAGGCTCAGGGGAACTACATTCTTAGGTACTGAAAGAACTATTTAATATATTTCTGAGCCATTGTCAGTAATAATCTGGAAGACTGCAGAAGTCAGGATAGGTGCAGTAGAATTGGAAAAGAGCAAATGCCCTGCTTTTCCAATAAGGATTCAAAGTTCGGTTGTTAATGGCTCAATGCCAACTTGACTTGAATGCCCCAGGGCATTTTGCTTTGTGCTTTTAAACAATTTTGATTAATACTTTGGATAATGGCATGTATGCATGCTAATTAAATTTGGAAATGACCCAAAGCTAGGAGAATTTTATGAAATGATATAGGATTTAGAAAGAGAAGCCAAATAGTAACCAGTTAAAGACAATAACAATATCAATAATGTCATGTAAAAGCATGCTTTGGATGCTATTTTAAGTCAACACACTCATCTTTTGGGGAGGGATAAATGATCTGTAAATAAAGTTATATATACATGTGCACTTATTTACAATCTCTTGGGGCTTATCTGTAAGTTGTTTTCAACTTACATGTGTAGTTTTCTTATATATATTTTTCATTGTTCCTATCTGAATATTAGTATTAATCAAAAGAAGCTAAAATTTATACCTAAATACTTTGGTGAGTCTGTGATTTTAATGGGGTACTTTAGACTGTGGTACAGATTACAATCAGTTCACATTTTTTCATCCTGTAGGACTTTTGTTACATGCTGATCTACATTCTCCCTGCAATCAGTACACCTATGTCTCTAGGATGTCTTCTTGACCACTTAATTGATACTTTTTTTGCAGCTCACTGAAGTCCCTCATGTATCTAACCATTTGTCTTTTGCAACTTTAAACTTTTGTAGACTCTGCAAACTGTGATATTTTGTGACTTAGATCCATATATTAAGGATATCCTTAATATACTTACAGATTATTCTCAGATTTTGTAGAGATGAAAAAGTAGGCTATGGCTTAGTGGTTAGAGATGTTTCCTTGTTCATAATTTTTCTATTGTAATAAGAGTCATTATTTTTTCTGGTCTCCTCTTCTCTCTCAGATATCTGGAAAACCAGATTAATTATCTTCAAATTTGTGTCACCTCTATTATAGGCCCCTCCTCTGTATATACTCAGTCTAGCTGCTTTTCTCACCTTTCTTTTTTCTTTAGTGCCATTATTTGCTTTATCATGTGGCACATAAAAATTGTAATGTTATAGTTCAACTGTGGTAACTCCACTATCATTGATAGAGAGATGATTGTTATGGTAATTTTGAATGCTCCTTTATATTTAAAAATAATTTAATTGATATCTTTTGTTTTTATGTAGTCTGTTTCCCATATATCCCTCTTCACCTCCCAGGGAGCCATCCCATATAAAAAAGAATAGTTTTTTAAGTTTTAAAAACAAAAATATTGATAGAAAAGATATTATTCTTATGTCATTAAAAATAATTTTCTTCTATCAAGCTTGCATTTACAAATGTACAAAAAGTAAAGGGAGTTTTGCAACTTGTTTTTCTCATTCTTCCCCTCTTTAAAAAAAAATTACAATGATTTATTTTAAGTTTTCAACAATCACTTCCATAAATTTTAAATCTTCTCCCCCTCCCTCTCCAAGATGATTTCCAACCCGATACGGGCTCTACACATACATTCCTATTAAACAGATTTTCACCTTAGTCATGTTGCATAGAAGAATTATAATGAATGGGAAAAACCATGAGAAAGGAAAAAAAACAAAATAAAATACAAAAAAAGAATAATCTGCTTCACTCTGCATTCTGACTCCATAGTTCTTTTTCTGGATGTGACTGGCACTTTCCATCATGTGTTCTTTGGAATTGTTTTAGGTCCTTGCATTGCTGAGAAGGGCTAAGTGTCAAAATCAGTCATAGCACACTGTGGCTGTTACTGTGTACAATGTTCTCCTGGTTCTGCTCCCCTCACTCAGCATCAGTTCATGAAGTCTTTCATAAAGTTTCTCTGAAGTCTGCCTGTTCATCATTTCTCAGAGTACAACAGTATTCCATTACATTCACATGCCACAACTTGTTTAGCCATTCCCTAGTTGATGGGCATCCCCTCGATTTCCAATTCTTGGCTACCACAAAAAGAGCTGCTTTAAACATTTTTGTACATGTGGGTCCTTTTCCCATTTTTATGATCTCTTTGGGATATAGCCCTAGAAGTATTGTTGGGTCAAAGGGCATGCATATAAAAAGAATAGTTTTTTAAAAGTAAAAAAGGAAGAAGAGAAAAGAGTTAGCAAAACTGATTAATACATCAAAAACATTTGAAATATGTATAAATATTTCACACTTATGGACTTCTCATCTCTGCAAAGTAGTAAAGAGAGTTGTCTTCTGATATTCCTTCTTTTGGGACCATGCTGTTTCTTTGTAATTTTGCAAAAATAATTTTTTATTATTTTATGATGATTCTCTGTATTTACATTGTTGTAGTCATTATGCATATTACTTTCTTGAATTTGCTTACTTCATTCTGAAGTATTTCATATAAGTATTTCCATGTTTCTCTGTATTCATCATATTTGCCATTTATTAAAGCACAATAATATTTTATTACATTCTTGTACCACAATTTGTTTAGCCATTCTGCAATTGATGGGCATCTACTTTTTTCTTCCATGTCTTTGCTGCTACAAAATATATTGTTATAAATATTTTGCTGTTTATGGTGAACTTTAAAAAAATCAGTGACTTTATTGAAACACATGTTTAGCAGTAAGATCTTTGGTTCACTTTATTTACATAACTCCAAATTGTTTCCCAAAATGGTTGTATTAATTCATAGCTCCACCAATAATGTACTGGTGTGTATCTTCCTACAATGCCTCCAACATTGACTATTTCCCTTTTTTCCACCATCTTTGTCAATTTGTTAGGTGTGAGATAAAACCTCAGTATTGTTTTGATTTGCATTTCTCCTATTAGTACTTTGGAACATTCTTTCATGTGGTTGTAATAGTTTGCAATTCTTTATGAACTGTTTATTCATATTCTTTGTCATTTATCTATTAGAGAATGTCTTTTGCATGCTCTTTCTAATATACATATGTGTTCATTATAGATAGCTCTAAGATATTGTATTTTTATCTGAGAAATTTGATAGATTCCGCTCATTCAACTGCTCTCCTTTTTACCCTATTCAATCAATAATCAATAATTATTTATTAAGTATATACTTTATGCCAGGCACTATTCTAAGCCCTGGGGATGCAAGGGATGGCATAAAAACATCCCTGCCTGCAAGGAGCTCACAATCTAGTGGGAAGGACAGTACACAAAAGGAAGCTGAAAATAAGGGATGTGGGGAGAGAGAGTGCCTAACTGGGTGGCGTGGTAAAGTATTGCAGCCAGGGGGGGATTATGAGGTAAAGGCTGAGGATCTGGGACTCCATGATCTACCCTCTCCAATAAGAGAGAAGAAGGGGTCCCAACGTCAGGGAGTACTGAGCAAGAATAAGTTTCAGAGTTGATTCAATCTTGCTGGAAGACGAGTTACTAGAGACAATGATGAGATCCAGGAGATCAGTTAGGTGGAAGATGATTCTAGATGCATTAATTCTATTTGTGCAGAAGCTTTCAATTTCATAAAATCACAAGTATTTATTTTATCTTTTGTAATTGCTTCTACCTTTTACTTAGTTATGGTCCTACCCATAGCTGTGAGAATGATATGATCGATCTTCTAATTTTTTTAAAAAAGATCTTTTCTACTGTAAACCTATTTGTCATCCATCCTTCTCTCAATTTCAGTCTTAAGTGCTCTTATTATGATATGGCCTAAGTTAGTTTATCACCAATATTCCTGTGAATTTGTTTTTCCTTCTGTTTTATGTGAAAATGCTACTCACAATCTTCTCTTCTCTCCTATAAGGTTTTATAATTAAGTTTATATTGCAAATTGGTAGTGCTTTTGGGCCCTTGGTAAGAAGATCAAGTATTTGATGTCCAAGATAGATAGAGTCTAGGATTTTTTTTTGTTCTCCTTATTTTAGCAATTTATTTACACTGGTAAGACCTTTTTGGGATAATCTGTATTGATATCACCTTTTTATCTGTTTCCCATTTTTGGCAATCCATTACTTATTTAAATAGATCAAGTCGGCATTCTTTTCATTTCAAGCCTAATTTATTTTACTTTTACTTTTTATTTGCTACTGAGTTTGATATTTGCTCTAATAAGTCATCGGTCCAATTGTACATAAACAGTTGCTTTAGAAACTATTACGGCCTCTTGTATGTTTGGTTTTTTATTCCTGAGCCATATTTCTCAAAATATTTTTCACAGAGCTTTCCTCCCCTATATTCAACTTTGCCCTGAGAGTCACAGTATTAAAGAATATGTTGATTTAACTTGAAGGACCTTGTTGGGTTCTTTGTAGAATTTCTCTATATCCTCATCCTCTGTAATACACATTCATGCATAAACAGAAATTATCTTCATTGTGGTCTATGGACGCTCATTGTGAGCATCATGACATGATATCACCAGCTGTCCAATGAAATGATATTTCTTTGGATGAATGATAAAACTTATTCCACCAATTCTTTAATTTGCCTCCTTAAAAAGGACTTAGTTGCCATTGTTCCATTTAGCCATTTGTTAGTCATTGGATGGAGAGTTCACAATTAGGTACCAGTAATTTAACTAATTTTACAATGGCCTAACATTTTTCCTTCTTAGCACTCTATGCTTCTCTTCATGCAGGAACAGTAGTGTACAGCATTAGAATGAGGTTCATTTTGTATTCTTCTTTGCTTCATGGGCTGCCATGGTTCAAGAGTTCATTACCTGGGGTTTGGCCTACTGGTGATGAGCCTCTCTGTCTGTAGCTAGGCTGGAAATGGTCAGAAAATGGTCTGTTGCCAGGACTATAATCAAAGCCTTTCTAGCATGGTGGAAACAGCTGGAAATTATATTCCACGGGCATGATTTTTAAGAGCCCAGAGTCATCTCCTATGACATTAAAAATAGCTCATATTTATATATTATTTCAAGGTTTATAAAACATTTACTTGATAACAACTGCATGATATAGGCAGTTCAAATATTTTCCCAGTTTTATATATGAGTAAAATAAGGATTGAAGAGGTCTGAAGATGTGGTTATGGCCACACAGTAAATATTTGTCAAAGCTAGAACCTGAACCTTTGTATACTAACTTAGGAGTTTTTTAACACGATTTGTATGTGTTATGGACCCCTTTGGCAGTTTGGTGAAACCTATGGACTACCCTTCTAAGAATAATATTTTTATTTTTATTTTTTTATTTTTTTATTTTTTGGCTTTTTGGAGGGCAGGTTGGGGTTAAGCGACTTGCCCAAGGTCACACGGCTAGTTTTTCGTGTTAAGTGTCTGAGGCCAGATTTGAACTCAGGTACTCCTGACTCCAGGGCAGGTGCTCTATTCACTGCGCCATCTAGCCGCCCCAAGAATAATATTTTTAAATGAATAAAATAAAATACATGGAAAGGAATTAGGAAGGAAACCAATTATATTAAAATACACATTTTTTTTTAAAGTCTACGAACCCTCCCCAATTGATAACTGGTCAAAGGATATGAACAGGCAATTTACAGAGGTAAAAATTAAAGATATATTTAAGCACATGGAAAAATGCTCTAAATCACTATTGATTCGTGAAATGCAAATCAAAACAATGTTGAGGTACCACATCTCA
>CM053595.1:91108518-91168254 GCA_028646575.1 Pseudocheirus occidentalis
TATACATAAAATTATATAGTTATATAGCCAATTATCTAACTGCAGTAACAGACAGGCCCTGGGACCACTTCTTGCTCTAATAGGGAGTATATCAAAGGCCCCTGGCTGAAACAGACTCTGCCTTATAATAATAGTTCCTGTTTATATGGGGCTTTTCAGTTTACAAAGAGCTTTCCTCACAGCAAGCGTATGAAGCATGTGGTACAATAAATCAAAGCACCTACTATGTGTCTAGCATTGCACTAGACACTGGGAATATAAATACATACGTGAGACAGTCCCTGCCTTCAAAGAGCTTGCAACTATTATTATTTTTTTCCAAGGCAAAAAGGGGAAATGGTAGAGAGAGCCCTGGGCCTAAAGTCAGGAAGCTGTTGCTCAGTTGCAGTAGTGGATAACTTTTCATGACCTCATTTGGGGTTTTCTTGACAAAAATACAGTTCATTTTATAGATGAGGAAATTGAGGTAGACAGGATTAAGTGTTATGAAATGTGTAATGATACTTGGATTTGAAGATCTTCCATACCCCTTGAACTTACTGATGTAGCAAGAAGGGGTGGAGCAAGAGAAAGCTGGAATCAAGCTAGTATCCATGCTGGGTGACTGGAAGCAGCAGCAGCAGCAGCAGCAGCAGCAGCAGTGCAAACTCCTTTTTCTTTAGGCCTACCAGAGTCCCTGCTGAGGACTGCCAGGGACATTTGCATGCAGGGGGCCGGAGCTGCTGGGAGCAAGCTGCCTGGATGCTGAGCAGTTGTCCTGAGTGAGGAGAGGAGGATCTTTGCCTGAGGTAGGCTGTCCTGCTTTGAAGGCTTGAGAATGTGGGTGTTTATTATTTTAACTACGTGTGCCAACTTCATAACTACTGTGTTGGCTTTGACTTTTTGGTTTTAGAACTCAGTTTTCTGGTATTTGAATAAATGCTCCAGCTATATTTCCCATGTAGAGAGCCTGTTACATTTTGTGATTAATAACCATATCAGCATACTTATAGTTACCATAGGCATTGTGAATACTGCATTGCTCATATACCCAGGGTCACACAGCTAGCAAGTGTCTGAGGCCAGATTAGAATTCATTCAGTCAGTCTTCCTGCCTCTAGGCCCAGCTCTCTATCCGCTGAGCCAACTTAGTTCAAATCCAGACTCAGGTGCTAGCTGTGTAACTTTGGGTCAGTAATTTAACCTCTATCTACCTCAGTTTCCTCATCTGTAAAAGGAGAATAGTAATAGCACTTACATCCCTAATGCTATGAAAATCAAATGAGATAATATTCATAGTGCTTTGCAAACCTTAAAGTACTTTAAAAATGCTAACTATTATTATCCCCATTTTTACAGAGGAGGAAACTTACCATGGTACTTTGATGGCCAACGCTTTGAACTGTTACCTGTCTGTCTGGCTTCTGAATGCTTTGATTGTCCTCTGACATTTCTCTGCCCCTTAACCTGTGGCTGCCCTACCTGGATTCCTGACTCCCTGAATGTTTCTCATCTTAGGCTATGGCACGTTTTGTAATCCTTGCAGCAACATTCCTGATCTTTTGCTAATTCTGACTGCTGATAATGGCTCGCTCCCAAAATGAGAAAGCCTGACGTCCCCAAGTTATGGCATTCAACTGGTAACCCTGATCCATTGCTACCCAAGAACCCAGAGTACCAACAGGAAACTATTTAAATGTTCAAAGGTCTCATGTCTATTTTAATCACTCTAGAATCTTGAATTTCAATACTGACCTTTCCTCCAGTGAACCTGAAGCACCAAGCCGCACTCTGGAGGCTGCAACAGTGATGGTCTAGGATCAGATAATGAAAGCACCTTCCCATCCCTTCTCTCATTGGATCACCATGACAACTCTATGATATAAATAGGGAAATGCTCCCCTGCCCCCCCCCCCCAGTCCCTTCCCTTGCATAGACAAATAATTTCATCCTTATAGGGAAATTCAGTGTAGTATATAGGGAACAGCATGGTCTCTGGAGGAAAGAGGATTTGGGTTCAAGTTTGACACTACCAATGGGACTTTGGATAAATCACTTCACTTCCCTGCCTGTCAGTTTCCTTATCTATAAAATAAGTTAAGTTGGAATGGATGGCCTCTGAGATCCTTTTGCATTCTACCCTAATACCTGATAAGGAAACTACTTTTACAGAAGTAGATTAGCAATTGCTCTTCAACTCACAGTGTTGAAGAATTTCGTGGGTGCAATTCTCAGTTAATTGAATTGTGGAGTCATGTGCGTCAGGTGTAAGGCTTGAACCCCTGTTTTTCAGGCAGGTTCTTCATCCGCTATACCAAGCTTCTTCTCTATGGAGGAGGCTTAAAGGAGTTAGGGGCTAGTCCAAGGTCACACAGCCAATTAGTAGAGGGAACTAAAAACCTCAGGTATTCGACTCCTTGTCTAGTACTTTCACTATAAACCTCTCTTTTTTGGGCATCAAATCCATAATGAGCAGCAGCAAGAAATGTTCTTGTAGGCGTTAAACTACTTGGGTTATGAGTAGTGAGAAAAAATAATTTTCTCTTCTCTATTTAGACATTCCTAGAAAGGCTGCATCGCTTTTTGGGGGGGGGTATTTTACTCTCTGACAATTCTGCTTTTCATCCTACTAGCAAATATTGTGAATCACCCAATTAGAGTAGCTTCTCTCTTCTCAACCATCCACTTTTCCTTAGACCTCCCACTATGATACCTCTTAGAACTTAAACTCCTGAATCAAAGTGACAGAAAAACAACAAGGAGTCACTGATCGTTTTTTATCCATACGGATCACTCCCCATTTAATTCTTTTGATGGACTTCTTTGCTTCGGGAGCTAGCTGCTCCAGGATCCACATCTTTGGAGGAAAACTACATATGACAACTGTGACAATCAGCTTTTGAGAAAAGGCCATTCACTATTTCTTGACTATGCACATCCATGGTTTAGTCAATGCCTCAAAATACGATAAATATGTGATTTAGAGTTAGTCTTTTCTTGTGTTTGCCAGACCACCACTGATCTCTCTCTGTCTTCTGAATGCCTTACAGATATTAGTTTCTGTTTCGTCAAAGCTGGAACTCAATTATGTGTTTTCTTATGTTGGATGATTGTTTCTTGTATGGATGTCATGTATGCAACATGATGGTGAACATCTGGAGGTAGAAATGAAACCTTATGTGTCTTTGTGTCTTTCTACAAGTTTTGTAACTATTACTATGGGTATGCGTTGATTCCCTTGATAGAATGTAAGCTCTGTGAGGGCAGGGACCGTATCATTTCTATCTTTGTATCCACACTGCCTACAGTAGTACCTGGCACATTTTAAGTTTTTAGTAAATGCTTGTTGATTCTTAGGCAGTGTCCTGAACAGAATGAATATTGGATATATACCTGGAGATGGTTTGATTGGCTGGTTGTTAAGCCCATAACTGCTTTGCTTTATAGCAAACAAAAGTTACTCAATATGAACATTGAGCCTGGATCAAAAGATGGTCACCAACCAATGGTCACCATTTTGTCTCCATCATTTAAAACCTCCAGTGTATATTAGTGTAACCAGAGGCTGTCCATTCTATTTTTTTTTGACAGTTCTAATTGTTAGGGAGGTGAAGCTAAATTGAGCCAAACTGAGTTCCCTGTAATTTCCTCTCATTGGTCTTGGATTCGCCTTCTAGGTTAAAGAAAATAGGGCTAATCTCTCTTCCACTTGACACCTTTATAAATATTTGAAGACAGAAATTCCATCCCTGAGCAAATCACTTAACCCTTCTCATCCTCAGTTTCCTTATTTGTAAAATTGGGATAATAATGGTACCCACTTCACAGAGATGTTGTGGGATCCAATGAGATAAGACACAAAAAGTGTTTTATAAACTCTGTAAATCAAGTTATTGCTGTTTGGATGACACATTACATTTTGGCAACTCATATTGAGCTCATTGTATACCAAAACCCAAGAACTACTCATTGCCTGTCTATATCTCCCTCATCCTGTATGTGTGCATTTGTTTTCGTAAACCCAAGGACAGAATTTTATTAAATTTCATAATCACCTTTGGCCCATCCTTCTAAGATCTTTCTGGATTCTCAGTCTTCTAGGCAAAATATTAATTCTCTCTCCCAACTGTGTTTCACTTGTTGATTTGATGTCTGCCACCCATACTTCCACCCAAACCACTGATAAAAATGCTAAAACAGAGGCAAGGGGATTCTCCAGCAGACTGCACTACTGACTTCCTTCCTGAATTTGTAGTCTGAGAAGCTAAGCTCAAAACTCAACTCTGTTACCTACTACCTGTGGGACACTGGGAAAGTCATTTAACCTCTCCAACTTATGTTTCCTCATCTGTAAAATGAGAGGGTTGGACCTAATGACTTTGAAGGATGCTTCTAGCACTAAATCTGTGGGTTTAAGATTCAATAGCTTCTTTATTAGCTGGAGGATCTTGGCCAATCTTTTAATTTGTTTGTTTCTTTATCTACCTTCCTTCTCTGAAAAATGGACATGATTGCTATCCTGCCATTGAGCTTTTGTGAGGACACAGTAAGACAAATGATACGAAAGTAGTTAGTGAGCTCTAAAGGACTACACAAACACACACAAACACACACAACACATAGGAGACGTTCCCATTTACTCCTATGGCAAAGCTGCAACTTTATGTACCAGGAGTAACAAATCCTTTTAGTTTTAATATTAACCTCCAAACAACTCAGTTCTAGACTCTTAGGATCATAAATTTGTGGATGGAAAATACCTTCTCATTTCTACATTCCACTGTGCCCCAAGAGGCAGTGGTGACATGGAAGATGTAAGGCTGTCCTCTAAAGCTGGGAAGGCTTGCATGCAAATCCTGTCTTGGACACATGCTGGCTCTGTGACAGTAGAACTCTGCTACTGCAGCTCTAGTTGCTTATCATTTCAGTTACCTTAGCCACTCTTGGACTTTGCAAGTTACAGAGATTGCCAGTACATCCATAGAGTTCTCATGCCTGCAGATCAGTTCTTTATTATATGGCTGGATGGAGCATCAGACTTTGTTTTATTATTACTGTTAGACTTATAGGGTCATATATTTAGAGCTGGAAGGGATGTTAAAAGTAATCAAATCCAACTCCCTTGTTTTACAGATGAGGAAGCTGAGTTCCAGAGAGATTAAGTGACTTACTCAGGGTCACACAGTCTGTAAATCTTCCTCACTCCAAAGTCCATTACTCCAGTCTGTGGTGCCAAACTCAAATAGAAATGGGGGCCATGAAACCATTCTTTTCTAGGGTGTGTGTTGACTTAAAAACGTACATATTAACATTTTATACCCATTCTATTCTACTGCATTTTTATTAGTTTGACTATATACATTTTAATTTAATTCCTCTGGCACTCAGGAGCATTTCTGCTGGTGTGTTTGACATCTCTGCTGTAGCCATTGCATGAACCTGCCTCAACATAACTTATGATGAGCCATGTCACAGCTGTCATGGTCTGAAGACAATTTCTTTCCAAACAACACTTGGCTGCTAGTGTCTATGTGGTGGGTATACACATGGGTCTGTGCGTGGATTTATTACTTACTCTTTAGCCAGGGTTTAGACAGAGCTGCGCTATCCTTATGCATAAGCTGAGTGGGTGGCTGTTTGTTTTGGTATGATTTAAGGGATGCCAAAAGCATCCCTGGGGCAAAAGTCTGTTTCCTACTTGCCTGCCAGAGGGGCTTGACACTCTCACCTTTAGAGCCACCCCTTAAAACACACATTTTCTAACAAACTCTGTAGCACATGGAATTAATAATTTGTTGGGTTGTCTTAAGGATATAACAAGAAAATATCTTTGAGCATGAGGGAACAATATTAAAAATGTAAGGGATTTACTATTACTTATTCACAAAGTCGTAGATTTTTCACATTTTTAATACTAACAGAAAACTCTCATGTTTATATATTTTACAGTCTTCAAATGTGTATTATGATAAAATAATACCAATGATTAGTTATTATTAATAAAATGATAGCTGATCTTACACAGGACTTTACAGCTTACAAAGCACTTTACAGTTTATCTTATTTGAGCCTCAAGGCAATTTTATGAGGTAGTGTATTATGTTTTACAGAAGGGAAACTGAGACACAAGTCTTTTTATGAAGACCCTTAATTGGGTTAAAAGAGTACTTTTTTTTTTTTTTTGAGAGCTCTCGTAGACTTTTATTGAGTGTCTCCCATCAGGAAGAACAATGAGAAATAATCCTCAGCCATGCCTAAAGGGAGGGGGGGGGTTGGGAGGAGGGGGAAGGAAGCCTCAGTCACTGAAAAAGAGGCACTGAAAAAGAAGTCGGCTTCAGAACTAGTTAAGTAAAAAAAATGCTGGTGGGTGAACCTTAGGGCAGGATATACAAGACCCTTCCCCTTACCCTCTACCCTACTCCTGGCTTCTCGAACATGGAAAGCACAGTCCTATTTCAGATGGGAGCAAGCGCTAAAGCTCTGGCACCCATGAGGATCCGATGATGGTCCCTTGTCCTCCTAAAGCAGGGTCCCCGCTCTCAGGAACAGGAGAGCCTTAGAATACACGCAGCCTTGGGCAGGAAGGGACCAAAAACTATCGGAATGGAGTCCAATATTGGGTGTGTAGACCTCACTGGATGGGGGAGCTCAGAGGAGAGGGCAGCCCTGCCGTCGCTTGTTCTTTCGAACCTGCAGGCCAGCCCGGGTGGCCATCTCGAATACTTCTCGGACCCCCCTCCTTGGTCTTGGCAGAACACTCAAGGTAGCCAATGTTACTTGTTACTTGGAACTTCCATGTTACTTGGAAGGCATAAATGCATTAAATGTTAGAGCTTAGAATGTTAGAGTTTTCCTAGGCCTAACTCATTCATTTTACATACCAAGAAATAAAAGACAGATGCCACGTCTTATCTAAACCTTGTATTTGCTGGTATCTAGCACACAGCAGGTTTTGCACAAGTGTTGATTATATGAGCTGATAAAACTTATGCACAACTAGTTAGTGGGAAGGTCAGCACTAGAACTTGAGTCTCCCAACTCCTTGTCCAATTTTTTGTCCACTTTTCTATGCAGCTATTCATTAATTGCCACAAGAGTAGGAATTAGCTTTTCTTATGGAATCTGCCTATTGCTATCCAGGAAGAGAGAGCTCCCTGACAACTCCTCCTTGGGGACTAGTGATGGGATACAACATAGGCAAGTTTGATGGGAGAGAGAAAGAAGGGAATGGAATGGAGGATATCACTGACTGGATCATTAATAGGCAGCAAAAAGGTTCTGGGGGAAGAGTCTTGTTAAATATCCAATATTTTTATCAATAACTTGGATGAAGACATAAATGGCAAGCTTATCAAATTTTCAGATGACACAAAGTTGAGTGGAATCACTAATACAAGGCAGGTCACAGAGTGATAGGAGTATTTTTATGTTACCTGTTAACAGTTGATGTTATCAAGAGTTAGATGACTTGTTACTATAGTTTTAGAATGTCTTAGACCTGAGACTTTAGACCTTAGTTAACCGCCAAGGTCCCTTCTGTTTAAAAAATGTTTTATTTATAACTCACTATTGAACCTCAATAAAAGCAACTGAACTTGCTTAGTGAAGTATTTACATTAAAATGAGTTAATTCCAATGATTAAATTATCCTTGCATTTTTAAGTTCACTCCTCCAAAGTTCTCATCGTGATTCTTTGTGTTTTCATTCGCATTCGCTTTTCTCTAAGGCTTTTCTTGCTCTAACATTCTTGGTTTATATGATTTTATAACAGGAAACAAATCTATTCCTACTTCCATGGAACTGCTATTAAAATATCCGAAGTTAATATCTGTGGCCTCTAAAACCTCTTCTTCTTGAAGCTAAATATCGTCAGATTCCTTAACTATTCTTCATGTAATATTATTTCTAGTTGTTGTATCAGCCTGTTCATCTTTTTTGGATATGGTCCAATTTATTGATAGTCCCCTTAAAATGTGTTACCCAGAATTGCAGCCTAGATTGTGTGTCTTTGTCCATGGCCTTAATGGTACAGTTAAGTCAGGAGGGAGCACAGTAGATGTGGAATCTGGCATGGGCCTGCATGTCAGTTTAGGCAGTGGGTGGAGAATTCAAGCAACCACTATAAAAGACTAGAGCTTTGGATAGTCAGGTTCAATCTGGCAAATACTTCCATAGCATTCCCTAGATCTTGCCTACTGATCTGATACAAAGCACCCAGTCTAAATCTCTGCCCTCTCAACTGATTGTCAACTTATGTCAACTTCTTAGATTTTGGGGCCCTGAAGAAATCCTGGTACCAGCCCAGCCTGACTTCTTGGTGTATTCTTGCCTGATTTTTGCTTTGGACCCTAAGTATTTTCCACTGAATCTCTGGACTTATCCAGGAGGGAGATGAGATGGTAATTCAAACACAGAATTCTACTAATTGTAGGTTAAGATTGTTTTAGCTTTTTCAGCAATCTCATCATCCTGCTGGCTCCTATTGTTCTGGTCAACTGAAACCTTCAGGTGTTTTTCACATGAACTGCTTTCAAGCCAAGTCTCCTCTGTTCTGGACTTGTGCCATTGATTTGTTGAACCTAAGTGCAGGATTTACGTTTGTCCCTGCTGAACTTAATCTTGCTGGCTTTGTTCTATTATTCCAGATGGTTGAGATAAATTTGAAGTTTGATTGGGTCAGCTATTGTATTAGCGATTCCGCTCGACTTTGTGTCATCTGAAAATTTGATAAGCTTGCCATTTATGTCTTCATCCAAGTAATTGATAAAAATATTGGATAGGACAGGGCCAAGGACAGAGCTTTTTGACATACCACTAGATAACTTTGTCTATGCTGACATCGATCCATTAATCAACATTCTTTGGGCACCACTGTTCAACAAACTGCTAATCCAGCGAACAAGACTATTCCCCAGCCTGCATTTTTTCCTCATCTTATTCTTTTCAGTCTTTGGATAAACCAGTTTCAGGCTGTGAAACAGGCTTGGGTGGGGGCTGGGAAGGTCTGTGGTGTCTGATAGGTTGTTGCTTCTATCCCAAATCACACTAGGAGAGGGAAATGATCAGTGATAAGAAGTTGGGAGTGAAGATAAAAGTAATTCTGATGTTACTTTAACACTTCCTCCCCATAACTAATTCCTGCTAAAGAGTGAAGAGATGGGAGGGATGAATGTATGCAGGTCTAAAAAGAGTTTGTAGCCTGAAAGGAAACAGATTTGTCACTATTATATAAGGGCTAGAGCTTGATCCAGGTCATGAGGCTAAGCCAGGACCTTCCATGCTTACAGTGAATGAATCTGAATCTGACCTGGTAGAATCAATATTAACCCCACCCCACCCTCTAATTCAGTAGCAACAGGGGACCTTTCCCAGGGACTTCACCAAGTACAAAGGTATTAAGCTTGATGGCTTAAAAAATGAAATAAAAGGAGCAGCTCAGAGACCAAGAGAACTTTTGTCAAGTAACAATGAAAGAGATGTTCTTGAAGTGAGATGGGAGACAAGAGGAAAAAGATAATCTCTGAAGCCTGATCACGCCAAGAACCCACAGCAACAACATGCAAGAAATATACCCTTCTACTCTGATATTTCATATTTCAGCGGATCTTTGAATTCATGGATGTAGGTATTCCCTCCATTGGCGCAGGTTGAAACCCAACCAGTCCTTCTTGTCGTAGACCATTATTATCCATAAATCTCCCATGGGGACATTCATTCATTAAGCTGGAGGCCTTTCTCTAGGTCTTTTGACATTACATGGGTAACAATGCAGGCCGGGCTATTCATCAATTATCTTTCACTTTTGTTGTGTAACTGGCCCACTTCCATCTCTGACCATTCATCTACTGGATATCTTTTAGCTCACTTCTTCTACCTAGTTCACAATTTGTGATAAACTTCAATTTAAACCTACCATGTTTCTTTCCATTTCCCTTTGGGTTACTCATAACTTTAATTCTTTAGCTATCATGGTGTTTCATAGCTTGTGGCCAAATTACATCATCCAAAGACTACTGGTATTAAAAAGATAGGGTTTCATCTCTTTGAGAAGCTTGGGCCAGTCCTCTCTTGTTGTCAAATTCTGGACCTGGGGTATTGTCCATTTTTGGTGTCTCATCATGATATGCACACACACATAAGTGCATATGCACACACGTGCACACATACATCATGGGCACATATGTATGTACACACATCTATATACACATATGTTTATGTATGACAGGCACTGAAAATGGACAATACTCTGAGTCCAGAATTCAACAAGAAGAAAAGAGAACTAGATTGAATTTGGGAAAGTATAATTTCCATGATCCCAGGTTCCTCACTGAGATGAAAACCCATCATTTTAATGCCAATATTCCTTGGATAATGCAATTTGGCTACAAGACATGAAACACCTCAATACACAGACACAGTCACAGACACAGACACAGACACAGACACAAACACATGCACAGAAGGATCATCTCAACGGATTGCCCATCCAACCGCATGTCACGGTCTGGTATTTCTCATTCATTTGGTTTTTCCTGTGTGAACAAACATCCCAGAATGTATACGTTCAAATGACTACTATCCCCTTCAAAGCAGTCACTTCTGGAGGTTACTCCTTAGTAGAATGACGCCCCCAGTGCCCAGACATTTTTGGAAGTCATCTCCCAGTAATGGCTTTTACAACCTCTTTAGGAGACCCATGAGAATGTTAGCTTTACTGCTTTATAATCATACCTAATTTTGGCTCCCTAAGTGGTAGAACCCAGTCTATTTATGCAACTTATTCAAAAGATGTGTCTCCAAATGACTTTTGGCTATTTACAAATCAAATACATTTCCAATGGAGGAAAATTCCCCATCACTGAGAATTTTCAGAATACAGTGGACTCTAAAAGTAATTCCCCTATATTTGAGTAATTCCCAAATATGATTTGTATAGTGGCAAAACTATTGGAATGAGTTTGAAGCCTTCTAAGCTGACTGTTTTGAAAGGGACAACTCTCTAGGATGCATAAATTGTGGGTGTATTTGCTAAAAGAATAGTCATATCACAGGGAGTCAAGAGTGGCACAATTCAGGATGACCTGAGCTCACATTTGACCTTAGATGCCTACTAACTGTATGACCCTGGACAAATCACTTAACCCCATTTGCCTCAGTTTCCTCATCTGTAAAATAAGCTGGAGAAGGAAATGGCAGAAAATTCCAGTATCTCTGCCAAGAAAATCCCAGGTGAGGTCATGAAGAGTCGTACATGACTGAAAGTGACTGAGTCATACCAGAACTCTATTTATTGTGAACAAGAGCTCCTCAAATGCCTTTTGGATATGGAGAAAAGGCTTTCTTCCATACATGACCACATTTCTGCTCCAGCCTCTGTTTGGATCTCTCATAAATATATTAAGTCAGTGACTTCTGATCACTTTCTGACCTCTTATCCAGATCCTGCAGGTATGGAACCTACAACCTCTTCTGGCTCTTTTTGTCTGTGAGGTTTGGGAGCTTCTTTGTTAAGGTTCTAGATAAGCTAGGGGATTTGCTTGTCATTCCTGGCTAAAGCTTTCTCTGTAATAATATTGAGACCAAATATCTAAGTGTGATGCCTCATGGGTGGTGTTAGTGAGAAACTAGGAAAAAAGGCTAAATGATTTCCTTTAGGTCAGTTGCATTCCTGGAATACCTATGTTTTAATATACAGTGGTGAATAAGGGGCAGCTGTTATCTTTCCTGTCTCTTCCCTTTCCCTTCCCCTTTTTCTTTTTCCCTTCCCTTCTATTTCCCTCCCCTCTCTTCCATTCTGCCCATGAGGAAATGACCTCTACTAATGCAGACTGGTACCTACTCTGCAATTTACAGTATAAGAGAGAGTTGCTTGGGGCTCTTAGAGGGTTAGTGACTTGCACAGGGTCACACAGTCAGTGTGCACCAGAGGTATAATTTGAAATCAGTTCTTCTGACTCAGAGGTCAGTCCTCTATCCACTAAGCAGCCATATTCAAAACACCAAAAAATAATTTATTACAACCTTTCTCTAGTAGCTGTGGGTTTCTATTTAGAGTCCTCTGGCTGTGGGGATATACTTTAACCTTTATACTCTACCCAGCATCCATCATATCATTTTCTTACTTTCCCAGACTCTGAATGCACCACTCAGAGCTTGGAGGATTGAGAAACGCATCAGCTTCTTCCTCTTCCTCTTCTCCCACAAGCAACCTCTTCAAACTTTGCTGTGGTTTATGTAGTCTATGTAGTAGACAGAGCAGGCTCTGCTGCCTCTTACCCCAAATTATTTCCTGGCGAGTATAATGCATATATACAAAAGCTGAGAAGCGAGAACCAGTCAGGGGGTGTACCTCACTCAGGGCTCATAATACAGAGAACACTGCTGCTGCTGTCACTGTTGTTGACTGATCCGAATATGTGGGAAGAGAACCTTCATGTGAACACACCTGGCAGGAGGTCTGGAAGTGGTCCTGAATGTCTTAGGTACTCCATGTCTATATCACCCCTGCCACAGGATTGTGAATTAAATGAGTTCCTTTGCCTTTAGAAGAAGTATGCAGCTTAGGAAGAAACAGCTAGAGTACAAACATACAGGTTAACCTGAGTCTGAACAGAGCTTGTGCTTATAGGGAAGATGGTAATACAAACTCATTTTTCTAAGCCACATCTGAGAAACTCTTTGAGTAAAAAAGCATCATTACATCTGTCTTTCAAACTGATAGAGGACTCATTATGATATCCCACTATCTTTTTTCCTCTCATTTTTTTGAGATTAAAAGAATTTCCTTCCAAATTCTCAAATCTAAATGTTAAATCTTGAAGACAGAGATTATTAGAGCAGCCTATGGTCAGTCTTCCAGGTCACAATCTAATTAGATGGAAGAGGCACCTTATACTTTATGCCCACTCAGTATGCTAGGGACATGGTAAGAGTTCTAAAGAGAGAATGTGACACCATGACATAGGGAGAGGGAAACATTAGCACACCTGTGACTCTTCTAGGGAACAATCAGGTTTGGACCTTTGCCTCTGTAATCACTTCCTTGGTGGCCATCAGCAAGCATGTAATCAATTACCTTAAAGGAGCCACGAGGGAACTAGTTATCCTCCTGTCACCTGAAGGAAAAGACAGTTCCTGGGGCCCTGAAGAGAGTGAATGTTGCTTTTCTTTAGAGCCATGATCCTTTCGAGGTAGGCAGACTCTCTACACAGTCTACACGTGCTTAATAGACAGGCAACGAATGAAATAAAAATAGCCCTGAAACGCGTGCTAGGGAGGCAGTGGGAAATTCAAAGCTAAGACCTGGTACTGAAACCCTGCTTTGGGGAATCACTGAGACGATGTAAACACAAACACTGCTTGAGGACACCAGGTGAGCAGCCTAGGTTTACCCAACTCACAAAGAACTGTGACATGACATAGGATCATGTCCGTAAGAGGCAATCAGCTTCTCTGATCAAATGCTAGCCCATCTAGTCAAACAGGAGTCAGGTGGATCCTTGACAATCCCTGGACTCAGTACTGGGAGAATGATAATACAGTATAAGAGAATGATAATAATAAGAACTGATATTCATATATGGCCCTTTAAGAACTGACTCATCATAAGAGGCAGCTAGGTGGCACCGTGGAGAGAGTGCTGAAAGAAGAAGTAAGTTCAAATTCTGCTTCAGACACTTACTAGCTGTATCACCCTGGGTAAGTCATTTAACTTCTGCCTCCCTCAGTTTCCTCAACTGTAAAATGGGGCTAATAATAACACCTATCTCACAGGGTTGCTGTAAGAATCAAATGAGAGAATTATATAAAAGTACCTGGCAATTGTATCCACTTAATTAATGCTTATTCCCTTCTCTTTTCCCCATCTGGCTTTGTATTTCTAGCACCTAGCCCAGTGCCTGGTACATAGTAGTTCCCTAATTAATGTTTGCTGATTATTTGGTTAATAATAGGCCACAGATTAGAGCTTTTGGGGACCCTAAGTCCAATCCCTTCACTTTATAGGTGAGGACACTAAAAGCCAGAGAAAGTAAGTGTTTTGGTCAAGATACACATAAGTAGTAAATGGGTTTTTTGAGCCATGTAATGTCTCCTTGAAGTAGGAACAGCAGATAGTATTTTTACAGATGCTAAAGCTGAGGATCAGAGACCTTAAGCCATTTTCCCAGAGTCTGAGGTGTTAGAAGCCAGGTCCCAGAGCTCCTTCTGTTATACTATGATGTTTCTCAAGATCACTGGTCTCTGCCTAGGAAAAGTTATGAGCTCTCCAGGGGAAAAGACACAGCTAGTGTGCCTGAAATGAGTGGAGAGCAATACAAGAGAGTGTATAAGCAGGGCCTGGATTGTGGGGTACAGACTAAGTGCTAGCAGAGCCGTGAGATGAGGAGGATCCACAGGAGATGTAGCAGTGGTCTATCACCATCACAGACCAACCAATATAGGTTGACTGAAAATCATGTTGTTTTTTTTTTTTTACTCTGTTGAGGTACAGAGCAGAAGACAGAAGAATTAGAGAAGAAAAAAAGAAAAGCAGAATAAGAGAGGGAATGAATGAGGAATGAAGGGGAGAAAAGAGAGAGACAGAGACAAAGACAGAGAAAGGGAGAGAGATGAGAAAATGAAAGAGGAGGAAAGAAGATAAAAGAGGAGAGATAGAGACACAGAGACAGAGAGAGAAAAAAGAGAAGGGGAGAGAGTGAAAGAGAGAAGGAGAGATAGAACAGAGAGAGAGATATGAGAAAATGAAAGAGAAGAGGAAGATAAAAGAGGAGAGAGAGGCAGAGAGAAACAGAGACACACACAGAGACAGACAGAAAGAAAAGAGAAGGGGAGAGAGAGAACAGAGAGAGAGATGAGAAAATGAAAGAGAGGAGGAAGGAAGATAAAAGGGGAGAGAGAGAAAGACAAGAGAGAGAAAAAGAAACAGAGACAGAGAGAAAAAAGAGAAAGAGAGAAAGAGAATGGCAATTTTAGGATAGAACTTTAAAAAGATGTTATTCCCAATTGCCTATGAAAGAGACAGAGTTCTCCTACAATACCTTTCCCAGGAACTAAGAAATGTGTCACTGCTGCTGTAGACAGGACACCCATCATTTGCCACGAGAAATCTCACTTGCTTCCTTTGGATCTTGGATAAACCCTTCACCCAACACTCACAGCGAAATTCCCCCAGACAGAAGGGGGTATCCTGCACAATGGCTTGTCTCTCTGAGAAAACCCAAGGGTTAACTAACAAATGAATTCCTGAGGAGAGACTTTTTACTCATAGAAAGGAGAAGAGAAAAGAGGGAGAAAAACCTTAAAGGCTGGATTCACAGGGGACAATCTTTGCTTCAGTAACTTTATATTTAGATTACAGTGGCTGGGAGTTAATTAGCCTTGCTAGTCTTTTTTTTTTTCCCTCCTCCCATCTCTTTTTTCAGACTAATTAGTAAGAAAACTGGATATAAAGAAAATCGGAGTCATTTTGAGAAGGGAAGAAGGAAGGCTAGGGGAGAAAAACACCCTCAACACTTTATATATAACAGCCCCCTTTGGAGGCTATTAGCTTCATAATGACCAAGGATTGCTCTGGATTCTGACATGAGGAAATGCTGCAGTCTCTGGACTCATTTATGCAACGAAGGCTTTAATGATGTGAGGCCTAGCGGCTTGGCCAGAGCCAGTTGACGCCTTGTGTCACGTTATTTAATTATGCAATGATCAGCAACCTTTACATTTTAATTAGGGAGCCACTGTAATGAAGCCGCCCCCTTCTCTGTGTGGCTTTCTGCTCTGGAAAGGTCTTCTCCACTAATTGGTTGTTTGGAAACTTAATCTTGACACAGCTAGGCAGGTAGATGTTCCTATGCTTTATTCCTAATATGTTCTTTGGTCTTTTTCTTCCCCTCCTCTTTGTTTTGCCTAATTAGTGCTAATAATTTAAAAGCTGCATGGCATGCCTTTGATCCTGCTGCTTACCATACATATAAGCCATTCTATTAACAGATATTAAATACTGCTAATACTCAGTGACATACTATTAGAGCCTGCTTGCAAACAGCCTCCCTTCTCTGCCTCATAGAGCCTGGCTTGTCACACACCTTTCATTCACTGGGTTCCAAGGAAAAGAAAGATTCCACAAACCAGCTTGGAGTGCTGTATCTTAATAACCGTTCACGGCCCTCTTTATAGTGTGCTGGCATTGAAAACCTGCATGATTTATTCCACGTTTCAGGATTTTAATGATTAATTCATGAATGTATCTGCAAGAATGCCAAGGTCTCCAAAATAATGAAAACCTTTTTTTTTTTTAAAGTTGTTTGTTTTCATTTCAAATCAAAGCAATCTGTCTTGAGCATTTCTGTCTTTCCTTCCCCCTCCCCCACTTGTTTTCCCCTGGGGGGAAAAAAGAGAAAAAAAGAAGCTCAT
This sequence comes from Pseudocheirus occidentalis, assembly GCA_028646575.1. Taxonomy (NCBI): domain Eukaryota; kingdom Metazoa; phylum Chordata; class Mammalia; order Diprotodontia; family Pseudocheiridae; genus Pseudocheirus; species Pseudocheirus occidentalis. The sequence continues at coordinate 91,124,909 of CM053595.1, forward strand.
TTCATTGGGGTCTTGATAACGTTTTGACAAGTAATAGAATTCATTTACATTTATCAAAATAAACAGATACGTCTTCCATCTTCTCCCTGTTTTGGTTGACACGGTCTCTCACCCCCAAAGCACAGTTATGTGGGGCTTATTTAGCCTGGCTTTCCCTAGTCTTCTTTTGAATTCTATAAAATGCTGTCCTTTATTTTGACTCTAGGTAACTCTGAAAGATTTGATAACAGCATCTTTCTTAGGCCCGTAGAAGGAAACAATACAACTTTCATTAGATCCACAGCTAGGACAGGGTCACTAGAGTTTTGTCCCAGGGTAGAAAATTTAGAGGGTACCCATATCCTGGTTTCTCCACATCAACAAATTAGAAAACTTGCGGTATCTAGGAGTATGTTTCCTTTCCCTGTTGCCTATGCCCTGGATGAACCTATCTTCCTCCCTCCCCCTCCCTTATTCCTGATCATTCAGAAAACTTGCGGTATCTAGGAGTATGTTTCCTTTCCCTGTTGCCTATGCCCTGGATGGACCTATCTTCCTCCCTCCCCCTCCCTTATTCCTGATCATTCCAGTTGTCCCAGGTACAAAAACTACTAGTTAGATCTCTAGCTTTCAGCAATCCCCAAACCCTGAAATATATCAGTGAATGCTGGCAGAGAATAGAGTTGATTGTATTTGGCCTTTGTATCCTATACAAGAGAAGTAACAATTATATTAAAAAAAAATCCCCAGATAAGCACTGAAGTCTTGGCATAGCTGGAGTATAGAAGTTAATTGTTATCTTTAAAGTTTCCCTATTAGGACTGCCTCCAGAGAGATGCTGTCTCTTTTTCATGGGGCCAATATATTATGCTAATATATTCATATAACTTTAGTTCCATCATAAAGTGGACGGTAACAAATAAGACTGATCTATTGGGGACATATTCTTCTGCGTGGGCAAATATCTTCTCAATAAAAAACAAATTCACAAATTCATTATAAATTAATGACCAGGTTGATGCAATATTCCTTCACCTCTGGAGAAAATAGCATTTTGAAGGGCTTGTATTTGGCCTTCTCAATGAGGGACATGGGGCCAGAGATAGAAGAGTAAATATGGTATGGTCTTGGGAGTCAGATGAGCTGGTGTCAAAACCTGTCACTAAAATCTGTTACCTGGAGGACCTTAGGAAGGTCACCTGACCTCTCTGGGCCTCTTGCCTCATCTATAAAATGAAGGTTTTTAACTTAATAATCTCTGAGGTCCCTACTCGACTTGTGATCCCATGACTGAAATTTAAAATTCAGTGCTCAACACTTAGTGATTCTTTTTTTCTTTCTTTTTTTTGGTGCTTAATAGTATTTTATATTTTTCCAATTACATGTAAAGATAGTTTTCAACATTCACTTTTATAAGATTTTGAGTTTCAAATTTTTCTCCCTTCTTCCTTTTCCTCCTTGATAGCAAGTAATCTGATACAGGCTATACATACAGATACAATCATATTTAACATGTTTCTACATTAGTTATATTGTGAAAGAACAATCAGAACAAAATGGAAAAAAGCCGTGAGAAAGAAAAAAAACAAAAAAACAACAAAAAAGTTAAAATAATATGATTTGATTTGCATTCAGGCTCCATAGTTCTTTCTCTAGATGTGGTTAGCATTTTCTGTCATGAGCCTTTTGGAATTATCTTGGATCATTGTATTGCTAAGAAGAGCCAAGTGTGCTATAGCTGATCAAGACATAATATTGCTATTACCATGTATAATGTTCTCCTGGTTCTGTTCACTTCACTGAGCATCAGTTCGTGTAAATCTTTCAGGTTTTTCTGAAATCTGCCTGCTTATCATTTCTTATAGAAAAATACATTACATCCATATACCACAACTTGTTCAGTCATTCTCCAGTTGATAGGCATCCCCATAATTTCCAGTTCTTTGCCACCACAAAAAGAACTACTATAAATATTTTTGTATATGTAGATCCCTTTCCCTTTTTCATGATTTCTTTGGGATACAGACCTAGAAGTGGTATTGCTGGATCAAAGGATATGTACAGTTTTATAACCCTTTGGGCATAGTTGCCCTCCAGAATGGTTGGATCAGTTCACAACTCCATGGTGGTTCTTTCTTTTTGTGACTTTTGAACACCTACTCATCCCTGTGTTAAGCTGTGTGTGTGCGCACGTGCGTGCGTGCATGTGTGTGTGTGTATGTGTGTGTGTGTGTGTGTGTGTGTATGTGTGTGTGTGTGTGTGTGATGGGGGAAGGAATCTGATACAGAAGAAGTAGTTGACAAACTTCCAAGTGACTGGTACACAGTTAGGAGGATTAAAATTAAAACACACATAATCCAATTAGGGAGCAATTCACACACAAGCTAATTGGGGAGCAATTTGAAAATGAACCAGTTAGGAAGCAACTTAGTGGTCAAAGATGTTCTAGGCATTTAGCATGGTTCCTGGTACATAACAGGCACTTAATAAACATTGACTGATACTGACTAAAAATGCCATACTGAGTTCAGAGACACTGGGGTCTCTGGAAGAAAGGAATCATGGAAGGGGTAATGATTGGGTTGGGCTTTGAAGGATGAATAGGAGTTCATAGAATCATAGTTTCTCAGCTGGAAGGGACCATCCAGCTCAACCAGAATACATGAAAAAGAGCCCCCTCTATAACAAGTCCAATCAATGATAATGTAGTGCTTGATTGAAGATCCCTAATGTGGGCGACCCCTCTACCTTGAGGGAGCCCAGTTTACTTTGGCACAGTTACGATGTTTTGCTTGACATCAAGCTTAAATTCATCTCTTTTTAATGTCCATCCATTATTCCTAGTTCTGCTCCTCATGGCCCAAGCAGAATCAATCTAATCCCTCTTATAAGTGACTGGACCTGGCAAGTACCTGAAGACAGTATCACATTTTTACCCTCTCTAATCAACCCCCCCCCCCACTGCCCCAGTCTAACCATTCACAGTTCCCTCCAGGATTCTTATCTGGCATGATCTTGAGGTCCTTCGACAACCTAGCTGTCCTTTTCTGTAATTCTCTCCCAGCTTATCAATATCCTTCCTAAAATGTAGTATCCATAGGAAGGGGTGAGCATTCCAAGGAGAAGTAACGCCAGGAGCAAAGGCTCACAGGACTATTTGGATGGAAGGGTGTATGCTGGGGAGTAGTGAGGAAACAATATTGGCTGTACAAACATGGGCAAGGCTGTGGTAGGTCTTCAGAGCCAAACAGAGGAATATGGAATTGGAGCCATGAACAACAGACAACATTTTTTGGTATGTTCTCAAAAAGGGAAATAACATGGTAGAGCATTTTAAGAAGGTTAATCTGGTGTCCTAAGTAGGATGAGTTGGAAGAACTAGAGAACTAGAGGCAGGGAGATTCACTAAGAGCTATTGCAGCCTTGAGGTGATGAAGACTTAGGCTAAGATTCTATCAGTGGGATGTAAAGAAAAGGAGGAAAAGTGTGAGAAACTGCAAGAAATAATGGGACTTGGTGAATGAATTGGATATGGGGGGTAAAGGAGAGGGAAGAATAAAAGATGACTATGAGGTTGTCAGCCTAGAGGCTGAGGAAATGGTTGTATCCCTGACAGAAATGGACAATTTGTTAAAAAACAAAACAAAACAAAACAAAACAAATGGAGCCAGTTTGGGGGTCTATGTAGAGAAGATGATGAATTTTTTTAACCTGTTAGATTTTGGATAATGATAGGATGCTTAAGTGGAGACACATGCAACTAGAAAGACAGAACTAGAGTGTGGGGGTAGAAGACAGAGCAGTCCAAACAAAGGTACTTCAGAGACGTGAAAGAGGCACCTTTAAAAGTGACAATAATAACATTTGGGAAACTTGAAAACATCTGTCCTCACAAACATCCCAGAATCTGAAATCTGAGGTGCTAATCACAGGCCAAAACAGGTATCTTTCTTGAATGACAGTCTAATTTTTCTCTTTACAACTATGAAACCTGCTGTATAATAGAGACTTTATGCTATGTGCCCCTGGGTGCTAGGATTTTGTGAATGGAAATCATTGGAGACTTTTGTTTCTGTGTGATTGTAGGCCTTGTTGGTCCTGTGAGGGCTTTCCTGACTCCCTGACTCCATGATTAACTCTTAAGCTCGAGCCCATCCTAACTGCTTAACTATAAAATGTAATGAGAAATGCTTCCAAAGATTATTTTCCTTAACACTTCATTTTTACTGAATAATGTCTCTTACAAGGTGACCTGGATCTAGAAGAAAAGAGAAGGTAAAACCCAACCCAAGAATGCCGGACCAATGTGAGATAAGACCTGGTCTGACACGGTCTAAGACTATGACAAATGGGGTCACTGGACCATTCAGAGCTGGAAACACTTGGACTAAAAGTTATTTCTGACTGGGGTGAAATTCTAGTGAAAGCCCTGAATCTGTGTCAGAAAGGCCCTGGGTAGAGAGTGGGGAAGGGAATCGTGTGGTTAGGAGTAGGGGAGGTTGGACTGGTTCTGAAAAAACAGGGAGTTTGGCTAATTTTATGCAAAGGTAGAAGAAATAAAAATGAAATATTCATGGGTTCTGATGGCCTGGGCCCTATAAACACTGCTACATTAGCTGTATGTTCTGGTCACGCTGCTTCATTCACCATTCGTCATCCACAGCACTCCATTCCCCACCTGCATCCTTATACAGCCTGTCCTTAGTTTCTGGAATGCTCTCCCTCCTCATCTCTGCGTCTTAGAATGCTTAGTTCTTTACAAGACTCAACCTTTCTGGATCCCTCCTCTGGATGTTAAGTGTCTTCCTCAAAATTATTTTTTCTATTTATTTATCTTTGTACATGCTATTTTCTCCCAGTAAAATGTAAGTTCTTGCAGGGTGAGCACTGTTGTCATTTTTGCCTTTGTATTCTCAGTGCATAGCACAGTGCCTTACAAAGTAGGTGCTTAAATTGAATTAGAAAAAAAAAACCCTTGGGAAATTTTGTAAACAGAGGGACAGCTACATACTGCTGTGGATAGAGAGCTGGGCCTGGAGTCAGGAAGACTCATCTTCCTGAGTTCAAATCTGGCCTTGGACACTTACTAGCTGTGTGACCCTGGGCAAGTCACTTAACACTGTTTGACTCAGTTTCCTTATCTGTTGAATGTTTTCCAGAAGGAAATGGCAAACCACTCCAGTATCTCTGCCAAGAAAACCCCGAAGTCATGAGGAGTCAGACAAGACTGAAACAAGTAAGCAACAACAAAGAGTAAACAGTCTTCATGAGCCCCCTCTGCTCCCACTGCTCCTTAGTGTATGCCCAGATCATTTATTGGCACTTAAATAAAAGGTGAAGGATGAACTTAAAGAACTCGCATGCTGTAGCTCTAAATCTGTGACCATCTGTACCATCTCCTTGACTCAGTTCTTTTAGCATGTGGGTTAATCTCTTGCCAACAAGACTATAAGTCTCTGTCCACCTTCCCTCTAGTACCCAGCACAGGGCCACCTCACTTGGGCTTATTCTTGTATTCTGGGGAAAGTAAATGTCCATACAGAGGGCCTGATATCACCTCAAACACTCAATATGATCAGACATCTTTTCATTCCCTTATACTGTCCCTCCCCAACTCCTTCCCTCTAAACTTGACAAATCTCCAACCTGGCAAACTTCCCCTGTCTCCTCTGACACATCCTTGGGAAAACAGTCACGGCTTAGAGGAAAAACAGCAAAACTCTGTCATGACCAGAAAGTCTGATGTCTCTGTACCACATCTGATTTAGGAATTCTCATAGGATCATAGATTAGAAGCTATCCAGTCCAACTCCTTCCCCTCATTCTGCAGATGAAGAAACCAAGGCCTGTGGAGGTTGTTACCTGCCTGAAGTCACACAGGTGGTAAGCAGCTGAGATGGCATTTGAATCCAGATTCTTGACTGAATAACCTGGGCTTTTTCCACTGAACTATAAAAGAGGAGACTTTGTATATCTGAGTAGAAAAGTGATTATCTTTTATGTTCAACGCACACCTTTCGGTTTCTCATCCTGCCCATTATCTAGCATCACCATCGTCACATATTTCAGGCACCATGGTACTAATGTGTAATTTGTCGCTGCGATTTCCATTTTATGACACAATTTGATTTACGCTGCTTCCTTGCATGGGAGGTGTTTCCAAAGCATATCACTTACAATGTATATATTTTGCAAAATTGCTGCTCTGTCATAATGACTTTCCAGTGAGGTTAAAAAAAATTCTCTGTATTTCAAGTAAACACATTCTGGAGAAGTTTCTGACAGCAAACCTTCCCTCCCACACTCGGGAGGAGGTGTGCTGGTTGGCCTGCAGAGCCATCAACAGCTCTCTCACTCCCAGAAAGACCAAAAGGAAAGGACAAATTTCAGTATTCCTGGCTGGGTTGAAATCTTAATGACAAGTATTTAAAAAAATAATTTTATTGATATTTTATGTTAACATTAACATAGTATTCCATGTATTCTTTTCTTTCCCCCTTCCTGAGAGCCACCCCATTTAACAAATGGTACTTTTTGTTTTTGAAAAGGAAAAAAGTCAGCACAACTGATTACATTAAGAAACTGTGAAAATGTATGACAGCTGTGGATCTCCTATTTCTATGATGGGAAGGTTGGGGATACGTTCTCATATTTCTCATTCAAATCAAAACTTGATCTTTCTTACATTTATTTTTTTTGGTATTACCGTTTTTTTGCTATTAATATTGTAGTTTCTGTATATATTGTGTTCTTGGCTTTGCTTACTTTACTCTATCAGTTCATATAGCTCTTTCCATGCTTTTCTGTATTCATCACCCACACACCCACATACCCACACCCACCCACACACACATAATTTCTTATAGTGCAAGTAGTATTACATTATGCTATTTTCCAAGTGATAATCTACTTTTATTTCAATTCTTAGGTATAACAAAAAGCGTTATTTTAAATATATTGGAGTACTGGGACTTTATTCTTATTAATGGCTTCCTTGGGGGATAAGCCCAGTAATGGAGTCTCTAGTTCAAAAAATAAGGATATTTTAGTCACTTTATTTACATAATTCCAAATTCTTTCCAAAATGGCTTTACCATTTCATAACTCCACCAACAATGTATTAGTGTGCCTATCTTCTCACAACCCCTCCAACAATGACTGTTGTCATCCTTGACAACAAATTATCTCAGATGATCAGTGTTTGAGCAAAAGCTTCTGCACAAAACGTCAGAAAGAGCTCCATCACTGGGGAGGCAAAGCATTTCTGCTTCTATTGAGGAAGAATGGTAAGACTGTCAAGTCACCTTGTTTAGTCTGCTCATGACAGACAGTCAGGGAGTCTTTTTTCCCAAAATGGACAGAAGGGAAGGCAAACATGAAAAGAATAGCATAGTTATGTAGCATTTTATGACTAGAATGCATCTTCACATGCGTTATCTCATTTGGTCCTCCCCAACACCACTGAGATAGTATAAGCATTATTACTTTTACAAATGAGGAAACCTAACCTTAGAGAAGTTAAATGACTTGCCCAAGGTCATACAAGTCAACAGGCAGCAAAACTGGTACACTTACTCCAAGCTTAGTCATTTTCCCATAGGCTTATCAGATCAGACAATCAGCCAATAAATATTTATTAAATGCCTACTACACTGTGCTAAGTACTTGATATGAAAAATACAAAAAAAGAAAGACAATCCCTGCCCTAAGGGAGTTTACAATTTATTGGGGGAAGACAACACACAGAAAGAAGCTGAAAACAGGGATGTGGAGGGGAAGATACCAGTAGATTGGGGCATGATTGAGAAGTCCAAAGGAGTTCAACCAGGTAGGAAATGACTTTAGAAGACTATCTAATCCAGTTCCCTCATTTTACATGTAAGGAAACTGGGGATGATAATAGAGGGTAAGTGCCTAAAGTTACACAGGCAGTAAGTGGCATAACCAGGATTTGAACACAGGTCTTCCGACTTCAAATTCAGTGCCCTTCCATTATAACATGCATAATAGGGGCTATAATTCATTTCCTAATCCTTGCCTTTTACTGAGTGAGGAGAGTCAGTTTACTCTTTCTCTTTAATTTCTGCAGAAAGTTAGTTGAAGAGGAGACCTGAAACAGAAGAGAACAGACTTTTTCCAAACAACCTCAATGAAATTTTCCATGAAACACTAGAACAGAATTACAGAATCTGAGTTGGAAGAGATTTCAGAGTCCATTTAGTCTAACCTGTCTCTGAACAGGGACCCTTTCTACTACAACATCCCCAAGTACCCATTCAGCTTCCATTTGAAGACATTAAGTTGGAGAACCTACTACCTCTTGAAACAACACATTCCACTTCTGGATTGCTTAATTGTTAGGTAGCTTTTCTTAGCAAAGCCTTCATGATTGTAGGAACAAACTGTTCTCATCTACCCATTCCACCAGGAAAAGTCTTCACATACTTGGGATAGGCATTCCCCTAACTCAGTGATGGGTTTGAGGCCTCTTGGTCCCTCTCAGTCTTGTTTAGCCCATCTGCCAAAATGGTAGCTGTGCACACTCCAGATTCTTGGAGCCACAGGGAGAGTTGGGTGCCAGCAGTGTTAGTCCTCCCTGAACAGCTCATACATCCCTGGTAAACCCTAATAGAGACAAAGTACTTCCATTTTGAGGAATTTTGCTTAAGAAAAATAATCTCTCTAGTGTTTTTTTGAAAAGCATGTTAAGTTATTGCTTATTTCAAAGACATTCTTTTCTTTTTAAAATTTTGAATTCCACATTCTGTCCCTCCCTCCATCCTTCCCATACCCATTGAGAAAGCAAGCAATATGCTATCAATTATACATGTGAAATCATGCAAAACATGTTTCCATATTAGACATATTTCAAAAAAAGGCAGCAAAAATAAAGAGAGAAACGTATACTTCAGTTTGCACTGAGTTCATCCATTCTCCCTCTGGAGATGGGTAGCATTTTTTCATCATGAGTCCTTTGGAATTGTCTTGCATCACTGTATTAATCAGACTAGCCAAGTCTTTCACAGTCGATCATCATTAAAACATTGCTCTTGCTGTACACAATGATCTCTTGGTTCTTTCTTTACATCAGTTCACATATTTCTTGGTATGTTTTTTTTCTGAAATCACTCCTCTAATCATTTCTTGTAGCACAATAGTATTGTATCACAATCATATACCACTTGCTCAGCTATTCCCCAATTGATGGGCATCCCCTCGATTTCTAATTCTTTGCCATCATAAAAAGAGTTGCTATAAATATTTTTGTTTTTATAGGTCCTTTTTCTTTTTCTTTTATCTCTTTGGGGTATAGGTGTAGTAGTGATATTGTTTTATAGCCCTTTGGGCATAGTTCTAAATTGTTCTCCAGAATGGTTGGACCAGTTCACTATTCCACCAGCAGTTCATTAATGTACCAATTTTTTTCTCATCCCCTCCAGTATTTGTCATTTCTGATAGGTCTGAGGTAGTACCTCAGAGTTGTTTTAATTTTAATTTCTCTAATCAATAATGATATAGAGCATTTTTAATATGATTATAGATAGCTTGGAGGCAGCTAGGTGACTCATTGGATAGAGTTCTGGACCCAGAGTCAGGAAGACCTGAGTTCAAATCCAATCTCAGACACTTATTAGCTATGTTAGCCTGGGTAAGTCATTTAAGCTCTGTTTTCCTTAATCCACTGGAAAAGGAAATGGTAACCCCCTCCACTATCTTCACCAAGAAAAACCTATGGATAGTATTGGTGTGCTCTGGTCCATGGGTCTGTAAATAGTCAGACATGACTGAACAATTGAACAACAACATAAATAACTTTGATTTCTTCTTCTGAAAACTGCCTGTTTATATCTTTGGACCATCTATATTAGACAGGGAATGGCTCTTCTTTTTGTAAATTTGACTCATATATATTTCAGAAATGAGGTCTTTATCAGAGAAATTTTTTGATATTACTTTATTTTCTATGGTACCTATTAGCATAATATAGTTTCCCTGATTATTTAATTAGGTTTCTCTGGTGTTTTAAGGTTTACAAAATGCTTTTTGTACAACAACCTTATGATGTAGGTCATGCAGATTTTATTATTCCCATTTTACAGGTGAGGAAACTGAAGGTCAGAAATATGATATGATTTTTCCCATAGTAATACAGTTAATGGGCTTCTAGGGTCACAGAGTATTGGGGAATTCTTTCCACCAAAAGGAACAGGACCTCTTGGGAGAGGCAAACCCATCAGTGGTGCTCTGTTACTGTGGGTTAAAACTAGAAAAACGAACTGAAAACAAAGAGAATTACTAGAATGGCAATCTCTTGGATTATCAGCTTCAGCTTTTTGGAGTGCAGATTGGGTCTTTTTAAATAACTTTTTACATTCACATCTAATATACAGCCAATCAGCAGCATTCTGAGGCAACTTGGGCTAGATAAGAAAAGCATTTCACAGGAGAGGGAGGAGTAGAGAAAGAGGGGGCTCAGCCAAGGGAGAAAAAGGAAGTATTTTGAAAGCAACTGGCAGGATTTATTATTAGAAGAAGAAAACTTTCCCCGTTCAAGGGCAAGACACAAGGGGAAATGACCAGATAGTTTTACAATTGTAGAGCTCCTACATAAACTCCTTGAGATGAGTAACTAACTCTCTTGTTTCTGTATTTCTGCATTTTCTCATCATTTCCCTCTTGTCTGCTGTCCTCTGGACATTATTATGGTCTCTGAAATCTCTTTCGGCAAAAGTGCAGGGTCTCACATCTAAGGACAAAACATAGTTACAAGAATGGATGGGACCATCTGATTTAGTGTGCCTTTGCCTCTTTGGTTATGGTTTATTTCTCTTTCAGTAGTGGTTGGGGGCTTTATACTATTACGCACCCATGTAGTCAGGAGGGATTTCTACATTGTTAATCCACCAAGACATTTTGAAATCATTGTTGTTCCTATTTTCCTCCACAAGAGACAGAAGAGACTTTGGAGATTATATAACCTAATCATCTGATTTTACAGGAAATTGAGGCCCAGAGATGGATCATGATTTGCCCAAGATAGCACAATTAGAAATTGGTAGAGCTAAGATTTAAACCGACATTTTCTGATTCCATGTCTAGTGCTCATTTAATTATGCCAGAGACAGGGTTCTTTCATTAACTTGTTTGAGAATGAAAAGTAGACTTTCAGTTAGGATTTTGTTTTGTTTTGTTTCTGATTGAAGAACTGGAAATTTAGGCTACGCTAGAAGCAGATTAAGTGCTCTGCTCTGTTCTCTATTTTAAAATGTTCATTAGCATATGCTATAGTATATGTCACCATTTCAGCATGCAGTAATAACAGAAAAAAATGGATCAGGAGTTAGAAGACCTGGGAGGACCAGTAGAATGTAAGTTCCTTGAGGGCAGGTTCAATCTTGCTTCTGTGTTTCTGTACTTTCTCCTCGTTTCCTGCCTGGATAGATTCCTCTTGATTTCATCATATTCTCTGGATTCTCATCACCCTGCAAGGTTATATCAGCTCTGAATTTCATACTTCCTAAGGATCCCTTCCTTATTAGTCCTCTCCCCCCCCCCCACCCCCCATACTGAGAGGGTGGGGAGTGGTCAGTGGAAATCTTCTCCCAGATCCTCTGTTTAAGGAAGACACCCAGGGCAGCCATCTCATCATTTCCCACCTGGCTGTATTCCTCTGGTCTTCATCATTCCCCAGGGCCTAGAAAATCCACCCCTCCCCACTATTCTTCCACACTCTGCAGCATCTATTTATGTGTTGCCTTCCCCCATTAGACTGTGAGCTCCACGAGGGCAGGGACTGTCTTTGCCTTTCCTTGTATCTCCAGTGTTTAGCACAGGGCCCGGAACATAGTTGGCATTTACTAAATTTTTTTGACTGAATGACTATATTTGTATCCCCAGTGCCTAAAATATAGTAGGCACTTAATAAATGCTAACAGATTGATTAATTTAAGTCCAGATTTTGCCACTTGCTAATTATGGGCCTTTAGGTACATTATTTTAGCTGTTTGGGTCCATTTCCTTATTTGTTAAATGCTGATAATATGCCTTGCCCCATCTTATTGAGTTGGCATGAGTATTAATTAATAGATTAAAAGTACTTTGTAAGCTGTGAATTGCTACAGAAATGAGTTTCTAATATAATTTCCCTTCCTCCCCCCTCCCCCATTCCCTCCAAACTGGGTTTTTCTTTCATTCTTCAAACACTTATTAAACACCCACTAGTGTTCAAATAAATGTTGTATCTCCAGCAGAATGCAAGCTTCTTGAGAGCAGGGACTGGTTTTTGTTGTCTTTGTATCCCCGGAGATTGGTACAATTCTCTGTGCAGAGTAAATCTGGGAAAAATGTTTGCTGAATTTGTTTTCAGAGCACCATACTAGATCCTGAGAGATACAACGTTACAGATATTTTCCTTACTTAGTTATAGGCAGGAAGTAATAAGGAAATACAAGTTTTCATCTCTGTAAACCAACCTTCCCCGGGTATCCAGAAATCCCTGGCCTGAGACTAGGATGGGGTACAATCATTGGAATGAATTTACAAAGGCTTAATGGAGGTGGGTGCTGACTTCACTGTCCCTGGTTTCCCCCTAACAGGACATCTCTGACTTTTCCAGGCCATCTGTGGACAGCAACAGCAGCTGCCCCTGGGGCCACTGCTTTTGAAATGAGTTTGAAGAACTTACTCTCCTTTCCTTCCCACTCACCCACTACAATTATATTCTAGGCAGATGGGTGATTCTGACACTTCTTAAGAAAACCACAGAAAGAAACAAATTTATGTAAAGCATTCAACACTCTAATTAAATTTCTGTGCAATCCTAGGGTTTGGGCTTGGATGCTGATTTGCACTTAAAAAAAAAGACACAAAAAAAGCCCACAAAACAAAAGCCCCAACCCAAGAACTCAACCCTGCAAAATGCTTTCATGTTGTTCTCTGCCTGACAAGTAAATGAAAGAACCTCTTTTATTTCTTCCTTGAACACCTTTGTTTCTGTTGCTTGACAGCTTGGAACGAGTCTCTATTTAAACACAATTAAAAAAAAAACTAGAATCTGAATGTGTATGATTTCAGACTACTGAAATCGGCAAAACTGGCTGAGTTGAGGAGGCAAAGGAAGAAGGAACCAGGCAGGGGGTCCTGCCTGGGCAGTGGCAGCAGACCAGAGGCAGAGAAAGCTCTAGAGAGCCACTCCTGATGCAGCCAGTGTGGGGGAGGGGAGGGGCAGGAGAGGGGTGGGGGAGGGTCTGTGGACATGGCAGGAGGGCATATCTTTAAGAATCGGCTCTTCTGATCACACTCCTCTTTGTACAGCAGGTGACTGGATGGGCTGAAATCATGATAGCAGAATGTATTTATGTGATTCTTTACAGTGACAAAGTGCTTTCACATCCATTAGCTGTCTACTTTATCTCCACAACAACCACCTGGGAGATTGAATGGTACAGGTAATAATGACTTGCTTTTTCACAGTACTTTTAAGTTTTACATTCTATGTTCCTACAGCTAGATGGCAAAGTGAATAGAGAACTGGGCCAAAAGTCAGGAGGATCTGAGTTCAAATCTACTGGGTAGCTAGGTGGTGTAGTGGATAAAGTGCTAGGCCAGGAATCAGATTTGAGTTCAAATCTGACCTTAGACACTTAACTAGCTGCGTGACCCTGGGCCTGACACTTAACCCTGTCTGCCTCAGTTCCCTTATTTGTCAAATGAGCTCAATAAGGAAATGACAAACCACTCCAGTATCTCTGCCAAGAAAACTTCAAATGGGGTCACAAAGAGTTGGACACAACTGAACACAAAGCTGTGTGAACCCCGGGACTTAATTTCTGTCTCAGTTCCCTAACCTGTAAAATCGAAATAATAATACTGCCTACCTTCCACAGCCGCTGGGAGGATCAAACGAGAGAATATTTGTTAAGTTCCTGGTACACAGTAGGCACTTTGTTCCCCTCCCTGAGGAGCAGCTCTATGAGATAGGCAGGGCAAATATTATCTTTACAGTGGAGAAAATTGAATTTGAAAACTGGAGTGACTCGTATGCAACCCAGTCACACAGTGTGCCTAGTAAGCAGCACATCTGGATTTGAACCCAGGCCTTCTGCCTCTTTAGTTCTTCAGGCCTCTTCCCACTGCCCTACATTATCATTGGGGAATTAAAGTGACTTGTCAATGGCTCTTCATTATAATAACTCACATTTCAATAGAAATTTAAGGCTTGCAAGGGGCAGCTGGGTCTGGAGTCAGGAAGACTCATCTTTCTGAGTTCAAATCTGGCCTCAGACACTTACTAGCTGTGTGACCCTGGGTAAGTCATTTAGCCTTGTTTGCCTCAGTTTCCTCATCTATAAAATGATCTGGAGAAGGAAATGACAAAACACTCCAGTATCTTTGCCAAGAAAACTCCAAATAGGGTCAGAAAGTCAAACACAACTAAAACAACTTACCAACAACTACTAAGGCTTATGAATCTTCTCACAGTAACCTTATGAGGCAAGGCATACAGTGTTATTCTCTTTGGTCAGTGATTCCATGGTGAGGAGAGCTCCCCCTAAGGAAACCACCTCTGTCTCAGTGGGTTACCTGAGGTACTGAGAGAATTAAGTGACCTTCACAGAGTCACACAAGCAGTATGTATTCCAGGAGTGAACCGGACCTGGGTCATTCTTATTCTGAGGCTGGCTGTCTATTCACTATATACACTACTTCTATTAAGACACTGAGACTCAAGAAGTGACTTGCCCAAGGACACAGAATAGTGGTCAATCTGGGACTCGAACCCAGGTCATGGAACACCAAATCCAAGGTGCTTAACCTTATGTTTCTCTGTTTCATCTGTCAAATCAGGATGATAATACTGGTCCTACCCAATTCTAGAGTTATTATGGGAATAATGAAATATGTATATGGCAAGTGCTTTTAAAAGAAAAGTGTAAGGGCTTTTAAAAAAATAGAAATGCATTTTTTAGGAAGGAAGAATCCTCACAGGTTGGTTTTCTGTGCCCCTTCCTTGGGTAACTAATACTCTGGGGGCTCCTGGGCACACAAGGGCAGGAAGAGAATGCCAATTAGCTGTGGGAGACAAATAAGCTATTTAAGAATGTTCAGTATCTTTTAAAAGATCTCATTCTAATGAATTTCAAGGAGAAAAAATATGCAGAGGCACCTTCTTAAAATGGCCAGAGGCAGTGAGGAAGCAGACTCCCTGAGCTCACAATGACTTAAAACAGAAGGTGTGCCTATGTTGTGTGCATGTGTGCGTCTGGAAACAGGAACACTTCTTGCCTTGGATGGTATTAACTTTGCCTCCCTGGTAGCAAGTGGAATCCTGGGGACCCAGGTGTAAGGAATGAGACGAGAAAAGGTATGCGTGCAGTAGTCTGTCCCCATATCCTAAAAATCCCTTCCTGAGGCTGTTTTTTTTATGTGAGGAAAGTTGGTTCTCTTTAAGAATAATGTTGAAGGCTCCACAAGTTACTTATGCCCTAATTTTTAGCCAAATCATACTTGGATCTGTTGTTCTATTGTCAATGTTCTATAGGTTAATGTTCTTGGTTAGCTCATTAGCAATGGAGTATCAAATGACAGGAAAAGCAGTGAAACATAGACTTCTGACCTCAGATTCAAGGACTTGGTATCAAATCCCATGTATGTTGCTTGTGCGACCCTGGACAAATCACAGTCTCTCATCACCTCAGTATCTCTATTTTGAGTGGCAAAGGAAGTGCTGATTTACATTGGTAGAGGAAATTCCCTTTTCTGGAGTTCCCCATAAAATCACAAATCAGCCTCTTTCTCCTTATATTGGATGACATTCTAGCCAGCAAAGGATCATCAGGAACACCCCTCTTATGAGATCCACCCAAGAAATATTTGGGAGGCATTTTATCCAGTTCTGGGATGGGATTTATTTTTTCTTCTTTTCCTCGGATAGGTTGTTATAAACTTAGCCTCCATATTGGCCAGTGGTGGTACTGAGGACAGTGGTATGGCTTTTTGAGAAATGAAGTTCTTCAGAGCCAGAGCACAAAAAGACAGGGTGTAAAACTGGCATTCCACATTTAGAATGATCTTGGATGAAAGGTGGGGGTGGTATCCCTACTTTGGGGGGAGCTGTCCTATTCTTTTCTATTTTCCCAGTGGCTGTGCCTATACTTTCCTTGAAGAAGTGTCTACATAATTCCAAATAACCCAATGAAAACCGGATATATTCCTCTTTTAGAAATGGCCAAATATTCAGATATTTGGGAGCTGGCAGGCAAAACAGAGGGGTGGCCATCTGTATTATTTGGCTTTCATCATCAGAGCACTTATTACAGTAGAGTATTCCTATGTATTCCAAGATACCCTTCCATTCTATGAATCCCCTCAAAGAAAATGAGAGAATTCTTGAATCCCCCAGACTTTCTTTTGTAAAAAGAAACAGCCTCTAGTATTTAAAACATGTGAATGGAGAAACTGGAGGAACCCCTGACCATATTCATCACTTGAAGAACTCAAGCATGTGATGTTCATTGCTATGATAAGCATAAATGAGTGAATGTCCTCTGGAATTCATGGTGGTTCACAGAATCTCAGCTGAGAAGGATCTCAGGTCCATCTAGTCCAACCCTTACCTGAACAAGAATACTTGCTACAGTTATCTTATTTGCTCATAATCATTTGCATGTTGTTTTCTCCATTAAATCCTGAGCTCCTTGAGAACAGGGACTATTTTTGCCTTTCCTTGTGTCCTTTGCACTTAGTACAATACTGGCACATAGTAGGCATTTAATAAATGTGTCTTGACTTGACCACTCAGCTTTTGCTTAAAGACCTCCAGTGAGGAGGAAGACAACCCATTCCACTCAGGGATAGTTCTAATTGCTAGAAAGTTTTTCTTGACATCAAGCTTAAATGGGCCCCTGATGTTCACACCCATTTCTCTTAGCTCTGCCCTCTGAAACCAAGCAGGGGAAGTCCAATGTCTTTTCCAAATGATGGCCTTTCAAATACTTGAAGAGAGCTATTATGTTCCTTGTCAGTTTTTTCTTATCCGGGCTAAACATCTCCAGGTCCTTCTTCCCAGCTCCTCGTATGGCATGAATGCAAGACCTTTAACATGATATTTGCTTTCCTTTGAATGCTTTCCCACTAATCAACATTTTTCCTAAAATGTGCTACCCAGACTAGAGCATGATATTCCAGATGTGGTCTGACTGTTTTCTCAAGAAGTTTAAGATTATAATTCTTTTACTACCTACTATATTACACTGTTGAATGGATTGAATTTATAGTCCACTTAAACCTCCAGATTTTTTTCAGATGAACTCTCATTTAATCATAGTCAGGAGGTTCATCTGACAGAAGAAAAAAAACCAGATTGCTGAAATTTTGATGTCTCTTAGTGGTTTTAAGGACCTTGCACTTTAATTATGCTGCTTTGAGATAGATGACATGACATCAGAGAAGGAAACACACTTACACTGACCTCTGGAGCCTGCCTTCCAGCCTTGGATCTGAGGGTGAATAAACTATATGTTAGTTATTCCCTGCTCCAAAAGAACCAAAGTGGTCACGAGAGCATAAGAAGTACCTAAGATGGAGCTATCAGCTGTTCAATAATTTCCTGATTTACTCTGGACTGGGAATTTTGAAGTTAAAAGGTTGATTGGCAAGAAAAAAAAAGTCATATAACTCCCAGCTTTCTGCTTGCTGAACCCAACATGGGAGGAAAAACTCACCTTTGGAACTTGTGCTTCTGGGTCCAGATGTTCAGAAGCCAGCAACAGAGAGCCCCAAGGCAGGGATATTTTTTATATGCCTACCCTTGGCCCAGCCTTACTGGGTAATTATTAGTTTGTTGGATATTCTGGGATTCTGCTTGGAATTAAATGTGACCAGAGCTCTTGCCTCAGAGATTCCTAACCTCCCAAGAGTTGGTGACTGACTGCTTTTGGTGTCTGGCAGTGCCCTTTTAGCTTAGTGTAGTGAAAAGGGGTTTAAAGGACTAGGCTTTGCTTCTTTGACCATCTTCTCCCTAGCCTTGCTA
This sequence comes from Pseudocheirus occidentalis, assembly GCA_028646575.1. Lineage (NCBI taxonomy): Eukaryota > Metazoa > Chordata > Mammalia > Diprotodontia > Pseudocheiridae > Pseudocheirus > Pseudocheirus occidentalis. The sequence continues at coordinate 91,142,920 of CM053595.1, forward strand.
ACCTCCTTGCCACTTAGAGACCAAGACCTGGAAATTTTAACTCTGGTACTTCTGCCCTGGGGTTCTACTGTCCTGCTTGGTGACTGTTTGTCCTGGTTTACTATTTCAGTAAGACCCCTGGCATGTTTACTTTACTTTCTATTATCTGGACATCTTCTCCATGGCTTGACTAGTAGCCTGTGTATGCCCTTTCTAGTCTTAGGCCTCTTCTTCCCCCAGTTATTTATTCTTTTTTTGAGACTAGGTATTTCTATCATGCCCAGGCTAGAAGTTGAACAGTCACTCACAGACTCAATCCCATGACTGTCATGGGAATGTTGACCTGCTCTGTTTCTGATCTGGGCTGGTCTATACTTCCTTAGGTATCCTAGTGATCCCCTGCTCAAGGATCCTCACCATATTGTTTCTGGATTTAGTGTAGATTTCTGATTGGCTTAGCCCAATGCAGTTCAGAACTCTTGGGCTCATGGAATCCACCAATTTCATCTCCTCAGGAGGAGGGATTGATTATAGGTCCATGTGCCAGGCCCGATATCTTGTACTCCTCCAGTTCTGGAACCATGATCTGATAAATTCTGCCATTGTTCCTAGATGAGTGGTGTCAATGGACCTTATGGTCCCATTCACCATTCCAGTAACTTTCTGGAGCAAAATAGCTATTCCTGACAACCTATATATGTTGTTTTCTCCCTATTAGGATATAAGCTTCATGAAGGAGGTAAATTTGCATACATTTGTATTTATAGCCTCCATCACTTAGTACATAGTGTGCACTTATTAAATTATTTTTCACTAATTCACTCATTCTTTCATTTGCTCCCTGTGTCACCCATTAGTCAAGGATTAGTCATAATTTATATTAGAAAAGTTTTAAGTCTACTAATTTCATGCATTTGGCCTTGGACAGCTACAGAGGGGAGGATGAATTAGAGAAAAATATTTGTGCTTACCTGCAAGGCTGGAATGAGTAACGAGGTTGGAGAGTGTTTAACTTTCTGTAAAGATTTCAGAGAAGTTTACAGACATGATCTCATTTGTCTTCAACTCCAACTGAATAAAGTCAACCCAATCCAGAAGTGTTTTTGTACCTCTCTGTTAGGAAATGAAGAGGCAATCAGTCCTTCCCATTAGCATGTAGACAAGCCAACTTGACACCTTTCAGAATTTTTTTTGTTGTTGGCAAGGGGTAGGGGGAGTTAAATCTCTTCTACAAGTGCAGAGTGACTTGAAAATCTCATTGTGGAGCCATTTGTCAAGGAGACAGTGATTTATGGAGGAAGATGAGAGAATGCACTAACTTAAAAGGTACAGTTCAGACCTTGCTGTTGTCTCTGTAGAGGATCCTTTGGCTTTCACTTCTAATCTCAAACAAGGAAAATTCCATAGCCTTGGGATGTCTCAACCTGACAATATTGACTTAGTCCCCACACAAAGGGAGAAACCCCAGAAGAGTCTTCGTTAAGGATTTCTATTGGTTTAACTCATGTCTTTTTGATGCTTTTCATTAGCATATTCTCACTGGTAAAGTCTCAGACTGACTGGGAGAGGCTGGAAAAGGCAATGGATTTTGGGACTGGGGACATGGAGTCAAATCCTTGTTCTGGTACCTTTTGCTTGGGTAACCTTGGGAAAAATCACTTAATCTCTCTGGGCCTCAGTTTCTTCTGTAAAATTACGTGGTTGGATTAGATCGAGAGTTTTTAACCTTTCTTATGTGGTAGTCTCTTTCAGGCAGTCCAGTGAAACCCCTTTCAGAACAATGTTTTTAAATGGGTAAAATAAAATACACAGAGTTACAAAGAAAACCAATTATATTGAAATACAGTTATTGAACTATTTTAAGAAACAAGTACATGGACCCTAGATTAGGAACCCTTGAACCAAATGACCTCTAGGTCTAGCTAGTATCTAGCTTGATCCAATGACTGTGGGAAATCCTGTAAGATTTGAAAATCAAATCTCAAAGATAAGAAGCAAACAACATGTTTCCAGCGATTATGCTGGGCAGACAGGAGTGCTACTAATTAACAGTACTCAATTTAGAAGTCACAAACATACAACAGGCACAGAGTTCATTCACCAAACATTGACTGAGCAGCTTTGATGTATCTAACGCTGTATAGTAAGTACTTTAGAGACACGAGTAATAGACTCCAGAACAATTACTAGGAATTTTCAAACTCAGGATAAATGATACAAAAGGCACCCTTAGTGGAGAGGGTTGTTGGTGGTGGTAGGGGCAGACATGGGACTGTGGGCTAGGTGCACTAAAAGTACAAGATATGGCTGAAGTTTTGCATGAGGCTTTTCCTAGTCATCCCAGCCACTAATTCCTTTCATTCCAAAGTTACTTTGTGTTTTGTATTTACTCTCATATTCACATGCTGTCTCATCTGTTAGAATGTAAGTTTCTTGAGGGCAGGGAGTATTTTATTTTTTTCTTTGTATCTTTAATCCTGGCAGTGCATGGTACATAGCAGGCCCGAAATAAATGCTTGCTGATTGGTACAAAGCCACTGTTGCTGATGACTAGAATGGGGAGCAGGGCAGGGTAGGACACAGCAGAGTAAACCTCTGTCTACTGAAGGGCTTCAAGTGCTGGCAGGGCTCTCCAAATTTTGCCCCCTCCAAATTTACAACCCTGGGCATAGTCCCAGATGCCACCACCCAGTTATAGCTCTGGCAGTTTCTCTTACTTCATGAAGACTTTCCCAGCCCACTCCAGCCCGTAACAACCTCTTCTTTCTCTGAATTTGTAGCACTTACTTTCTATACCCTTCACATGGGAATCAACAGTAATTCAAAGATTAGTTTCTGTAGTATGATGTTATGCAAGAAACCTCCCCCACCATGGGCCTCAGTTTCTTCATATCTGAAGTAGAGGCTATAATTTGCAGATGTGTGTGCATGTACATATATATATATATATATGTCCATATGTATGTGTATATATGTACATATGTGTGTATACCCACATGCATATATAATTTGCCCCTGTCTTGTAGAGATGTAATCTATGCATTCCTCAAGAATGTGTATGGGAAAATGCTTTGCACTCATTGGGAGACAAACGCTATATAAATTCAGAGTAAAGTAGGTCACCACTGGTTTGTTCCTCATTCTTCATTAAAAAAAAATCCCTTCTAAGTATAAGAAGACTCTCTCTCTAGAAGTCCTAGACTCAGCTCATGATCTTCCTTCCAAAGCCAACTCTTTTTTGATCGGACCCATGATGATGATCCACAGAGTGAGGAACTTCCCAGTGAAGATGTTCCCTTCCCTGTGGGGTTCAGAAGTGTGTCTGTAACTCACAGTCTTAGAGGACTTCCACAGGCACTAGAAGGACATGTGACCTGCCCAGGCTATCTTGGTCAATACATAACAGAAGTAATACTTGAATCCACATTTTGACTCCGTGGCCAACACCTGACTACTACAGTTCTATAACATGTCTCTTCTTCTAATTGTAAAGTGATGTGTTCAGAATCAGTAGCCCCTAAAGTCCACTTGAGTCCTAAGCTCTTATGATTCTCTGTCCCAAAATATGCTGTAATATATTAGAACTTCAAACTCCTGGACAAGCTGTCAGGAAGGCCTGGGTTTCAAACCAACCTCTGGCACTTACTGGCTGAGAGACCATGTGCAAGTGAACCTGTTTTAATCTGAATTTCCTCCCCTCTAAAATGGAGCTACTCATCTGCAGTAGAGAGATAGTGGAGTCTTGGCTTTGGGGGCAGAGAATCTTGAGTTCACTTTTGGCTTCTGAAAGCACATTGGTGACCCTGGGCAATCATTTAATCTTTCGTGACCCAGACAAAACTGTAAAAACAGAAGCTGAAAAGCAGGTGTCTGTCTTCACTGGTAGAGGAAATCTTCACCAGGGCTTGCTACATGGATGAAATACCAGGTCTGGTAAAAAAAAAATCTGAGGTGCCTACCTCATAGGATGCTTATGAGGCATAAATAAGAATTATGTAAAGCAGTATGCAAGCATTAAAGCGTTATGTAAATGCAAGTTATTATTTTAACATTCTGTGTTCTCTAAGGCCTCTTCCAGAATGGAAAATTTGAGATTCTCTATTATATGATTATCCTGCTCAACTGCCTGGGTCCTGGGATGTTCCTGACTCCATGAAGTCCTATACCCAAGAAAGAAAGAAAACTTTAAAAGATGTTGTTGGGAAATGCCTCCGCTCCTAGGAGAGGCACTGGCAAGCACTTTGAACCAAGAAAGATGTTGCATATTACAGATGCGGCCTTGAGTCCCTTCGGAATAAGCTGATGGAGTCATCAATAGTGATCAGGCTCTTCAGTCATCAGATGGGGAAAACAGCAGTGGCTCTTGTTCCCAGAATGGAATGTTTTGTTAGAGAGTCCTTGTGCTGAGGCACAGAAGGGCGTGCTTAGAAAATTAAAGCCCAGAAACCTGTTACTCATCAAGGTGTCAGATGCTACCGATGGAGATGCAACACAAAATCTTTTGTTCCTTCTTTGCTACTAGTAAAGGTTAACTATGACTCTTCTCATTGTGTGACTCTTTCCTTTCTAACCCATGACAGTGCAAGCTCCTATTCCAATGGATTTTTTTTTAACTGTAGTGGGTAGGGTAAAGAAGTGAAAGAAAGATACCAACTCCTCTAGAACATGTGAACACCAACAATAACTTCTGGTGTCTCCAAAGTGCAGCGGAAAGAGCATTTAGATCTGGGTTCAAATCTCACCTCCAATGCTTACTCCCTTGGTCACATAAAGTAACCTCTGTGGACCTTTCTTTGAACTAGAGGGTGCTAGTGAGATCACTTCTAACTTTAGATCTCTGATCCTATTTTAGGAGGAGTCCCTTCTTGTTAAGCCTCTTAGGTGCTGTATGTGCTGGACTTGGAGGGAATAGTCTGCGTCTACTGTATTTCTTCACATGTTGAACACTGTCAGCATTACCTGAAGGTGGACACACAGTAACAGCAGTTTTAGAATGCTTTTAAGATTTGCCAACCACTTTGAGAAACACTGAGCCTCCTACTTTGAAACAGATGCTTCCAGGATGAGCTATTTAGGCAGCTAGGTGGTGCAGTAGATAGAGCACTGGGCCGGGAAGAACAGAGTTTAAATCCAGTCTCAGATGTGCACTAGCTGTGTGACTTTAAGCAAATCATCCAGCCTGCCTCAGTTTCCTCAAATGTAAGACAGGGATTAAAATAGCATTTAACTTCCAGGGTTATTTGAGAACCAAATAAAATTTCTGTAAAATGCTTAACATAGTGACTGGCACATAGTAGGTGCTCTATAAATGTTAGCTATTATTAATTCTTAGACACAGGAAAATGGGGTTCAGAGCAGTTAAATTAACTACTCAGTGTTCCACAGCTAGTGAGTGTTTCTTGGAGGGGAGTGGATAGAGGTTCAAACTCAGAGGAGGTAGATTGCCTCCTGCCATAGAATAGTTATAGCAGTAGAAACACATGTGGGTAAGTCCTTTCCTGATGCTTCTTCATGGCATGAAGATGATTCTGGGTTCTTGAAGGTTTCAACAACAGAATGCAAGCTCTGGAATGTACTACTGAGCTTGAAAGTCTTAGAATACAGGCAGACTGAGAGACAAGCCTTGTGCCTGTCACATGAAGACAAGCTTAAGTGAATTTGGAGAAGCTCAGCACTGGGAGGCTGCTTATGAGGTGATCAGGTTTTTGGGTAAGACAATTCATGCAGCCAGGATAGTGTTTCCCTGATAGAGGGAGGACCCACATGGATGAATCACAGCTTTTTCTAATCATCAAGTTATCAGATTAAATCCATGCATTCTGATAAACCTTTCTTCCTCTTAAAAAAAATTACACGTACAAAAAGTCTGCCGTAACCCAGCAAAGCTATTTTATACGAGTTTTATAGCCTTGCCCTAGACACCAGTGGATGCTGAAGGAAGCAGTAGAAAGGGGGCTAGACCGGGGGCCTGACAACTTCAGTTCAAAGCCTGAATCTCTCACTATCTGTGTGATTTCAGGTGAGTCACTCATATCAAGGCCTGTCTATAAAATATGGGAAGTGGTTTAAGGCAGAGCAAGTGACCAGCCACAGTACTGAATCTGGCCCGACTGAGGTTAAAATGTGATTGAAAAATATTTAACAAAACAAATAAAAATGCAATAGAATGTAGACAGTGTTAATATGTAGTTTTCCAAGACAATATTTGGCACGCAGGGATTCTTATGTATGTTTTAGTGGTCCCCATTTCTGAGTTTGATACCAATGGCCTAGAAGGATCTCTAAGACCCCTTTTTCCAGTTTTAACTCTATGATGATATGAAATAAATTCTTAGTTAAAATAAATTATCAGATATTTTTCTGAAAAAATATCACTTTTATTTCCTCTAGCCTTGTTTAACTATGGAATGGCTTCTTGGACTTTCTTTGGTCCTAGGTACTGTCTTCCAAGGGTGGAGTTGCTGAGCTCTACTTAAATCAGTTCTGTTATCATGGGACCTGCTATATTTGGAGCTGGGTGGTGACTCACAGTAAAACACAGCTCTTTCATGGGCTATACAAGTGACTTTTAGATACAGTGGCTTCTGATGGTCACATTGCACAAACTCTCGCTCTCTCTCTCTCTCTCTCTCTCTCTCTCTCTTTTAGGATTTAGGTAAAAATGCCATCAAATGACAGACGCTTCTTATCTTAATAGCAGCCTTGATGCCAGGAGCACTTGATAGAAAACCAGCAAAATTAGAGATGGAAAAGGCCTCCAAGAACACATAATCTATCCCTGTTGAGGCCTGTGGGATTTGTGCTTGGGCTCTGTTCAGATGGCTTGTTTAAGCTAATTTTAAAATGACCATGTCTTGAAGGAAGTCATCTTGACCTTTTGGGTATTAGTAGAATGCTAAACTATCTATCACAAAATGCAGCTGTAACTTCAGGTTTAGGAGGTGTTTCTTTGGGTACATTTTATAAGAAAATAATGGCAATCAACCACCACATACTCAACATCCATTAGGTGTTGCTAAGTCTGGCTCTATGGGCAAGTGAAGTAGGTGGCTGTCTTTTTGATGTGACTTCAGGGGTGGCAAGAAGGTCCCTTTACTTCCCTTTCCCCCAGATCTCTTTCACATCTTCTCTGATGCCCAGAATTCCTTTTTCTTGGACCAAAGCCTTTTCCCCCCTTTTCCTATAATGAGATGAGACATATTGCAAATCTCTCTTGGAATGAGAATACAGACACAGACATTCACACTGAGGAGTAAATTACTGATATTTGGTGCTATCTGGAGAGCAGGTTGTGATGGGGGGGAGTGGACAAAAGGCAACAAAAAGAGAAGGTGATATATTTCACCAAATTCATTAAAAAAAGATTAGTTGATATAGTTCTTTTTTTAAACTGAGGAATATAGACATGAATAAGATGGAATTCTTGCCCTCAAAGAGATTGCAATCTGATTTATATTTTTCCTCTTCCTCCTCTATATCCCCATAGTGTATATATTGTTACATATGATATATGATATATGACATACACACATATATAATATTCCAGGTAGATCTCATCATCTAGAAAATTCCACAAAATCACAGCATAGCATTCTTTTCTGGAACTAATTCCCCAAATCCTACTTGTATTGGCAGGCTGGGTCACCAGAAGATAGCTGACCACTTCTCTCCTTAGAGTTCTGTGATAGTTCTCTCAATAGAATGTAAACTCCCTAAGGGTAAGGTCTGCAGCTAGGTGGCTCAGTGTATAGTGTTGAACTTGGAGTCAGGAAGAGCTGAATCCACATGCTGCCTCTGACACTTGCTAAATGGACAAATCACTTTATCCATATCAGACTCAGTTTCCTCATTTGCAAAAAGGAGACATTAATAGCCCCTGCATCTGGCACACATGATGTGGAATAAAGGTGAAGAAAATCTCACAACTGTTCTGACTGATTCCACTGCAAATTTTTGTTACACAACCTCAACTGAATCCTCAACTGAACTGCTGTCAGGCAATTCTTCTATACTTCCTTTATCAACTTACTACCCTACACTTTACAGTGGTTCTTCCAAACATTATCATCTCTTCTCAAACCCCTCCCATGGCTTCCCTCCCTTCACTCTCTCAGCCAAAAGCCTTGCCTCATATTTTACCAGAAAAAATGGAGAGCTCCCTCTTCTCTTCATCTTATATGACTCAGCTGTTTTCTGCCACCATCTCCTCCTTCACCCCAGTATCATATGATTGCCGTGCCAAGGCAAACTCCTCTACCTACACAAATAATCCCATTCTATCTCATCTCTTCCAACAGATTGCCTCCTCTGCCATCCTCAGTCTCTCATTTATCTTCAATCTCTTTCTGTCTACTGGCTCCTTCCCTGCTACCTACAAACATGCCCATGTCTCCCCCATTCTCAAAAAATCCTCACCTGTTCCTTCCATTGCTGCTAACCATTGTCTTACATCTCCCCACTCTAGTCCATGCTCCATCAGCTGCTACAGTGATTTTCCTAAAATGCAGGTCCAACCAGATCACCCTCATACTCAATAAAATTCAGTGGCTCCCTGTCACCTCTAAGACCAAATACAAAATTCCGTTTTGCCTTCAAAGCCCCCATCTCCCCATCTTTCCAGACTTCCACGTACCCTTTAATCCAGTGACACTGGACTCTTTGCCATTCCATGAACAAGACATTCCATCTCTTAACTCCTGCCATTCTCTCTTGCCGTCTCCCATGCCTGGAATTCTATGCCTCCTCATCTTTGCCCTGTGCTTTCCTGTAAGTCTAAAACTATGCCCTCCCAGGAAGCCTTTTCCAACCCCTCTCTATCCTAGTGTCTTCCCTTTGCTAATTATCTCCTACTTATCCTGAATATGGTTAGCCTGTACTTATTTGTTTATTGTCTTTCCCATTAGATTGTGAGCTCCTTGAGAGGGACTATCGAATTTAGCACAATGCCTGGAACATAGAAGGTGTTTAATAAATGCATATTGACTGACTGACCTCAAGATTTTTGTGAGGCTCAAATGAAGTCACATATACAAATGCTAAATATTAATAATTCATTTTCATCTTTGTATCCCCAGAACCTAGCACGTGGCTGGGAGAGAGTAGATGATTAATAAATACTTAAAGATTCGTTGAGTTGGACTTCAGTTTCTTCAATGGTCAAATATACTAGATAGTTTCTGAGACCTTTGTCTTTGACATTTTAGGGTTCTATGATTCCAGAAATGCCTAGATTTGATCAATAACCATTTTATCATAAGGGACTTTTTGGTGATTGTTTTCATATAAAAACATGAATTTTTAATGACTGGAATTAACTTACATACAAAAAAGCATTATTTAAAAAAACAAAAAAGCACATAGACAAAAAACAAACCTGGAACAATGTCAATACAGGCCTCCAAACCCACTAGGCAGCAGGTTTTCTTTATTGGAGTCAATAAACAGATTTTACTCCCCTCTTAAAATTTTAGTGTCTTTGTCTTTTTGCAAGGCTTTATGGCACTTCACTTCATTCTATGAACAATCCTTACATGAAACGCTTGAGATGGACAGAAGCTAAGAGCTTCTGGGGAGAGTGTGGGCCTGTCTCTCTTGCTATGAGAAGCAAGTCATTTCCTGGAGTGGATCTGGTTTCTCACCAAGCCACACCAGCTGATATGAAAAGGAAGAGAGGAGACAAATAGAAAGGGAGGGGAGTCATGGCTGTCCAAATGACAGATGAGGCAACCCATTCTGGACAAGGTCTGCAGGTAGAAGGCACCTGTGTGCAAAAATGTATTCTGGCATAGTTCAGGGTGTTTTCTGAAATCACTCTTAGTAGCCCTGGGAGTCAATTTTAAAAGAGACATATGCTCTTGGTATTTGACTAAACACAGACAGGCACTAAAATATGGTGTGTTCACAAGCTGTTTACAGGTGTTGAATTTTAACTAACTGGCATCTCTTCAGTGTCTATTTTGGGAGAGAACTAGGCTCATTAGCATGGAACCTCCCAGGCACACACTCTGGTTCTGTGGCATGGAGATCTGGAATGGCCCATAACACCCTCATCATCTTCAAAGAAGGTGAAGGAGCAACATGATGTAGTAGAATTAGCTTAAGAGTTAGAAATGCTGGATAAAGAATGGGATTTATCACTTACTAACTGTGGGTAGATTTTGCTTTTCATACCTTAGGCAAATGATTTAACTGTTCTGAGTCACAGTTTTCTCATTTGTAAAATGTTCATTACCTGCCTCACAGATTTGTTGTGTGTGTAGCACCTGTTCTGGGATCATTCTCCTAACTTGCACTAGATTAGCAGGTTAGGTTCCCAGAATGTAGCCGACTGTATCTCTCTTCAGCATCCTAGGGGCAACCTTGAGGGGTTGGAGTTTCTAGTATTGTTTCTCACAAGCCCCAATCCAGTGTTATCCCTAAGTATTAATCAAACAGTTGACATCAATTAGCTTTGACAAAAGGGATCTTTATTGAGAAGGTATAGCAATGAAAGGAGTTAACAATTGTCCTGAATGCCTCATCCCACTCATGTGTGTAAAGTCTCTAAGGAGAATGGATTTGAACTTAAGACACAATAGGAATTAGGCACATATGTAGCCAGTGGGTAGCTCCTGACTAATGGAAGTAGTACGTTTCTTCCTTTGCAGAATCCTGACTGATAGAGGAGCTGACGTTTGTATGGCATTGAGGAATCTTCTGGTTGGATGAAGAGCCAGAATTGCTGCAAAAAAAAAAGATTGCCACACTTCCTCCATCTGTCTTTTTGTGTCTTCCTTCCTGGAAGCCAATAGGGCAAGAACTGTGTTGTTGGGCTAGGGCCAGCAGTAGCATTCTTTCCCATCTTGCTGCTGTGTGTCATTGAAAGCATCAATCCTCTATTTCTTTTGTTTATTTATTCTTTCCTGATATTGGGCATATGAGTATTCCAAGATGGGCATACCTAAGTGACTAATGAGACTAAGAGGTCCATCAAAGCCTCAAGAGAAACCTTCCACTGACAAGCAGATATACTAAAGCAGGTACTTGGCCACAGGGGAAGCATCTGGAGATGGAAGTGGAAAGATACTCCTTTGATAGTTCAAGATTGTGACCTCCAAGTGATGAGACAAATGCTGGCTATAAACCTTACTTAGAAAGGTACCAATTCACCAAGCCCAGAGAACTAAATCTAAGATTTCCCATTAGCACACAATATTAGCCACTGAGTCAAGAACGACTAGGAGTAGGCTCACCAAGTTCCTCCATATTACATTAGAAACAGGCAAGGGATATTTCAAATGCTTTGTACAGCACACCAGCAAGGACAAGTCTGAGAGTGGGGTAGGGACTGGACTCTCATTTAGCCAATTTTCCCATTATATGAGGATTAAATAAGATCATATACATAAATGATCTAGACATGCTGCATGTTTAATAAACGTTTGCTAAATGAAGCACATTGTCCCTTAATCTAATGTTTTCTATTTGGTATATGAGGCATAGTATAGTGGAAACAGCACTGTACTTGGATTCAGGAAAGACATGGGTTCAAACCCTGTCTCCATTACTTATCAGTCATGGAACAATGGGCAAATCACATAACATCCCTGAACCTGTTTCCTCATTTGTAATGTAATGGAGGTTCCACTTGACTCTGGAATCCCTTGCTACCCCAAATTTAGTATGGGATGTTTTGACTAATTATAATTATGTAAATATAGCTCAATCCCCAATCCAAAGTGTTCTCTATCAATAGAACAAGGAGGAACCACATATCAAATAGTAAAGCACTGAATTAAGACTGGCTAGCAAAGTAAACAGAGAAAAAAAATTAAATTATTTGAAGTCCATCATCACTCCACTGGCAACTACATTTTTCATCTAATACAGAAAGGGATACAACAACCCTTATCTTGGTGGAGAAGGAAACAACTCCCTAGGGAACTTATACACTAAAGTGGAAAAGGAGTGTTCTACAAGTTTGTCCAGGGTTTCTCATGGTTCCAGTTCCCCCAAACCAGTGGAATCTTGCTACTTCTTGACTCTGTCATTCATAGCTCCCTTTGCATAGTTCCAGAATCCCCATGACCACTGCCATTCCATTTTGATGGTTACCCATCATTCACTGCTTCTCCCATGAGCTTCCATTACAACAGGCTGATACTGTCACCTACTACTGCAGTTGCTTCTTCTTTGCTTTTTTTGTATGGAGCTGTCTTTCATGTGGATTTGCTGTCACCACAGTGCAAAGCCCTAGTCCCTCTTACACTGTGCCACAGTTAAAAATTTTTAGTCCCTGTAAATCTCACCAGGTGGACAGCTATAGTTCATAGGTACACATCAAAATATATATTACTTTTCATATAGTAGAGTCACAGGCAATTATTTCAGATAGACAGGTGTAAAGCCATACATGAGCAGCTTTCCAGAAGAATGCTAATGTGAACAGCTTTTAAAGTTTTGATTACATAGTATAGTGAACACTCTATTCAATAACAAATCAGAGCAAAACATTCACAGTAAATCAAGGTACAGCATTCACAGTGTCACAACTTATCGCAGCTAATTAAAATACAACATTCACAACAACTTATCACAGAAAATGGCCACATAATTTTCACCATGTTGGTCACAGTTTTGAACAAAGTATAATCATTTAGTCAATCAATCACTTAGTAACTCAATCATTCAATCAACGCAATCATCACACAATAGTCAAAGTTCTCCACTCATGGGACATACTAAGTTATAACACCAATCACTACTCAGCACTCTCTTAAGGGGTAGTGTGAAATACACAGGCCATCCACCCCTCAGTCACAAATAAGTCACAATCTTCTCAGTCAGTACACAGTATCCAAGTAAAGTCTTCTTTTCGCTTGACTCAGGGTAGTCTCTCTGATTCCCTGGGTCCCCTTACATGGTCCCAGGTTCTACCTGGATTCACCAAACTGTCACCTGGGTTCAAAGGCAGACAGCTCCCAGTTCCTTGTCTAGCTCTCCTGTTCCACGCTGAACTCATAGTGTCCAGTCCACCTTAAATCCTTCACAGTCTCTGTTCCCAGGAAGTCAAGGCTTAACAAAGACACAAACAGGTTCATGAAAAGTACCAATATTACTGTCATGCTTCCTCAGTCTTAGCAGCTACCAGAAGAAGCTGGTAACTCTCCAGGAGAAGCCACAGCTGGTTTCCAGAATCAAAATCACTTCACCCAAGTTCCCAAAATCAAAATCATTCTCTTCAGCCTGGGCCTTACCTCTTCAGCCTCCTCAGCAGCAGATGCTTCTGCCTCCACAAAGCTTATCCCAAGGAGTTCTGACTCTCCTTCTCTGGGGCTTTTCCTTATATACATACAGTATTGCTCCTCCTTTTTCAGCCCCTTCCTGTTACATCAGCAAGAGGAGTTCACACTTTCTGTTTCTTTAAAAGAGGCTTAATTTGAACTAGGTGCTAAGTACCTCTTAGCTTTACAATAAAAGGGATCTTTTGTAGAACTTAGCACTTGAGTTGAACTTTGGAGGAAACTAGGGATTCTAGGAGGTTGAGGTGAGGAAGGAGTACATTCTTGGCATGGACAGTAGTGTGTGCCAAGGGATAGAGACAGGAGATGGAGTGCTGTATGGGAAGAATTTCAAGGAATTCAGTCAGGCTACACCAAAGACTATGTGAAGAGGAGTAATATATAGCAAGGCTACACAGACAGTTTGGAGCCAGGTTGCAAAGGACTTTAAATGCCAAAGAGAAGAGTTTATATTTGATTGTAGATGTAATGGGGTACAACTGGTATTTCTTGAGCAAAAAATATACAAATCTGGAAATTGTCTATACTTAAATGATAAGTAAATGCATGGGAGGTGACAAGATCAACAAGAGGTGTGTACAGGTGGAAGAAGAGCCAAGAGAGAAGTAACGGGAAAGCCTGGAGAAAGAGAGTATGAATGAGTGGATAAAAAGGGCATTTATTAAGCACTTACTCTGCTAAATAATGTGCCAAGTACTGAAAAGTGTAGAAAAGCAAGACAGTCTCTGTCCTCAAGGATGTTACATTTTAATAGGGAAGATTGCATATGTAGAGGAATGGTAGACAGGGAGGGGTGTTTCATTTTGGGAAGTCATGGGGATGGTGAGTTGAAACACAAGGTAGCTGACTGATAAGGTTTTGCTTTTCCAACAGAAATGCCAATGTTGATTTGATTAGGGTTCTAGAACTAGAAAGCAGCGGGGTGGTAGGAAAGTGGGGCAATCATTTGGTGGCATGGATGGGAAAAAGATGGCCAGGGTGGAATGTGAAGCTGGCTGAGGATCATGGGAGAAGCTATGGCTACTGTCTCTGTCACTAGGAGCACATACTCAGGTTTGTTGAATCTAAATGCAAATGAAGGTTGTACCTTCCTTGTCTTCTTCTGACTTGAGGACCTGACAGTATCTCCTAAGCAGGCCTTACACTGAGGTTTTAGCAAATAATCCAAGGCATCCAGGGTGTGATAACTCCCCTCTTATTTAAATTCCAGTCATCCACATATGTCCTAATCTTCCAAGCCTTCTTTCACACTCTTATTGTGGGTGAGGCATAAAAGCTAGAGGATGCTGTGAGGATGGTTGAGTAAAAGGGCCTTCAGGTGGTCCTTAAGGTCCTCCATTTCTGAGAGGTCAATTTTCAGAGACCATTCTCAAAAGTATCCAGAGCTGTTCAGATGGACTGTGTGCATTGCCCCTTCAGCACATCTTATTCATTCAGTGATAACACCCTGGCTTTACTCTTAGGTGATCTGTCCATTCTTCAAGCCACAGAGAGTACCCAAACTTCTCTGGATTCATTCCTGAGTTGAAGGGTTCAGGGTTTTCTTAATACTCTCAGTGTTCCTTTCTTTCCCTTCCCTTCCCTTCCATCCTTTCCTTCCTCTCCCTTGGTCCACATAGGGTTTCATACCCTTACCTGTGAGTGCTCTGCCAAAAGGAATATACATTTTGATGGCTAAAACCTAGCAAGATGTTTTGGTGTTTATTGGCTAGATTTCTTCCTTCCTTCCTTCCTTCCTTCCTTCCTTCCTTCCTTCCTTCCTTCCTTCCTTCCTTCCTTCCTAGAAGGGGGAAGGTAGGGCAATTGGGGTTAAGCGACTTGCCCAAGGTCACACGGCTAGTTTTGTGTTAAGTGTCTGAGGCTGGATTTGAACTCAGGTCCTCCTGACTCCAGGGTCAGTACTCTATTCACTGGGCCACCTAGCTGCCCCTAAATTTCCTTCTTAAAGACCATGTCTTAAACCCAATTCACTCTGGCTGTCATTGATTGGCTAACTATAAATCCTAGCCCAAGCACTGATGGGGTGATGGGACCTGGACCCTGAAATATATGGGAAAATTCAGGGCCCAGGTTCCTTTTGGGCCCTGATGGCTCAGAGTGAAATAGCAATTGTTTCTGTTTTGGCCAGAAACCCTGAGGGTCTTCACTTTTTAGGTTATTTTTTTTAATTAGGAAAAAGGGGTCATTCTTTGTCTCATTTCTTACCTAGCCTTAATTACTAAATAGTCATTGCCTCAGTTAAAGTGAGAAATTAGAAAGGCCTTAGTTTTAAAAGGTCAAGGCATCTCACTACATTGGGCCATCTCCAGTCTCCTGATCTGTATCTTGCCACTGGACCCAGATGACTCTGGAGGAGAAAGTGAGGCTGGTGACTCTGCACAACCCTGCCTCACTTAAGTCCAATTCACTTGCAAGTTATGGCATCACCTTCTGGATGTCAAGGTTCTCTTCAAGAACAAAAGACAAAACAACAACAATACTCTCAGTCAGTCAACAAACACTACCTGGCTGTGCCTACTCTGGGCCAGCTACTCTCTGTTCTCACTGCTCTCTACCTTTCTGTAAACTTTCTGCATAGGAGGCATGGATTGTGAGGGTGTTCAAGCCCTGAGCCCTTGATCACCCCCTGCAGTAAGGACTCTCAGTCTTTTGAATTGGCTCCCTCTTGTTGCAATTCATGCTAAAATTCCAGAAATGTTTAGATTGTGGGGGGTTTTTTGTTTTAAAAAAATATTATTTATTGTGTACTTAACTATCATCAACAAACACAAACACTCCAGTTTACAAAAAAAGCAAGAAAGAGGCTTATATAAGAAACTATGAACTTGTTATGGACAGTTGTTTTTTAAAGCTATATAGAAGGAGGCAGTGCCAAAATGGCAGAGTAAAAGCTGGGACTTGCTTGAGCTCTCCCCCAAACCCCTTCAAATACCTGAAAAAATGACTCCAAACAAATTCTAGAGTCACAGAACCTACAAAATGACAGAGTGAAAAAGATCTTCAGCCCAAGACAGCCTGGAGGGTTGACTGAAAGGGTCTATCACACTGTGCTGGGAGTGGAGTGCAGCCAGCATAGACAGCGCTGGAGCAGGCCTCGGGCACTAAATCACTGGCAACTGTGGTGGTTTCCAGGCTTCTCAACCCACAAATGCTAAGACAGCATTGAAGGTCAGTGGAAAAATTCTGTGGGATCCGGGTATAAGAGGAGCATAGTCCAGCTGTGGTCTGGCCCCAGCCCTGGGGTGGTGGAGGTGGCTGTGACAGGGGCAGCAGCAGCGGCTACTTCTGGAACTTTGGGCCCACAGAGGATGGGGGTTCACATAGCTGATACAAAACCCCTGAAGCCTAGGACAGTATACCCACACCCGCCCCCACTGGTAGTAGAGTCCTGCCTTGACAAAGAATTAAAAAGTGAAGTGTTTGACTGCAAAGATGAGCAACAAGTGTAAAAAAACTCAGATGATAAAAATCTTACTTTGGTGATGAAGAAGATCAAAACATACAACCAGAAGAAGACAGCAAAGTCAAAGCTCCTATATCAAAAACCTCCAAGAAAAATATGAATTGGTCAAAGACCATGGAAGAGCTCAAAAAGGATTTTGAAAGTCAAGTAAGAGAAGTAGAGGAAAATCTGGAAAAAGAAATGAGAATGATGCAAGAGAATCATGAAAAGTGAGTCAACAGTTTGCTAAAAGGGACCCCAAAAATACTGAAGAAAATAACGCCTTTAAAAAATACTATATAGTATTTTTATATAGTATAGTATACTATAGTATACAGTATTTATATAGTATTATAGAGTATTTATATATATTTATATACTACTATATAGTATAGCATACAATATACTATGTAGAAGTATGTATATAACAACAATAGTTGCCATTTATATAACGTCTTAGTGTTTGCAAAACACTTTACAGATTTTTTTTTATTTGTCTTCATGACAACCTGGAGTATGCCTGCTATTATTACTTTCAATTTACAGATGAGAAAACTGGGGCAAAAACTGTGACTTGTCTAGGGATACGCAGCTAGTAAATATCTGGGTTGGATGTGAATTCAGGCCCAGCCCTCTGTCGTCCACTGTGCCATGAATAAGGTAGTAACAAAACTACTCTGTTTTTGTTTCCATCTGCATTTGTTTTCTGTGCATTAAAAAAAATGCTTTATTGATGTTTCTTCCAAGTGTAATTATCACTACCCACCTACTTACTGGCACTCCTCCTTACCTAGGGAAATCAGGACTCAATGTGATGTAACTGAAATGTACTAATTACTGGGCAAAACATATGAGAAGGAATATTGTAGAGTTATTACGCTTTGTGAGCTACCAGAGACTGTGGAATATTCGCAGATCATTGACAAGAAGGGACCCTGGAAACTAGTTACTAAACATACCTTGAGCTGCTGACCAGGAGTTGCTATATTAGTTCTTTTTATTTTGGAGGGGGAAGGAAGGCAATTGGGGTTAAGTGACTTGCCCAAGGTCACACAGCTACTAAGTGTGAGGAAGAGTCGGATTTGAACTCAGGTTCTCCTGACTCCAGGGCCGGTGCTCTATTCACTGCGCCACATAGCTGCCCCCGTTGTATTAGTTCAAAACTCTCACACTGAAAGCAAGATGGACTGAGTAAGGTTGGGAAAAGCCTGTGGAGGCCCACTCTGGGTGGGCTTCTTCTCTCAGTCAACAGAGGCCTAGACAGCCAAGTGGATAGAGCACTAGTCCTAGAGCTGACCTTAAATCTGAGCTCAGATAGTTAATGACTGTGCAACTTTGGGCAAGTCATTTAATCTCTGTCTGCCTCAGTTTTCTAAGCTATCAAATGTGGATCATAATAGCACCTACTTCCCAGGGTTTTTTATGAGGATCCGATGTGCTAGTGTTTATAAAGTGATTGGCATAGTGTCTGACGCAGAGTAGGTATTTAATAAATGCTATTTCCTTGCTTCCTTCCCCTGCAAAAGCTGTGGTGGTCTATGCTTCAATCATTCTTCATAATGTACCCAGAGTCCAATTGTCGCTGGTAATCCACTGTCCAACATAGCAGGATACTCTACACCTTCAATCCTTACCATTACTACTGCTATGAATTCTGGGTACTATGAATCCAGGTGGAACAGATCTAGGAAAGATTGACTGGGCAGACTGACTCATTTCTTTGAGATGCAGGACAGTCCCAGTCTGGGACCCTATTTCCATTTCCCAGTGCTGGTCCATTTGCTTTAAGATTTTGACAAACCAGTGCTGAATTCTTTTCTTGTGTACCTAGCCTGCATATGCCCATTTCACCCATTTGTAGCAAAAAAATAAACAAACAAACAAATAAATAAATCTCAGCCTCTTTCACGATAGTTTACTGTAGTGATACTGAGGCAGGCAATATAATCCTCTGAATCCAAATCCCCTTGTCCCACTGGTGAGAAAGGTTCGAAGCTGGTCTAGTGAAGAGTTACGGTCCTTGTCTACAAGGTTGGACTCTACTTTGGTCTTAGTGTCCCAAACAAGAGAAAAATTGCCTTTTGTTCCCTCAACACCATTTCTCCAACCAGTCTTTCTCTATTTCTTGTATCATTTGAACTAGCATTGAGTATAGCTGGGTAGTTATTTTTACTGCTCACAAACACTGATGACTTGTAATGTCTCTGAGCCTTAACACACACAACACCTTTGACCTGCAAGTAGTTTTTTGACAGCATCTATTCTAACCTTAGCATAAAACCAGAAGGTTTCTTTGCCAATTCTTGGAGGTTAAGAATTGGCACTACTGAATTGGCTCTCTTGCATGGTGCTAGAGTACAACAGCTTTTGGGTGTAGAATCTTCTATGTGTCTACATGTCAAAAGCTGGTTCTCTGAGGCTCTCTAGCAATCCCTTTGTTTCTCTGCATTGATTCAATGACAGCCTTGTATTACAAATGGGGCATATGCTAGCCAGGTTTCTTCTCCCTGACCATAGACTTATTTATCTATGGTACCCCCTCCTCCATCCCCAGATCTCCCCTGAACCATACTGACTGAAGGACACTGAGCCAATGCTTAATGACCATTACTTGATTTCTCAAAGAGGAGGGTGTTTTCTCTGAGATATTTTCTATTGAGAAGGCCACAGGCTACTGGGGAGGAGGCTTTTTCATCTCAACCAGCCTTTTACATAATTTTGTTTCATCCTGATCTCTCCATGGAAATTGTAAACTCATTTACCAACTCCTGGCCGGCAGTGGTGAGTTTGATAACTAATTTCCAAGCTTTCCTCTCATCAGTGATCTCTTGAGGGGTATGGTAATGCTCCTGTCTCAGGAAGCTCACAAAATAAAGTAACCATCCCATCTTTCTTCTTGCATACTTTGCCCAGTACATCACATCCTGCCTCACCCCAACCCCCATGTCAGCAGCATGACATAAACCCCCCTTAAATAACCTCGTAGGTTGAGTCAGAAAGCACTCCCTCAATCAATATTCCTTGATAAGGGTCTGGTCCTCCCCCTGAGCACCAGATCTCTATTACCTGAGTTACCATGGTGCTGGTTCACTCAGAGGTACGCAATGTACAATGACAGTCAAAGTATGCAGGTTCACTTCAACAAAGCTTACAATGACACTTCTCTAGCATTGGATATACACTGGATGCTTGAATCAAGGTGCCTTGTTTGCTGATAGTGCCTGCACAGGGAAATGGAAAAATGCTGCCAAATTTCAGCCTAGACTTTGAAGGAAAAGGAAAAAAAAAAGGTGCTGCTGACCATCACCTTAAACATATGATTTCCTGTTTCAAGGCTTTAATGTTTATTTTCAAGGTTTATTGTCATAAATAAAGCATTAAACATAAGTCAATCAATAAATAAATCAATGAGTATTTATTAATAATTTACTTACATACCATACCACTCTTTCCCCACTCCAAATTTCAATGAATTCCTAAAGCACTAATGCTGAGACCTTAATTTAGCCTAATATAATCTATAAAGCTGTAAGTATCCCAAGGATCCTGGGCATGCCCTCATAAACATAACTGGGTTCTCACTTAACCCTGAAACCTTAATAGTCTTATTATATATTTATTATATAAATTATTATATTATTATATAATATTATATATTATTATATAATATCGTCTTAACTTTGCACAGTTAAGAAGGGTTCAAGCCCGTCAGACATGCTTTATTCAATTCTAATTGTAAAGAATTGAAGTAGACCAGAATGACAAAATACGTAATAGAGAAAAATCAAGCAGCGGAATGAATATTACCTCCTTTCCAAAATATGACAGACTGCAATCTTCCACAGACTCTTATTCTAGTGGAGGAGGGAACGACTTCTAGGAAACCCAGGGTTCTACGTAGGGAAGGATTGTTTTAGAGCTGAAACACCTCTCACATTTCCATTTCCTGGAAACTGCCTCTTCTGTATTGCTATTCCTTTCTCCTGTAGCCACCCTTTGTTTTTTTTCTACTTAACTCCACTATTATCTTCTGCAACAGCTTCTTTGTTGGGGGAACATTATTTCTCTTTTGTGAGTAACAACATTCCTTGGGGTCAAATCATACAAATTTCAGCTCAGGCCTATACCATACTTGGCTGACAGACAACAGGGTCACTCAGAGAGCCATCAAGGCTTTGCTTACTTGCCCTGTCCTTAATCACAGAAAGTTTCCTAGTTCTTGTCCCTAGATGGATTGCAAATGAAACAAATTATACTGAAATAAAATATATAATTTTTTTCCCCATTCATGTTCATAACTTCCTCTGACTTCTATCCTCAGATAGGGGGTCTGTGGATCCTAGGCTAAGAATGCCTAGATCAGGAGTAGGGAACCTTCAGTCTTGAGGCCACAGGTCAAAGGGCCCTACTTGAGGACCTAGTGGATCATGTGTGGCCTCGGGATGGAAGATTCCTTACCCCGTTATAGGTTCCCTAAGGTCCTTCCTGTTCTAAATTCAGTGATATTGTGATGTAATGCTATTATTTGGGATATACCTTTTCCCAAGTTCTGTTGGGTGGCAATCAATTAATTAATCAACAAGTATTTACTATGTGCCAGGCATTGAGAAAAATATAATTTGTTTCAGAAAGACCAACATAAGGTGCACAAGAATGCATTATGAAGTTCAGGTGTTGCTGCCCATTCGGAGGAGAACCAGATGACTTGTAATTGTTAGCAGGGGCGGGTCTCAGAGGTAGGAGTGTGGTGGGAAAGTATCACAGGTTGGGGAAACAGCATAAGCAAGGGAAGGGATGGAAAGGAGAAAGGGCAAAGTAGATTTAGAGAATAATGAGGCCAGTTTGTCTGATACAGATTGTTCATACAGAGGAATAATGGGAGACAAGTCAGGAAAGGAAAATTGTAGAGGGCCTCCAATAACAGGCCAAGCCTGGGCTTTATCCTGTCAGTAGTGGGGGTGAGCGAGGGAGGAGAGAGAGGATTGAATGTTTTTGAGCTGAAAGTTGTCTAATCATAGAAGCACATTGGAAGGCTTGTTCTGGCAGCACCAAGGCAGGCTGGAATTGAGGAAGAGAGAAACCAGAGTCAGGGAGGCTATTTAAGAGGCTGCTGCAAAAGTCCAAGTGGGAGATATTGAGGACCTCCCTGTTCCATCAGGCAGAGAGGAAAGTGATGGTGGCATAGCAGAATTGGGAGGTCAGAGAACTGTTATTGTGTCTATGAGGGACCAACCATCTTGGGAGAGGATGCAGTCCTTAAGGTCCAGGAGAGAAGTGGGAATCAGCATTTCCCCATTTTTCCACATTGTGGAGTAACTTGGGAGTCCTGCAGCCCCCATGAGCCACTCATTAGAATCTGGCTCAAGGCTAATAAGCACATTTTCCTCTTCTCCCATACGGAGAGACAAATAGCCAGAGAGCAATTGTTGGCTTTTCCAAGCTTCAAAAGACTGTCTTTAACTGGCTGGCTGGCTCTGGAGTTTAGCACATCTCAGCAGTAAACAAGCAGGCAGGACATGTTCTTTGATGAACTTTGCAGATTTAAACACTCAACTTTAATTACTGAGAGTTTTAGCTTCGGCACAATAAACCAGGGCTCCCGCTTTCCTCCATCAAGGAAGTGTGACTGAAGGCCTCCTGGTCCAATTGCTCTCACTTATCCCCGTCCTCACAGGCCTGGTGGGGAAATATCACTGTGGCTCCAGCCGCCATGAAACGGCAGTGTTATCAATCAAATAAGAAAATAAAGAGTAGGGATCGATGGCTACCACCAACATGGAGACTCCTGGCTTTCAATCAATCCCCTAGATTTCACAGTTCTGCTCTCCTCCCTCCCCTCTCTGCTTTCCTTTTGTCATTTTGCTATATGCAGAGGCTTAGCCAGGGAGATGAATGGTCGATATTTCTCAAGAAATCCTGACTGTTGTTAAGACACCATTCTATGGTAAAGTAGAGCGTCTGGGCTGAAAATAAGTCCTTGAAGCCCCACCCCAGTTGGTCTCTCTCTGATAAAAGAGCCTGATTTTCTACCATTGGCCTCCTCACCCCAAAGATTACACAAAGTAGATTGGAAGATGATGGCTAGTGGCTTGACCTGCCAAAGCCCAGGGCTGCTCAAGCTCCTTCCAAACAGGCCCTCTTAAAGAGGCTCTGAATGGTATCATGGGGGAGGGAGGCAGCCACACCCACTCGCCTTTAACTACAGTCATGGGTTTCAAGTACTAGCATGACTCTCAATCGCTCTTTTTTTAATCTTTAGAAGGACTGCCAATTCTAAATTTAGGGTTCCGTGGTTCTAGTTCCTGTTCTTTAAAGTAACACTACCTCTTTTCCCCACATATAACTTTATTCCAAGCTTGCCTAGGCTGTCCCTTCATTATGCAAGCAGGAACAATCTTTCCAGGCCTGGTGAGTATCTCAGGCACTGACTGAGTCAGTGCCTGCTAGAGATAGGACTCACTCTTGACCCTCCAAATAGAATCAAGATAAGTGGGCAGAATTAACCACCAGAGCCCTAATTACCCCTTTGTTCCCTATTAATGTCTTCATTTCAGCTCCACTCAAATGAATAATCTTCAGAGAAAGTCAGCAGGGCCACCTTGACACATCTGAAGGGAGGGAGAGCAATTTATGGAATGGGAAGAACAGGAGAGAAAAGAGCCTGTAGTTTGGGCTAAAAACCTTTGGCAATTAATCTTCAGAGCAGGCAACTTTCTCTCCCCACTCCCTGAATTTTTAACTTTAAAAATCTGCGGAAGACCTGGGAGCCTCCAAATGTTCAGGAAGTGTAAGTATAGTTCCTCATATATTTATAGAAGGGGAACAACACCTATTCCCAGGCATGCACTGCCTTCCAAATGCTTCTGAACTGCTCTCTAAAGAGAAAATATTGTAACACCGGGGTGGACATTTTCCATTAGTCATTAATTTTCTATATTAAAATTCCACACTATGACATCTCTTCCCCATTCCCCTTTAAATCCATAAACCACTCTACTCAAAACACTACTCTCTTATTCTCAGAATCTAAGTAGCTCTCTGCCTCTCTCCTCTTTTATGGAACTTATTCTCAACAGGTGACTTAGCTCAATCTATCCCATTATCTATAAACCTTTCAGATAGAAAACAGCTGGAAAGGAAACTTCTGAATAGAGCTAAGAGCATCCTCCTAATGTGCTCAGCCACAAATGCATTGAGTTGGTTGTTTATGCAGCCCCAGGTTATTCCTTTGCTTAAGACATCTATGTAGAGAAAATTAAATCAAGAATAAAAACAATACATGAAATCGACCCTGCCCCCTCCTTTCATTCTTGGTGTTAGTGTTAGTTACCCAAATTTGGCCCATTTTCCCCCTCCTCAGTCTTCACGTCTTCCTGATGCAAGTGTTCATCTTGCTATGTACATGCTTCATCCCAGAACATCTGACTGTGCTGATGATAAAGACCCTGGGAGAGAAGGTTGTTGAGATTTTGGGGGAACTTGTTTGTTTTGGAGGCCCATTGTACAACTCTGAAGGTTGCAGCATGGCTTTGCTTGAGAAATTCCTCTTTGATGCTCCAAAGGCTCTCTGACCCATGATGCCCCTCTGAAAGCTGTGGCCCTTGTCAAGGGGGTGACATCTCTTGGGTTTCTCTGCAAAGCTGAATGATCTCCCTACCTTACAAGGCTCCCAGGGGTGGGCTCCTGGGTACTGGTTATATTTCATATGACTTCATAAAGTGCAGGCTTAGCATCCTTTGTTTTCAGAATAATCTCCAAAGTGTCTGCGACCCTGTGGTCTGTAGCAAACTTCCCTTCACCCCAAAGGGATTGCAAACTGAGAAATTATGTACCCTAGATCAAAAGGCTGAAGTTTCTCTGTCCAAATGTAAATGTGAAGTATAAGCCTTTTGTAGGTTGCAAAAGACTTCCACTAGAAGCCAGAAGGGTTGTACCTGGGACCTAAACCTCCTAGGCCTCACCCGAGGCTGACCAGAGTTATTGGGGTACCTGGAGGGCCCCATGCTGAGTAATCACTAAGCCTGGATCTCCCCCCTCTCCACTCCAGAATGTTCAAGGGTCTACCTTCAACTCTCCTGACAGTGTTTCCCCCTTCTCACTTTCTAGTCTGGAGCTGAGACCCTGCCCCCACCCCAGTCTGAGAGAACCCAGAATTTCTGCTTAGACCCACTCTCCCCTTCTCAGTGGTGATGGGCTGGTCCCCCAAACACTCCGGCACTCTTAGAATTTTCTGAGACCTTTCCATATGCCCTGTACCTAAACCTTCCTATGTGTATTGTCTCCCCCAATAAGACTGTGCAGCTGCTTGAGAGCAGAGACTGCCTTCTTTTTTCTATTTGTATTCATTGCATTAGCATAGTCCTTGGCACATAGTAAGCATTTAATCTTTCTTTCTTCTTTCTTTCTTTCTTTCTTTCTTTCTTTCTTTCTTTCTTTCTCTTTCTTTCTTTTTCTCTCTCTCTCTCCCTCCCTTCCTTCCTTTCTCCCTCCCTCCCTCCTTTCCTCCCTTCCTTCCTTCCTCCTTTCCTTCCTTCCTTCCTTCCTTCCTTCCTTCCTTCCTTCCTTCCTTCCTTCCTTCCTTCCTTCCTTCCTTCCTTCCTTCCTTCCTTCCTTCCTTCCTTCCTTCCTTCCTCC
>CM053595.1:91175211-91188111 GCA_028646575.1 Pseudocheirus occidentalis
TGAAGAAGTGAGTTGGAGTTTTTGAGACAGAGAGAGAGAGAGAGAGAGAGAGAGAGAGAGAGAGAGAGAGAGAGACAGAGAGAGAGAATTTCTTTCCCAGCATCTGGAAGCTGATTGAGAAAAGAGATGGAGTTTTCCTGAGACCAGAATCTGGTGAAGGCCACCCAGAAGGCCAGTATTCCTTCTGGGTCCTAGTGCCCCCTGAACTGCTGGAGGACTAAAGAAGCATGACCAGGATAAGACTTTGTTTGTTTGTTCATGGCCTGGCTGATCCTTGAGTTCCAGGCAAAAGAAATGGTGAAGGGTTTGAGATGTGCTGGACCCTGTGTGTGCCAAGGACTGCCCTGAGGACTGGACAAGGACCTGGGAGCTGTCTACCTCTGAGGACTGGACAAGAACCTGGCAGCTGTCTGCCTCTGAATTCGGGTGATTGTTTGGTGGATTCAGGAGGGAGCTGGAACTATGGAAGGAGATCCAGGGAATCAGAGAGACCGCCCAGAGTCAAGATGAAGAAAAGGCCTCCCCTTGGAAGAAACTGAGGTTTGCTGGACACCAAGAGTTGGAGGTTTTGTGTGGTTTTCTAATGACTGTACTAGGGATTAATGATAGTTAGTAATTGGGAATCTAGCTTAGTGACTGACTGCTAGATGAGTAACTGATTAAGTTAATGGTTGCCCCATGAGTGGAAGATTGATATATTGTGAATTGATTGATTGAATGATTAAGTGAGAAGGGTTTCCCCCTTAGGGAAAGCAGATGATTATTCTTTTGTTCCTTGTTCTAAATATTTGTGGCCACTGTAATGAAAACCGTGTGGCCATTCTAATGTTAAGCTGTTATGAACACCATTTTGTGACTTTTTGTGATAAGATGTAATGTTGTGAATATTATTTTATGTTGTGAATGTTTGCCTTGATTTGTAATGGAATAAACAGAGTGATCACTATTACTGTGTAATCCAAATCTTAAAAGCTGTTCATGGTAAGATTCTTTTGGAAATCTGCTTGTGCATGGTGTTATACCCAGATTGCCTTATGCTCCCCCCTCCAAATGGAAACTGTCTCATTTCTCTGTCTCTTTATCCAGTTTGTCTTGGTCAGTCAATTACTCAATAAAGACATATACATTGAATACCTCCTATGGTAAGCTATGGTGCAAAGTGTTGAGTGCTCAGGTTGTTGGACCAGGGTTCAGGCAAGAGCATCCTATATGTAGAATAATTGTTCACAGCTGTTCTTGGGGAGGGGCAGGGTCTGGATACTAGGGAAGGAAGGAAAAAAAAGAGTTATTAAGAATCCACTATGTGCCAGGTGGCAGCCAGGTAGCAGAGTAAATAGAATACCAGGCCTGATGTCAGGAAGACTCAGCTTCCTGAGTTCAAATCTGACCTCAGACAAATAGTGACAGTGTGACCCTGGGTACGTCACTTACCCCTATTTGCCTCAGTCTCCTCATATATAAAATGGACTGGAGAAGGAAATTTCAAAGCACTCCAATATCTTTGCCAAAGAAATCCCCAGAATGCAGTCATGAAAAGTTGGACATGAATGGAAACTGAACAATGTGCCAGGCACTATTCTAGGCACTTTGCAAACGGTGTCTTATTTATTCATTACAACAACCTTGGCAGATAGGTGCTAGTTTTAGCCTCATTTTGTAATTGAGGAAAACAGAAGTTATGTAACTTGCTCAGGGTCATAGAGCTAGTAAGCATCTGAGGCTAGATTTGAACTCAAGTCTTCCTGACTCTAGGCCCAGTGCTCTATAAACTGTGGCACTTAGCCAGCCCGCACCAAGGATCACCTCACCTTTGATCAGGCAAAGAGAATGTCGATCAAGGGTGAGGTAATCCCTATTCCTAATATACCAATCCCTAAAGGGCAGAAACAGATCAGATATTTTCATTGATATATCCCCTAGTAGAATATAAGCTCCTTGAGGGCAGGGACTATTTTGTTTTTGCCTTTCTATCACCAGCACTCAGCACAGTAACTAATAGGTCCTGAATGTGTACTTATCAAATTGAATTGACAATGGGATATAGAGACATGCAACTCTTTTTTAAAATTCCATTTCTTGAAGTTGGAAGATGATGGGAAAGGTTTCTATCCAAATGTCTTTAATTAAGAACACTTCAACTATTCCCATTACTTATGACTAATGAACCTATTTTGATAATAAGGACATTTACATTATAATTATCTGTTGAGAAACTTTTACTGATTCCACAGTGATCTTTTAGTCAGATTATATTATTTAGCTTCTAACTTAAATCAGAAAAAAGATGGGTATTGATGAAGAAATTAATCATCTAAATCTAATTTTCATTGATTAAAGAAATAAAAACTTCAGAAAAGACCTTCTTGAGTATTTGACATGCTGATGTTTATTACTAGGATGATTAATCGGTTGGGACTGGGGGGATAAAATCTTTGTTTTGTAACTCTGGGGATGTAATTCAAATTTGAAGGCCTTCCTTGGGTTTTTACAAGAGAACCTTCTCTCCACTTCAGCCCTCTGGTTTCTATGGTACACTTGGGATCAGGGGGTTCTTCAGGTCAGGGGTAATCCAGGAGTTTGGTAAATTTGTGCCATGGAGAAGCTGCCTCATGTTTGTATGGGGCAGACCTTCTGATCTCTGCTCCACACTTAGGGACCTTTGCCTCTTGAGGTCATGAATATGGGAGATGGATCTACTTTTCTCTCATCAGCCAAGAAAAGACATAGAACAGTCCAGTGTATTTGTTCATTGACCTGGCTATAGAGTACCAGGAGGGTATGGATGTTTGACTGATTCACTGAAGAGACTTGAATAAGATCCTGACTACCTTGATAGGCTAGGAGAGGGGAATGATTCCTTTTCTTATTACCTGGAGCTGCTGCCTGAGCTCTGAATCTGCAATCACAATAATAAGTGGATTTCAGTCTTGACTCCATCAATACCTACCTGTGTGATCTTGGGGAAAATCATCTTGTCTCTCTATCACTTAGTTTTCTCATCTGCAAAATGAAGGGTTGAGCTACATAAAATCTAAGGTTTCTTCTAATCTTAAATGTTAGGAATTCCATTATTCTAGTTAGCCAGTCATCCTTAAACTTAATGCTTTTCTTCTGATATATCCATTTCACCCCTTATATATCTTATTTGTACTTAGTTGTTTCCATGTTGTCTCCCCATTAGACCAAGAGCATCTGGAGATCAGGCACTGTATTTTTTTCTTTCCTTGTATCTCCAGCATTTAGCACAGTGCCTGGAACAAAGTTGGTATTTAATAAATGCTAATGGACTTACCAATTGACTTAACAGAACATCCTCTCCTCTCACTTCCACCCTCTTCCCATATATTCCTTTCAGAGTGGGGTTAGCATAAACCATTCTCCATAATAGGTTTTAAACTCTAGGACCCCAGAAGAGCTCCAAATCACTGAACTATGGGAGAAGTGG
Organism: Pseudocheirus occidentalis; assembly: GCA_028646575.1. Lineage (NCBI taxonomy): Eukaryota > Metazoa > Chordata > Mammalia > Diprotodontia > Pseudocheiridae > Pseudocheirus > Pseudocheirus occidentalis. The sequence continues at coordinate 91,178,657 of CM053595.1, forward strand.
CAATAGCATCCTTCTCAACCAGTCTGACCCATTTATTTTCTCATGTTTTTAAGTTTCTCTACCTGTGGTTAATGTTCAACATTAACCTCAAACATTAGCCTGTAGGGCTAACTAATATTTATGACAAAACAACTAGGCCAGTGAAGTGTTTGGGGATATGATTTAATGACAAGATAAGAAGGACTTCAAATTAGGACCTTGAAGGTACATTTATGCCTCAGTCGGCTATTTTTTACTCTATGTATGTGACACGAGCTTCAAAAGCCCAGTTGAATGAAATGGGAGGAAAAGATCTAGGTTGCATTTGGGAAATTGTGCAGTGCTTTACATGACCCCAGCCAAAGACATTTATTGCAAATGTTTTTCCAGAAATAATGTCTAGAAGTGAATTTTGGAATACCACCATCTCCAAAGACTCAAAATTATGGGAGACCCAAAATGCAATGGGGAAGTGAACAATGGGCCCAAACTGTTTGCCCCATTCTTTTTTCAGGTCAAATATTATAATTATATATGTATATATGTATATACTTTTATAATTATACTTTATTTATTTTAACATCGATCTAAAAAAATTTCGAGTTCCAAATTATCTCCCTCCCTCTTGCCCTTTTCCCACTCATTGAGAAGGTAAGCAGGGATATGGTATCAATTTTATATGTGAAGTCATACAAAACATATTTCCATAGGTGGGAACATTTTAAGTGATGACCTACATGCAGAAAGTATTTTAAGCAAAAGCATTGAGCACATGAAGGATAAGAAAGGGATGTCAGCCTGGAGAAAATGAGGGATGACTGATGGACAGCCTGACAGCTGCACTGGTAGTGACGAGTTATACAGAGACTTAGGGGAGGAACTTTAGCATGCTGGGGAGATCCATGAAAGAAATTACATAGGAAGAGAAGAAGGCATGAATGGGTTGTAATCTGTACCAATGGAATGAATACTCATTGATGAGTTTTCAGACCCATTGAAGTAGAGGAAGAAGAAGAAGAAGAAGAAGAAGAAGAAGAAGAAGAAGAAGAAGAAGAAGAAGAAGAAGAAGAAGAAGAAAACATACATTTAGCTATTTGACACTAACAGAAGCCAATCCTTTTCAAGTATTTCTGTGCTTAGGACTGGAGAATATGAAGGTGCAAAGATAGAGTCCCTGCCTTCTAGGAATTTATAACTTAGGAACTTATGCCCCTAATCATGAGTTACAAGACTCATATGCATGAAATAATTATACAATCCTATGAGACACTTTTGTATCAAGGGCTGCATCTCCTGACTTTGAGTTTCTCTGACTTTAATCTTAAAATGAATGAGATCAAAACATGAATGAGATTTCTCCTTCTCACCTCTTTTTGTCAAGGTCAGACCTTTCTAAGTTAGTTTGGTCCTTCAGAGAATGAGGGAGAGAAAACAAATAGGAGAGAAATCTCACATCTTTTAAATAAGTTATTGTTGCAGACTACTGAGAACAGATAGGAGAAAGATTTTTTAATGGTCATCAGTGATTTATTTTGGTGGCCTTTGTCTTGGGAATAATGAAAAAAGCAAGGCATGGAAAGTAGAAATCAAGAAGGAAAACAATCTCCTATGAACTTTTAATTCTATATGTATACAAAGCAATTACAAAGCTCTGTCTCCCCATACGTCTTTCAGACTGGAGTGATGGATTAGTGGTACTCATGTAAGGTAAGAAGGCTGATTAGAACAGAGGATGGGGCCCTCGATCAATAGGAACACAACTTTCTCATCTTCTGTGTGTCCTCTGGATGAACTATTTACTAGGACTTGATTTTAATTTACTAGTTAACAATTAGAGCCTGTTAAGAGGGAGACTCACTGGCTTTATGCTGCCCAATTATCTTTGGAAAATGTATTTCAGTGATTTGAACTTTTAATTGCAGCTTAAATCAAATGCTCATAGACTCAGGAGCCATTGAGTGGATGGTACAGCTAATGATATACTGCAACCATTGTCACCAGCTTCCAATTCAGAGGGAAAGGGACACAGAGTCAGGAAAGAGCTCCTTCTTTCATTCTTTCCCTCTGTTCCCTGTTCTTTTCAGTTTGAACCTTTGAAAACACTTCTACCATAAATCTACTTCAAAGCTGATACCTCAGCAGTGTCACAGACCCCAAAGCTCATTTCAATCTGGCCTTAAATAGGACATTGGCAAGATTTTGTTTATAGAGATCCATTCCTTATGCTAACCTGCTTTGAGAAGGCCAGAGTATTCATACTCCAACAATTCTGGATCAAGGGGAGCTTTCTTTGGAATTCAAATTCACCAAAGTGGACTCGTGTTTCTGAATTCTTTATGCTGCAGATCTCAGATCTGTAACACAGTTCTGTGGTCTCCCACAGTGAAAAGGGTGTGTCATTGGAACTGATTCATTTTAAAGAGGGGTCATGTGTGAGAGCCAGGAGCAATGCAAGCCTCCTTCAGTCAATTCACTGTGGTTAATGTGGTTAATAAAGATTGCCTTCCTCTTATAAACACTTTCCTGAAGAAAGCGTAGACTAGATGTCTTTAACTTAGGCCATGGTACCATAGGCTAAAGACTTCTAAAAGCAGTTTGATTTCCTTCAAACGAAAAGAGGAGGGAGGCTATTGCAGAATCATGAGAGAGATGGAGTTTCTTAATCCAAAGCAATTCACACAAGTGTTTTCGTTACAGCATCTGCCTCTGACTTGGGAGGGTCAAAGGTCATCCCAGAATCATCAAGAATGTCAGAGCTGGAAGACGTCTTAGAGGTCATGAAGTCATAGGGTCATAGATCTAGAGATGCCAGGAATCTCAGAAGCCATCTAGTCTAACCTACCAGATGAAGAATTTATTCAAGCTAAGTTAATGGAATAGCCAGGCTCCAAGCCTAGGACTCTTTCCAGTATACCAAGGTACCAAAAGTATGTCATAGAATACCAAGGCTAATCGAAAGTATGTAGAAGCCCATTCTACGGCCTTGTTGTTCAATTGTTTCAGTTATGTCTGATTCTTCATGATCCCATTTGGGGTTTTCTTGGCAAAGATACTAGAGTGGTTTGTCATTTTCTTCTCTAACTCGTTTAACAGATGAGGAAACTGAGGCAAACAGACTTAGGTGACTTGCCCAGGGTCACACAGTTCCTACATGTCTGAGGCCAGATTTGAACTCAGGAAGATGAGTCTTCCTTACTTCAGGCCTGATACTCTAACCACTATACCACATAGCTGCCCTTTCTATGGCTTAGTAGACCAAAAACAGGGTACAGACCAGGAGCCAGGGAACCAAATAGAACAGCCAGGGAACCAAATAGAACAGCCAGAGAAGCTGTTCAGTGATAGACTTCTTCTCTCCTTAAAGATGTTCCCATTGTCTTCCTCAGGTAGAATCAGCTAGATGTGTAGATTATCTTATTAGATGTTACTGGAGGATGAATTCTGTGACTTAATTTGAAATTAGTCCCATTAGAGGGGAACTGCACCATTTTCATCTCTTGATGAAGCATCTGTCAGAGGCAATCTCGGAGGCCAACTTAATATTTTGAATACTACTTAATTTTAGGGGGTACTTAAGAAGAAAGACAAGCACTATAGGGGACAGAAGGAGATTGGAAGAAAAGACAGAAAATGCGAAAAATGGAATAAGAGGAATGGACGTAAAATTCAATATGATTCAAAAAAACACTTATTAAGCTCCCATTATCTTATATGCAAGGAACTGCACCAGGCTCTAAGGTAACCAAGGCAAAGTCAGCTCCACCTTCAAGGAGCTTACATTCTAATGGATGAATGTAACTTAAAGCAATGCTATTAAATGTGTTGCTTCAGATTTATCTCTGTCCTCTTCTGATGCTTCAACATGGCATGGAGGTCACTCTGGATTCTCACAGATGATTCTAGTACCATGGGAACTCTGGTAGCTCCTGCCAAATCAGAAAGACTTGAAATATAGACACGGCCACGAATTGTGTGCCATTTAATGCTTCAACTGTATTGCAATTTTTTTTGGCAGTGCCACAACACTCAGGCATGGAGTGGCGGCGATTGGCACCAGTGGAGGGGATATTCATGCTAATTACTCCCAGATTGTTGAAGATTTGATGACGAAAGTTATTTTTTAGCCAGTTTATTTTCAATCCTAGCCAGGAATGTGGTTGTATGTCTGTGTCTCTAACAATCTCCATATTTCTTTTTTCTTTTCTTTGCTCTTTTAAAAATTAAGGTCTTCATTTAAAAAAAAGTTTTGTTGGTGCCTTTACTTTTTAATCATCAGCATTTCCTGATTTTCTCTTCCCTACCCAGTAAGCCTTCTCTGCATCAAAGAACAACAATTAAACATTGAGGCTAACGTTTGATTTCTTTACTTTCCAAGGATGCAGTCTATGTATATGGGAATGTATTTCTATGCTTATGTCTATCTCAGTGTTTTAGTTAGTTGATATATTTCTTTTTTTTCTCCTTTGTATCATATTTAAAAGTTATTGATTCGTTTTTTCCTACATCATAGTAGTTTCAGATATGTTCAGTCTCACTCAGAGAAGTCTTTTCTTTTAGCAAAGAAAAACAGTTGAAGAAAGCCAAATGACAGCAGCTGCATCTGACAGTGTAGGTGACATTCTGTACCTCCCAGGAAAGGCAAGAGGTGCATTTCCTTATCTTTTACTGTGACATTTATCTGCCATCTCTTTTAAGGTATTTTCTTCCACTTTTTTTATTTATGAACTACAGTAGAGATTTTCCAAGGGTATGAGGTTGGTTAGAGGAAAGGGAGTTTGGGGAGTGGGGCTCAGAGGGCATGGCTGTAGAGAGAGAAAGGAGACTGGCTACAAGCTGGCACAGTGTGCAACATGGCTTTTTATTGTATTTGAGCTATTATGGAGAAAATCCTTAGTGTGGAGCTACTGTTCAAGGGCCCAGCAAATAGAGTGGCAGCTGCACTAAGCTCCCACTCGTTACTGCCTTGCCTGCTCCTTAGATGTGAGCTTTCAGTAAAGTGTAAAATCACAGGGAACCAGGCTCAACATGGGTGTTAACTCTGTTTTCCTTCTTGCCTGGTTGGATTTTTATTCTCCATACCTCCTTGCAGCCTCCCACCTTCCAGTCCCCAGGCCTACCCACTTAAAAATGCCAAACTATTCCCAAAGAGATTTTAAAATGTGAGGAGAGAGGGGAAAGCAAATACCAGTTGCTCATTTGCTAATTAGTCCCATGTTACCTTTCTTCTTTGCATTGTCAATGTTGGGGATCATGCTACGCAGGGAGAAAGGAAGGACACAAGCATTTATTAAAAACCAGCTAGGTACCAGGAACTATTCTAAGCACTTTACAAATATAATCTTGTTTGATCCTGACAACAACTTGGGAGGTAAGTGCTATTATTATTCCCACTTTACAGATGAGGAAACTGAGTCAGACAGAGCTTAAGTATCTTGGCCAGGACTGCACAGACACTAAGCATCTAAGGTAAGATTTGACTCCAAGCCCAGCTCTCTATCCCCTGTGCCGCCTAGCTGCCTCTGACCCAGGGGGAAAGAACAAGGATTATTTCCAAAAACAAAAAGGACATCAGAAATGACACTCTGGGTTAAGACATAAGGTCCACCAAATCAAGAGCCTATCTCTGATGGGGAGTCCAAGGGTATATTGTGAGACAGCGTGGGAGGCATCCTCTCTAATGTATCTTTTTTCTTTTTTTTTTTTTTTGGTCTGTGATTTCATTAGTGTGGGAAGTTTCTGGCAAGGGACTGTACCCATCTGCTATACAGGCATCTGCTCTACAACTTACAGTCTTGGATGGTTGTCTGGGGTACCAAAAAGTTAAGTGACTTGCCCAGGGTCACACAGGCAGTATGTGTCTGAAGTAGGACCCGAACCCTGCTCTTCTTGAATCAGAGATCAGCTTTATCCAACCACTCTACCACACTGCATCTCTAATTTCAGTATAATTAGGGACAAACCCCATAGACCCCAAATTCCTTTTCAACAATCCATTGTGTGCTTTGCATTCCTTTTTGGAACCTGTTTGCACATACAATCTATGTTAACTCTTTGAGATCATGGGTTCTATACAGTGGGAGGTTACTTGTACCCATTTGTGGCCCCACAAAAAGAGGTAAAATATTATTGAGCTAGGAGCCTAGACACCAAGGTTTTAGGCTCAACTTTGACCCAAACTTACTGTGTGACTTTGTCTGGGTGATTTATCTTTTCTTCGCCAGCTTCTTCACCTGTATCCATCACCTGTATCAAATAAGGATATGAGTGTTCATATAGGCCTGTCAAGCAGGGTCCATTTGGTTGGGACTGCTTTTGTGGTAGCTCAACATGGAGTGCCCTAGGAGAGGAGGGCACTTCTTTGCCATCAGCTTGAGCCAAAGACATTCTGTGGTAGGATTGAGTCTGATTGAGTCTGATAATAGAAAGGTCTCTGACAGACATTATCTCATTTTGACCCTCAAAGTAGCTCTGTAAGGTAGGTAGGTCAGAATTATTCCAGTTTTATAGATGAGGAAATTGAAGCTCTTGAGAGAGAAATTGAATCCCTTGAGTACCTGTGGTCATACAATTCAGCGTTAAAGCTTGGGCTCCAAACCAATTCGTTTGACTCTGAGTTCTGTTCACTTTCCACAGTGCCCTTGGTCCCCAGGTTCCCAATTTCATATTGGGGCACTGCCCAGAGTCATGGGGACTCAGGCAGCTGTTCTCCGTTGATAAGAGGGTCTGACTAGTGACAGAGTCAAAGAAACCAGCCGTGCCTTATGTAGCTAGCAGTGTCCTTTAAGAGCTAGTGTGGAATATTTGATAAAAATATGATGAGAGATCAGAGGACAGTGAATCCTATTTAGGGGAAAATCTCCTTTGAAAAGCCTAGGGTAGGTCATGTTTTTTTCATGCTTGTCAACTAGGCTGAATAATTTGCTTAAAATAAATAGGGAAGAATGGCAAGTTGGTATACAAGGGGAATGCATCAGACTCTTGCCTAAATGCTCACCTTGTCCCAGCTCTTCTCAAGTGCCTGGCCAGGAAGCACGGAGCTTTATAGCCTCTTCCTTATTAAGGCCAGCCTGAAGACTTCTTGGCAAAGTCACAAGAACACTCTGGTCTTGGCCTATTCGTGAATTTCCAATGCAAACAGATTTGATTCATCAGTGAAGTTGAGAAAACCCAGGCTTCACATTTGTCAGATTCTGAAACACCAGCCAAATGAGTTTAATACCTTCTCATTGTTGTCTTTATTAAGCCTCTGTTAAGCCAATCTTGGATAATGATGCTGCTCTGTCAGCGGCCTTTTAATAAAGTAAGCTTGCCTGTGAGATAACCTCTCTAGGGAGACTGAGTTCAGGCCTGCAAGGGGCTGAGATGCTGGTGATGGCCCTGAGATCTTAGCTGAAGACACAGGGAATGGTGCTAATCGCTTCCTTTCTGTGATACTCAATTATGTCTGATAGGAGGGCTTTGGAAATGAGTTTTCCTAGGCAGCTGACAATCCTCTCTGTCCTTCAGACACTTAGGAAGACTTCAGACAGTTAGGGAATCTACCTCTTCTTGTTCAGTTGTCATCATTCTTGGTAGCAAGACAGCTTGTGTAAAGCACAAGTCTTTAACTTACCTCCCTCACGTGTGGCCAAGAGTATGGATGAGTAGGGGAACTCCACCGGGACCAGCAAACTCTCCCTGTCCCTCTCGTCTGTTAGCCCTCAGATTACTGTAAAAGGATGGCTAAAGACTGGGAAAACTGGAAAGTGTGTCCTCAGACTCTCTCCATAATTAGCACCCAGGATCTTCATTTTCTCTCACTGGGAGACCATGTATCTAGAGCTTTTAGTTATACCTCGGATTCCAACATTCTACTTCCCTCAGTAGTTCACCTTCAACTAGCTACATTGAACCACAGTATCTTAGAATTTCAAGTCACTTCAGTGGTCAAATAATCTTGTTTGTGCCTGAATAAGAACACAACATTTTTTTGGTCTTTTTTGAAGAGGGGGAAGCAGGGCAATTGGGGTTAAGTGACTTGCCCAAGGTCACACAGCTACTGTGTCAAGTGTCTGAGGCTAGATTTGAACGTAGGTCCTCCTGACTCCAGGGCCAGTGCTCTATTCACTGTGTCACCTAGCTGCCCCAAAACACAACATTATTGACAAAAAGTTATTCTTCCTTTGCTTGAAATCTCTACTAATAAGGAAGGAAATAAGTGTTTATTAAGCACCTACTACATGTAAGTCACAGTGCTTTACAAATACAACAGTTCTGGGATTATTGGTGTTAGTAATACTCTCATTTTACAGTTGAAGAAACTGAGGCAGATAGAGGTTAAATGACTTACCCAGAGTCACATAGCTAGTCACACAGCCAGTATGTGTCTGACACTGGATTTGAACTCAAACCTTCCTGACTCCAGGTCTGGCACTCTCAGCCACCTAGTTCCCTCTAATGAGGAATCCAATTTCCTCCCAAAGCATCCTGTTCTTCATGGGATAACTCTAATTGTTTGGAAAGTTTTCCTCACACAGAGCTGAAATCTGCCTCCTTTTCACTTCTACTTGCTGCTTACAATTCTCCCCTCTGGGACCAAGGAGAACAAACACAATACTTGTGCCCGAAAGCTCTTTAAATACTTGAAGACAAGTAACATGTACATCCACTGCTGCTAGGTGGTGCAGGGGATAGAATGCCAGACCTGGAGTCAGGAAGATTCATTTTCCTGAGTTCAAATCTGGCCTCAGATACTTCTCAGCTATATGACTTTAGACCAGTCACTTAAATTATTTACCTCAGTTTCCTCATCTGTAAAATGAGCTGGAGAGGGAAATGGCAAACTACTACAGTATCTTTGCCAAGAGAATCTCAAATGGGGTCACGAAGATCAACACAACTGAAACAACTGAACAACAACAATAACAATGCCAAGGGAAGTCAATCATTGTCATAGGGCTGGCATTCTTTGCTTATCATAGATGAACATATTTGTAAGAGACCCAAGATATCTTTTTTTTTAATAAAGGGGCGTGTTTATTTATGTTTACAAACAGGTTTCAAAACAAAAGGAAAACATGTATGCTACTTACTAACCTTTGTTTTTTCCCCAAAATGCCAACAGCCCTCATGCTGTATGAAGGTTTTCTTAAGATTTATTAGAAAAATCAAAACAGTTCACTCACAGTTCACCAAGACATCACTAAACTAACAGGTTTAGACAAAAACAAAAAGGACTAAGGTTTTGTTGTATTTTGATTTAATTCAATTTGCCTGAAATAACAAAAGCATTTCAAGCAACTTTCATTCCGTAATTTGATGTCCCGCATTAAACAATCTACTAAATTCTGAACAAAAAGTTATTTAGCAAGTTTTTCAAAAATTTTAAAAATTAAACAGTTGTTTTCAAAACCATTAAGTAGTAAATGTATTTAAGAAACTAATTAGGACAGAGGCCATAACTTCATTAGGACACTGCTGCTCATGTTTTCACAAAG
>CM053595.1:91188611-91215005 GCA_028646575.1 Pseudocheirus occidentalis
ATTATATTATATTATTATATCATATTATATTATTATAATATTATTAATAAACATTATTAATTACTAAAAGCAATCTGTGATCAAAGGATATGAACAGGTAATTTTCAGTGGAAGAAATCCAAGTTATCAATAGCTATATGAAAAATATTTTGCATTATTAATAGAGAAATGAAAATTAAAACAATGCTAAGGTTCCAGCTTACACCCCTTAGATTGGCAAGTTTGACCAAAATGAAAATGGGAAATGCTGGAGAGGCTGTAAGAAAACAGGCACATTAATTCATGGTTGTTGGAGTTGTGAACTGGTCCAGCCATTCTGGAAAGACAATTGGCACTATGCCCAAAAAGCTATTAAACCATACATACCCTTCGACCTGGAGATACTGCTACTAGGTCAATATACCACAGAAAATAAAGAAAAAGGGAAAGGACCCAGATGAACAAAAATATTTATAGCAGCTCTTTTTTATTATAGCAAAGAATTAGAATCTGAGGGGATGCCTATCAATTAAATAATGACTGAAAAAGTTAAAGCATATGAATGTGATGGAATACTATGAATACTATACTGTATACTATGAATATTATGCTGTAAGAAATAATGAAGGGAATGGTTCCAGAGATACCTGGGCAGACTTGTATAGATTTATGCAGAATATTTATGCAGAATAAAGTGAGTGGAAACAGGGGAACTATTTATACAATGAAAACAATAATGTCAAAACAAACAACTTCAAAAAACTTAGTAACAGTAATTACACAATGATCAAACTCACTTCCAGAGTGATGGATAATGAAACATACTAGCCATCTCCAGATAGAAAGCTGATGAACTCAGAGTGTTAAGTGCTACATAAATGCATATATATTCATGTGTGTACACATATGCATAAGTCCACAAGTGTGTGTACATATATAGAACACTGACCACATGCATTGGCCATATGTGTGTTTATAACATGTTTATAACACAGATTTTGTTTTTATTTCTTTCTCGATGGGTGTAGACAGAGGAAGGTGAGAAAAAGTGGATTTCCATTTTTTAAAGGAAACATACATATACATTTGATGAGGAACCTGTTGTAACATGTATTTACCTGTTTTATCAATGGAATTTCCAGATACAAATGTACCTCACTTCATGAAAACCAGCTCCATAAATCTAGATTTACAGAAAAGCTAAACTAGAGGGTAAGTCTTTGCTCTGTAAAGAATTCACCACATGATTCCTTTAAGTAATGAGAGTCCCCTGGCACATTTAAAATAGAATCAACTTCACAAAAGTTTAACCTAATAAACTTTTTCAGAATCAGCCATTACATAAAAGTATACTTGCTTAAAATTGGATACAACTATATTATGAGAATCAGTAAGCAGACCTTAATCAGTGTTACCAAACAGAAGAAGTAGCCTGTTTATCCCTGCTCCTACATTTCTGAAAGAAGAAAGAGAAGGAGGAAGGGAGAAAGGCAGGAAAAGGCCCAGGGGGTAGAAATATAAGCCCCCAAAGAATTAGGGCTATGGCTCAATATTTCTGAGACATAATAAAACCGTATCTCTAATTCTAACGCACTATTTAAACGTTAACTATTATAATAATCCTTTTTTTCTATCCTGCAACCACCACCTCATCTCAAGTCACGGAGGAATGGCTCATATGTCAATGATGCTTTCAGGTTTACAAAACACTTCCCTCACAACAGCCTTAGGAGGTGGGTGGTATTTTATTATCTCCATTTTATAGATGAAGAAAAGGAGACTCAGATTCAAGGGCAATAATAGAATAGAGGTCTTCTGACTCCGAATCTATTCATGCTTTGTCTAATAATACTCAGTCCTTCCAGATGGAATCAGTCAATGGTAAAATGCTGTATCTGCCATGCTTTCCTCCTATCCCTCCTACAAAGATCAGAATTCAGGAAGAATTGAATGAATGAACGAGTAAACCAAAATGGTACAGCCTGAGAAGGGAGTGTGTTCTGGGGTGTGCTGAGAATAACAACTGACATATCTATAGCATTTTGTGTACTGATATGCACTTTCCTCACAATAGCCTTGCCAGATAAACGGTGTGAGTATTACTATCCCTACTTTTCAAATGAGGAAATTAAGGCTCAGTTAAGCAATTCCCCCAAATTCTATGTAGCCTATTAGAAGCAAAGCCAGAATTTGAATCTATTGATTCCTAGTCCAGTGTTAAATATTCTTTCCAAAATGAACGAGCAGGGTGTAGTAGAGCTGACCAGACTTTGATCTGTGGGACTATTACCAGCTCCCCTAACAGAGAATAATCAAGGCTACTCCATTGTGTGAACTCAAAGATTCCTTTTAGTTCTGATATCCTTAGAATCTTTGATTCCCAGAGCTCCTTCTCTAGGTTGCTTCATGAGACATGCTCTATCTTGTGGAATTGGACCCTATTCTTTTTGAAAGGGACCTCACTGTGCCCCAGGGAAGATTAGAGATAACTAACTCATTTCTCTAACAGGGAGGGGTTGAATCCTAGAGGGAGGTTGGGGTAAGGGGTAGGAGCACTTCGTGGGCCTTCCTCGGTTTTGTTCAGGGGCAGAGAGGGTTCTGACCCACAGGAATGGAGCAGTGTAATATAATAGAAGGAGCACAAGGCTGTAAAACAGGTGTAGTGAATAGGGGGCTAGATCTGGAGTCAAGAAGACCTGAGTTCAAATTCCACTTCAGGAAATTACCAACTATGTGGCCCTGAGCAAGTAATTTCACGTCCTTGAGCTCGCTTACTCATCTCTAAAAGGAAACTGGAGTTGATGACCTAAGGCTCCTAGTCCTAGCTTCTGCCCAAGCTACCTGTGTACTCTAAAAACACCAAACACTTAATCAACATTTGTTTACCTGAAATGAATTGATCAGAAAGAAGTCACCTCTCTGAGCCTCAATTTCCTCTTCCTTACAATGAAGCAGTTAAACTAGATGATCTGAAAGGTTCTTTCTAATTCTGTCATCCTAACAACCTGTGATTCTCAGAGTTCTTTCCCTGTGGTACTTTGTGGGGCATGTTGTAACTTGTGGAATGGGAGCCCCATTATCAATCTGAATCTGTAATAGTGTCTGTAACCCATTAGATTTCTAAAAAGAGAATAAATCTGTGATTATGTCTATACACTACAGTCACACTTAAGCTTTGACTGGTCCACTTTTTCTAAATCCAAACATGAGTGAGAGATGATTCTTGAGCTTTCAAAATGACTTATAAATTCTGCTGCCCCCCCATTCATAACATCTACCAAATACTCTATCTCCAAACCTGCTTTCTCTTGCCGAGTCCTGTCATACTTTCTGATGTGTGCCAATCCAATCCTCCATAGAAGGGAGATGGGGGGGGGGCAATAAACATATGAAGAATCCAGTAGAGTAAGTTCTATGGGGCATAATATTCCTTTGAAAGGTTTTGACAAGCCTGAATGGCAGAGACTGGGAGGTGATTGTCTGCTGTCACTTCTAACTGATAGTTATGCCAAGAAGCATGGACTGGTAGAGCTTTGACCTTGCAAAGAGAGTGATCTGTCTTCATGGAAACGGATTGTCACATGTACATGTCTCAATTTCTCAGAGGAGGAGCTGGGGCTGTAAGGGAATGGAGCCTTGGACATTCCTAAGGAGGAAAAATGTGTGGTGCCTCTGGGTTCTCAGCAGTAGCTAAAATTAACCCTGAGCACCCCTGAGGGGGGAGGTTAGAAATAAACAAATTTCCCTCCAATTGCACTGATCATTCATGCAAGCCCCTGTTCCCATGGCAGCCAGGCTCCAAATGAAACCTCGGGTCTCTACCGGGACCTAAAATGCCACTCATTTTCTTGCCACAGTGAGTCTTCCCATTTGTCTGCAAGGACAGAGATGTTCGCCTTTGGAGGCATGGTTCTGCAAGGCTGGGAGCACATTCTAGCATCAGACCTTTCCTTACCCATGGCAGAAAAGGTCAAGCATTGCTTAGGGACATTGCCCCAACTAGAACAGATCTAGGTAAGACGTGTCCTGTTTCACACCCGTCACCATCATAGGAAGCACTCCTCCATAGAACTCAGTTCTTTCTGAGGCTGGGAACATCACCGGTTGTGGGGAGCTGTCCAGAGCTGAAGCTCTTTCTGTTGCTCCAATGGGTAGAGATACTGTCTTTGGAGCCAGTGAGTCAAATTGGGAAATAGGAAGCTTATAAGTTATGCTCCAGCTTTTTGAGATACCCAATTCCTTTAATTGACCTTAAACCACACTCAGCTGTTTTGTCCTTTGGATTCTGTTGCTATGTTACTGACCCATACTTCTAGGTAATCGGACATACCTGCTCCTGCATCTAGACTCTCCTATTTGCTACTTGGTAACAACCATGATCCTTGGTCACAAGATCATAAATCTAACTCAGAAGCCATCTAAGTCTAACTCCCCTCATTTCACATTTGAGTATGCTGAAACTCAAGGAGGTTAGCTGACTTGCACAGCTATTAAGTGTCTGAGGCCAGATTTGAACCCAGCAAAATGAGTCTTCCTGACTCCAGGTCTGTATTATCCACTGCACCATTAACTATTCTTGGGCTTTATGCTTCTATTTTTAGTCTCTTGTCATTCAAATTGTCATCATGGCATAGATCCCTGCCCAGGCCAGGCTGCCCTGACATCACTGAAGCCCACTGCAAGTAGGGCTGCGGAAACAATATGCTCCTTGATGCTTAGTCATAACAGAAAAAACTGTGATCAGTTTGTTGTTTCAATTGCAGTATTTCTGAGTTGTTGGCTAAGCTGTTTCACTCTCTTTGTGCTGACAATTCAAAAGGAAATTTATCTATGGGAATCTGGAGAGGCTGTGAAAGTCGCAAACATATGAGTCTGATGGAAAACACTGACTGAAGCCCAATATTAGCTTATTAGAGAATATAAATGAAGCACAGATAAGCTCAGAACCGATCTTTGCTATCTGCCAAAGATAGGGTTTGAGTGACAGGAGGAGCCATGCATTACTGGATGGCCGAATCTAGCTATTTTGGGAGGTGTCATACAAATGGATACTGTTCTAGAAAGCAAACAGAACCCATGTGCTCATTGAAAATGGTCTCCCACTGACGGCTGCTAAGAGGCTCTCTGAGCTGGTCACCTTCGTGGGTGGTGCACAGCTCCTGCTAAGCAAGCACAGGCTTCATACCCAGCTGGAATGTGTGTCTGGTTTTTTCAGATTAGAGCTTTGTCATCCCCAGGGTGGGCATGGGAGTTGGCTGGTGGGGGATGCTTTTAAAATAGCATAGATTCTCCTCTGTCTATAATTTCCTAGGCTTTGGGAGAATCATGGGATTTAGAACTAGCAGGCACTAGAAATCAGAGATCATCTAGTCCAGCCCTTTCATTTTGCAGAGAAGGAAACTGAGGCCCATAGAAAGGGCTTGTTCAAAGTCATATATCTCACAAATGAAAGGGCCAACATTAAAATGTAGGTCTTCTAATTGCAGATCTTGTGTTCTTTCCTCTGCCTTAGAAAAGATGATCTTAGAAGAAACTCTTTCAGGAGAATAATCTCATAGCCAAGAGAGATAGCTAAGTAATGCCATGGATAGAGAACTGGGCCTGGACTCTGGAAGATCTAAATCCAAATCCAGCCTCAGGCGCTTACTAGTTATGCAGCCTTTGGCAAGCCACCCTCTGTCTGACTCAGTTTCCTCATCTGCAAATAGGGATAATACAATCACCTATTCCCCTCCCCTCCCCGAGTTTTTGTGAGGATCAAATGACATAATGTCTGTAAGAAACTTAGCACAATGTCTGGCACATAAGAGTGCCTTTCTATAAGTGCTCATTTCCTCCCTTCCTTCCCTCTCTTTTCCCAGTGAAATGAAAAGCAAGGAGAGTTGGGGTGGATGGAAGAGGGCAGAGCAACAATTCTGGCATTAAAAAAAAACAAATCCCAAGTGCTCCTGGGAATTTGTGGTCATTTCTTCAACAGCGTCCCTGTCTAAAGGAATAGAATTTATGGTGTCCAATCCACGAACATGGACTTGGTGCTAACAATGTGCTCCACCCCAGGGCTCACAAAACATAGACCTGAGCAGAATGTTTCTAGGTTAAGACCAGACCAGAGTCAGAAGGCCACAAATTGGATCCATCTTGTATTTTCACAAATTTATAGGACCATATGATTTAAGAGCTATTAAAGATCAACTAGTCTAATCTCCCTCATTCAGCAGATTAGGAAAATTCCAGAGAGATTGGCTGCCTTGCTCAAAGTCAGGCAGGTAGAAAGCCTAGGTCTGAAACCAGATCTTCTAACTGCAAATTCAGTGTTCCTGTCACTGTAGCATGTCCTGTCCTCCCCTCTACCTTGTCAAAACAGTCAGTTACCATGCCTACTTACAAGCCATTTCTTGGTAGCAGGGAGAAAACACTGACCTGACTTAGTGTGGCTTGTTTATTAGGGTAGAAATCTCTAGCAGTGGAGTTGGGTATAGCACTCAGCTTTATTTTATACAAACCCATATATGATAATGGTCATTGCTGCAGAAAGTCTGGAGAAGAATTTCTACTGTGACCAACTTCTCCTGTTGTTCAGTTATTGTAAAGCCTTTAAATGTTTAAGAAATAGAGCAGTTGGAGCTCTGTGAACAGTGGTTAACCAGCTACTCTGTGTTTCAAAGAGCATTAGAAAACAAACTTAGAAGAAAGTAGAACATGACTTTCCATTAGCAGTATTAGCTGTGTGACCTCTGGCAAATCACTTAACCTGTCTGAGCCTCGGTTTCCTCACCTGTAAAATGAGGCTTATAACATTTGTACTACCTAACTCACAAGGGTGTGGTGAAGAAAGCATTTTACAGACATTAAAACCCTATTAAAATATTATTATGCATTTTAAAATCCATCCAGCCTCTCTCAACCCTCCTGTATTTCCACTTCTATTTCCTACCTGTCTTTCTTCTCTATCAAATTCTTTCCTCTTTCTTCTCTCCTGTGTGTCTCCCCCTTTGTATGTCTTCACTCTTCTTCCTCCTTTTTTTCCTTTCCCATTTCTTCTTTCTCTTCCCATTGACCAATGATCACAGTAGTGAAATGAAGAATATTTAAATATGTGTTATTTAATGAGAAGTTTCATGTTCTGTTTTTAATAATTTTAATTAAAAATAAGTAAGCCACACTTTTTTTGTATTTCTCTAAGTTGACAGGGGCGCCGATTAAGTCACTTTTTGCATATAGCTCTTGACTGAATTTTTTTCCTTAAGGCAAGTTCCTTTGCCCATGATGTACAGTGAACTTCTATCTGTCCATTTTCTGTTTACAAATGGAGTGTTATGTTTAATATATACCATTTTGGTTGCAGGAAAACCACCATATATATCATATATGAATTTTCAAAGAATTAACATATAATAAAATATTTTTGTTGCTGTTGTTCAGTCATTTCTGCTGTGTCCAATTCTTCATGACCCCATTAGGGAGTTTCTTGGCAGAGATAATAGAGTAGTTTGCCATTTCCTTCTCCAGCTCATTTTACAGATGAGGAAACTGAGGCAAACAGGGCTAAGTGACTTGTCCTGGGTCACACAGCTAGTGTCTGTGGTCACATTTGAACTCAGGTCTTTCTGAGCCCAGACCTGGCACTCTAACCACTGTACTACCTAGTTGCCCATGCAATAAGATATACTTCACATTAAAAATTAGGCTGAACTTGGATGGCTAGGTGGTGCAGTGAATAGAGTACAAGCCCTGGAGTCAGCCTCTGAGTTCAAATACAGTATGAGACACTTAATACAAAAACTAGCCATGTGACCTTGGGCAAGCCACTTAACCCCAATTGCCCTACCTTCCCCCCTCCAAAAAAAAAAAAGCAAAAAAAAATTAGGCTGAATGGAATTTAGTCTTTGATGACTCAAACAGCACACCGAAGAGTCAGTGCGGTGTTATATTGCAGAACAAGCTTTGTTTTAGAGTCAGATTACCTCGAGATTTCAGACTTCTCCTCTCAAGACCTCAGTTTTCTCCTCTGTAAAATAAAAGGGCTAACTAAATAATTCCCAAAGTCCTTTCCAGTCTTGACATCCTATGTGCTATAGTGTCAAGTGCACTGGATTTGGAATCAGAGGACCTGAGTTCTAATCTGACTTCTGTCATTTAGTATACATTTGACCTTGGACAAGTCATTTGACTTTGTTCAGTCTTTCAGTCATGTCCAATTCTTTGTGACCCCATTCGAAGTCTTCTTGGCAAAGACACTGGAGCTATTTGCCATTTCCTTCTGCCACTCATTTTATAGATGAGAAAATTGAGGCAAAAACGATTAGTGACTTTTCCAGGGTCTTTTCCAACAGCTTGGTTAGTGTCTGGGCTCCCATCTGGACTCAGGCAGAGGAGTCTTCTGACTGCAGGCCAGCCTGGCACTCTGTGCACTATGGCGCCACCTAGCTGCCCTGGACTACAACGGGCCTCAATTTCCTTGTCTGTTTAATGAAGAGACTGCCAAATTTAGATGGCCTGTGTGCCTCCTTCGTGCTCTAGATTTATGAACCCATAAATTCTTGCAGTGTGATTATCACAAAGACCGGTTATCGCTGTACAGGACCAAGACGGTCAATAGTCTGATTGTCAGAGTTTCAGCTGTTTGGGACTCTGGATATATGAGAATTTACTGTGATCAGATGACAAGAAAGAGAAGAGAGAGGACAGGACAGAGTAGAGGGAGAAGGGAGAGAAAGGAAGAAAGAGAAGAGAACCTCCCCTTCACTATTAACAAATGCCCCTGGGAGGAGGGGACCTGAGGAAGGCAGTTCTTTTTCTGGCAGCCTGACGAGGAGCAGACATTGACCCCTCTGTAGAGTGGGGCTCCGCAGCATTATAATATATGTAGTACTCACAGATCAATAACTCCAGGAGCATCCGCCCCCCTCCTGCTAGAGTGTAACTCAATTAACATTACACAGTAAGGGGCAGGATTTCCACCTTCATCCCACTGCACATATCAGAAAATATGGGTGATTTTATTACATGAGATTGCCATGTCATATTTCTGCTGAACAAAAGGATAACTGAAATAAACATAAATAATTCAGTGACACAGGCTGGTGGTGCATGCAAGCAGAATTCCTGGCCCTTTTCTTCCAAGATTCAGGTCTTTAATGGATTTAGCATTAGAGGGGTATCCTTGAGGCTCAGAACTTGTAACTGTTTCTCTTCCAGGATTTAATTCCTAACATTCATTGAGCACTTTAAGGTTTAAAAAACACTTTAGATATCTTATCTCATTTGATCCTAGCAATAATAAGGAAGTAGGTGTCATTCCCATTTTAAAAAACAAGGTTACTGAGGTTAAGATTGGTTAAGTGACTCACCCAAGGTCACATAGTAAGCTTGTGAGGTCAAATTTGACTCCAGAATCAGAGCGCTATCCACTGCACCACCTCACTGAGATTTACTAGGGTGAATGTGAGCACTGATAGCATCCCATTTCCCCCAAAGTCAAACTATCTCAATATCAACAGAAGGAAGCACAGTGAAGATGCTCACTAGCCCAGAGTAAGGGCCTAGTAGGGAACAGGCCCAAGGAGCCAGGTAGAGTAGACACCCAAATCTGATTTACTCCATGGTCCCCTTCCCCTCATCTTAGTCCCTCCTCCTCGAAACCCTAAAAGTTATCAAGTTGGATAACAACAGGAGTCTCCTGCTCACTGATTCCTTCCCGGCTTAAATAAATGTTGTGCCATCTGATCAAAATGTTGAGATTTCACCTTTACTTTGAGATGTGTGGGTGTTTTATAACCATAGCATTTTGGTTAGCTAACATTCCCCAAACAATAGCAGGAAGCAGGAAAATACAGAAGTATCAGACTATGTCAAGAGATTAGGTTCTACCCCCAGCTTTGCCTCCAAGTCACTGTGTGATGGGTCAAAGCATTTCTTCTCTCTGACCCTTAGTTTCTACATCTGAAAAATGAAGGGGTAGAACTAGACAGGCCCTTTCTTATCTAATAGTCAGTGATGCTAGGAAAATCCTTTCCCCACCCCCACTGGCCTCAGTGTTCTTCTCTGTAAAATAAGGCAGGTGGGGAGGGTCTACACTACATGACCTCTAAGGTCCCTTTCTGCCCTTAGACCAGGACTCCAAGCCCACAAAGACCTACGGCAGACAGCTAATGGAAAGTTCTGGGGTTTTGCCCACCATCTCCACCCAGGACTCTCACACACTGGGGGCTAAGTATAGAGTAAAAACCAGAGTGTTTCCATGGATATGGATTAACTGGGAAATGACCCCAGACCGTTAACTACTGCTGCCAGCTGACCCACTAACTCCCAGGGCATGGGGCCCAGCCGGGAAAGGCTCTTTGGCTCTACCAACCAATTATTTTTCAGGCCACCCGAATTCTGAAGTTCAGTGAACTCCAAGTCTCCTACTGAATTCACTGTCTGCCAGCCACAGACATAAACAGAAAGCTCTTCCTTGGGTTAACTCTTTCTGAACTGAATAAGAAAAGGAATTGTGAGGTAGAAGGTAGCCAAAAGTAGATTCCAGCATAGCTCTGTAGCTAACTATGATAGGACTAACGCCTACCAAGGCTATCTCCCTTTAATCCTTCCTCACAACATGAATTAGTCTAATTTTTCCCTAAAAGGAGACATTTCCCTAAAAGGTTGGGGAGAAGGGGGTGGAAGAGAAGGAGAACCTGGTAGATAGTGGTCCTGTCACATTAACCTTTCCCCCTCCCTTTAGCTTGTTCATCCTATGACCCTACCACCATTTTCCCCATGTCTTTCCCCTAGGCAGCCACGACTTAGAAAGAAGAATACTGGATCTATTATCCAGACACCTGAACTTCATTTCCAGTCCAGTCCTTTCCTAGATGTGCTATCCTGACTAGCCTCTTAACCTCAGTGAGCCTGCCTTTCAATCTGTACAATGGGAATAAAAATACTTCTTAAGAAAAGTACTTGGTAAATTTTAAAGCCTCGAAATACAGGAATTATGATTCTTTCGTTTTCTATTTCTTCTCTTTTTAACTTCCCTTCAGCATTTCAGGTTCATTTCTAGTAAACCCTAAATGCACTGTCAGGGGCTAAAGATATAAGATTAAAATCTGGCTCCTCTCCTTTTTTTTCTGTCATGTTATCAGCTCTCAGATGGCAGGGATCCTGTCTTCCTCATATGATCAGATGCTCTCAAAGGACAGAAATCCTGTCTTCATTTTCCCAGTCTCTCCCATAGTGCCTAGGACAGATTCACAAAGACCTGGGTTCAAGTCTTGGTTTTTGATGCTGTGACCAAAGATGAGTAGCTTAGTTTCCTCATCCATAAGATAGGGATAACAGTGGCACCTGCTACACAGAGTTGTGACCTTGTGTGTGAAGTAAGGGCTATTTTAAAGTCAGCTATTCTCATAATACTCCATGGAAACTATTAAAGTAGAGAAGTGCCCATGCCCCAGTGTTCCGCTTACTGCTAAAACTTCTCAGGGCCACCCTCACCCTCAACCAAGGCATTTACAAATCTCCCCATGACTGAACTCTGCCCCGGCTCTCTCCAGAGGAGAGACAGCACTACTTTTTTGGAGAAAGAAATGCTCCTGAAATTAAGCTTTCCTGTTGCTTCAGGACAAAAGGTCACATTCTACAGGAAGGCTCACCATCAAAGACTGCATCGAGCATGTCTCTAATTAGGGCTCTACACACAACCAGCCTCTTCATCTAGGCCCCTTAACCAATTACGCCCCCACCATTAGGCAGAAGTGTATAATTTACAAGCCTCTCCCTCCACAGGCCTGATTGAAGGGCTAAGGACTTAGGGCATCTGGAGCCCTGGCAAAGTGGCAGGCACAGAGAATTTCAGGTGGTAGGGCACCTGAGATGGTATGCCAGCCTTCTCAACAGTGCCCCCTGGGAACAGAATAGGGAGAGAAGAGAAATGGACGTGCTTCAAGGTCTCAGTGGAAGAAATAGTGACTTCAGATGCACAAAATCAGAGCATTTGAGAGTTTTTGAAGAAACTTCAGTAAGGAGCTAGTCCAATCCATACCTGAAGGAATTTATACCACATATAATCAAGAAATGACCATCTTATTTCTGTTTGGAGATTTTTAAAGGGGCTAGGAGGGAACTCACCATCTTCTGAGGCAGCCTATGCCATTTGGGAGGCAGTTTTAATTGTTAAAGACTCTTTCCTGACACCTGGCACCAAGCCTAACCCTGCCTTGATAATGCCACACCCCCATTGTTCCTGGTTCTGCTTTCAGACAAAACAGAACAAATAGGATCCTTTTCAACGTGACCACCCTTCAAATGCTTGAAGACAGCTATCCTAACACCCCTGAGTCTTCTCTTCTCCATTCTAAGTATCCCTAGGTCCTCCACAATTAAAGAAATAATAACTAACATTTACATAGCGCTTCCTATGTGCCAGGTAACTATGCCAAGCACTTTACAATTATTATCTCATTGATCCTGGGAGGTAGGTGCTAATTCCCCTCATTTTACAGATGAGAAGACTAAGGTAAGTGACTTGCCCAGAGTCATCTAATTAGTAAGTGTCCATGGACTAATTTGAATTTAGATCTTCCTGACCCCAAACCTGGCCTTCCATCCACTGTGCCACCTACCTTCCCCTGGCCTCCTGTGTTGTAGGTTCAAGGCTCTTTCCACCCTGGTTGCCCTCCTCTGAACATATCAATGCCCTTCATAAACCATCGTACTCAATCCTAATACTCCAGATGAGGCCTGACAAAAAAATGGCTCAACAGGGTTGTAACTGACCTTTTATTGGGGAAATACGTTCCTTCTTAATGCAGCCTGAGATTGATTTCACTTTTTTGACTACTGTTTCACTGTGGGCTCTCAGCTTTTGGTCCTCTAAAATCCCAAGATCTTTCTGAGAACAACTTCTGTTTAACAATGCCTTCCCCTATCTTGTGCTTGTGAAATGGATATTTTGTTCCCAAGTACAAAACTGTACATTTACCCCTCTTAGATTTCATCTCATTAGAACTGACCCAATGTCCTAGCTTTTAAAGGTCTTTTTGAATCCTGACTGCCAATCAGTGACGAATCCTCCAAACTTTCTGTCATTTACAAGTTTAATGGGCATGCAATCTATATGCCTTTATCCAAGTAATAGGAAAAAAAGTTGATTGTCACAGGACCAAGCACAAACCCTTGGCCGTGCCATTGGAGTCCTCCCACCATCCTGGCAATGAACCCCTAATGCTTTGAATATAGTCATCCAACTAGTTTTCCATTCATCTGATTATATGATTGTCTCTAAACCATATCTTTTCCTCTTCTCCACTAGAATAGTCTGGGAAATTTTATTAAAAGACATGCTAAAATTTAGGTATACTATATCCATGTAATTCCTCTCATCTGCTACTTCAGTAGAATCTGTGTAAAAATGACTCACTGTGGCCTGCCTGCCAGGAGTGAGGTGGAAGTGGGTTGGGGAAGGGAGTTAGCTAGTCCATTAAGAAACATTTATGGAGCACTTACTAGGCCAGGCACAGTCCTAGATACTAGGGATATGGCGAAAGGCCAAAAATGTGCTATGCCTGCCTTCAAGGAGCCCACATTCTAATGGGAGGGACCAAAGGTAAACAGATGATATAAAAGATATATATAGAGAGAGAGGAGATGGAAGGAAATCTTCAGGGAAAAGGCATCAGAGGAAACTGGGAGATGGAAAGAATGTATGGGAAGGGGAGGAGGGACAGCTGGAAAGTCCTCCCGAGGGAAATGGGATTTGAACTGAGTCTCAAAAGGAAGCAGGTAGGCTAAGAGGCAGAGAGGAGGGGAGAAGGCATTCCAGGGCTAGGGAACAGTCAGTGTAAAGGCATGGAGATGAGAGGTAAGTGTTGTGTGGAGAGGAGCAAAAAGTAGGCCAGTGTAGTCTATATAGTGGGTTACAAAATGTGCGGAAGGGAAGGACAGGCGCCCAGCTAGGAAGGTATCAAGGCCTGATGAGATGAGGAAGACTAGGAAGTCAAGTCTTCCCAGTTTCAAAAGATAACGTCCAGGTGGTAACAGTCCCTAGTACTCTGTCAGGCCTCATCTAGAATATTAGGTTGAATTCTTAAGAAGGACATTGCTCAAATCTGAAGAATATTCAGAGGAAGGAAACTAAATGGGTCAATCGGTCAGTCACCCAATATTTATTAAGTGCCTACTATGCTCCACACACTGAGCTAAGCAATGTAAAGAATGGCAAATATAAAGAATATACACTATAAATCAGGTACTATAAAGAATGGCAGGGACAGCTAAGTGGTGCTGTGAATAGAGCATCGGCCCTAGAGTCAGGAGAACGTGAGTTCAAATCCAGCCTCAGACACTTAACAAACATGTACTAGCTATGTGACCTTGGGCAAGTCACTTAACCCCAATTGCCCTGCCTTCTCCCCTCCAAAAAAGACCAAAAAAAAAAAAAAAAGAAGAACAAAAGACAGTCCCTCCTCTCAAGGAGCTCACAGTCTGATGGATGAGACAATATGAAAGTAAGTACATACAAACAAGCTATGCGCTGAATAGACTGGCAATAATTACAGGAAGGTACTAGTATTAAACGGGGCAGCTAGATGGTACAGTGGTTAGAGCTACAGGTCTGGAGTCAAGAAGTCCTGAGTTCAAATCCAGTCTCAGATACTTACAAGCTGTGTGGCCCTGGGCAAGTCACTTCTCCCCTTTGCCTCAGTTTCCTCATCTGTAAAATGAGCTAGAGGAGGAAATGACAAACCACTCCAGTATCTTTACCAAGAAAACCCCAGTGGGATCATGAAAAGCAGACACAACTGAACAATTACTAGCATTAAGCGCCTTTAAAAAGTTTCTTTTACTATTTGCTCTCCTTTTCTTTTTGTTGTTTTGTTTCTTCTTTCTTGTGGTTCCTCCCATTCATTCTAATTCTTCTTTGTGTCATGACTGATATGAAAATATTTAATATGAATGTATAAATAGAGCCTATATCAAGGGGAAGGAGAGAGAGGAGAACATTTGAAACCCAAAATCTTATGGAAGTGAATGATGGAAAGTAAAAATTAATTAATTTTTTAAAAAAGCTTCTTGTTGGAGGTGACATTTTAGCTGGGACTTGGAGGAAGGAGGTGAAGATGAGGAGGAAGAGAATTCTAGGCATGGGGAAGAAATTATGACACATGAGGATCAGCTGAAAGAGCTGAGCCTGTTTGCTGTGAATAAAGAAGGCTTGGGGGCAGGGGAAAGGACAATGGTTACTGTCTTCAAGAATTTAAAAGGTTTTGATGTGAAAGAGGGGTTAACCTTGTTGAGTTTGAATGTAAAACTACTAGCTTGGGTAGAGTTGAAAGAGGCAAATTTAAGCTTGATGACAGGGAAAACTTCCAAAAAGAAGATGAGAGGTGATGGATTCCCCCTCACTGAAAGTACCTAAATAGAGGTTGTTTGACCACTTTTCTGGTATGCTGTGAAGGGGACTATTATTCAGATATTCAGATGGCCTCTGAGGTCTCTTCCAGCTCTGAGATTTTACATGATTTTCTATCATGGGGTAGTAAATACACTAAGAGAATCTAGTCAATCACCCTATATCTGTTCATGTTAACTGATGTCTGCAAAAAGTAAC
Source organism: Pseudocheirus occidentalis (assembly GCA_028646575.1). Lineage (NCBI taxonomy): Eukaryota > Metazoa > Chordata > Mammalia > Diprotodontia > Pseudocheiridae > Pseudocheirus > Pseudocheirus occidentalis. The sequence continues at coordinate 91,204,183 of CM053595.1, forward strand.
TGTAAGATTAAACCAAAATTAAAGTAAAAAAGGTACCAGTGGTGTTCTGGCAAATGTTTAACCAGCTCTCAGTGCAACAACACACTTAAATTTAATCATTATCAACCGTTCTACTACAAGTCTAAACAGTCAACAGGGCAATAAATCAAGCCCTGATTTTTCGTCAATTTCCGAGGTGTAAATACTCACACTGAATATTTAACAATCGGCTCTTAAAAACTGGTTTGAGCAAGCTTCTGTAGGCTACCATGTGACAAGTTAAAGCCTAAAATTCTAAGGAAATGTCTTATGTAAATCTTAATTAAAGTGACAACCTCCACCTGCTTGTAGAAAACTGTGATGGATGATACAGCAACAGCTGGCCAGTTCATTCCCCTGCCAGGTAAAAGGCAAGGACAGGAGTAGTCCTCAGAAAAACTAGTCATCGAATGGGAGAGCTGGCAGGGAACTTGGAGTTCATCTTCTCTAACCCCCACATTTTACAGATGGAGAAACTGAGGGCCACAGTGCAAAAATGACTTTCTCAAAGTCACATAAGGAACTAGGACGAGAACCCAGGTTTCCTGACTCCCATCTAAAGCTCTTTTCATTATACAGCAAGAACAATTTTCACGTCATGATTCCATTTTCCTCCTTCATCCACTCTCCACCGTCCCCCTCCTCTCAAGTCCCTCCTGCTAGAGATTAAAGCTTCTAATAAACCTATTCACACTAAGGTTTTATGAATGTCTGATTTTCCCCACTACCACTTCCAAGGACATTTGCATTTAAAAAGAGGATTCTAGGGGAAAAAGTAAGGATTATTCCAAAGAAATAAGGCTCTAATAGTGGGGTTTCCGGCACAATGACAATCATTGAGGAAAGATTTGGGCAGGGGAAAACTTTGCTGATGGCCTTCATGGTGCCATTTATAGAGCACTTTAAGATAAACAAAATGGTTTACTAACATTACCTCATTTCATCCTCATAGTAACTATGCAAGGTAAGGGCTACAAGTACTTATAATCCCCCATTTTATGGGTGAGAAAACTGAGGCTCATGGAGTTGCCTATGATCACTCTGCCTAGTGAATGTCAAAGGCAGGATTCAAACCCCAATTTCTCCTGTCTCCAAGTTCTAGGTCCTTGGTCAAGTTCTAGGTCAAAAGCCTTTTGACTGAGTCCAAGTTCTACAGAACAAATTCTTTATTAAGGGGATTTGTTCTGTGAAGTTCAGAGTCAGTCAAAGCGCTGCCTCTGAGGACCTAGAGGGCCACATGTGGCCTCAAGTCTGCAGGTTCCCACCCCTGCTTAGACTATGCTGCTCCTGGCCACCTCAGCAGAGCCCCATATCTATCCACTCCTGAAGCTGCCTCTCACCCGGGTTGATCCCTTTTTGAATGAAAGTTTCATAATGGTCCTGTTGTTTGTGTACAAACAAGAATATGCCATTGATTTCTCCTAATAATGAGGTCCTTATTTTTTATTTCTGGTTGTCATTGCTATTTCCCCACTTGATGCCATGAGGGTGAAATAGAAACTATACTTAGAGAAGAAACTTGGGAAAGTGGCAATTAGGTTTGCTCTCAACAGACAAACAGCTCCTCTAGGCAATTACTCCAGAAGGGTTCGCACCTTATAAACTGAGATGAAGACAAGGCAAGCGAGCCCCCCGGAAGGAAGATCAGCACCAAGAGATGAAAATATCACTGTCCACCCACATCCTGAGCTACATCTTTCACGGACAGAGGCCACAAAGAAAAAAATCTGAGAGGTGGTGGCAGCAACATGTGGTCCCTCTTTAGAGGACAGCAATGGCCCAGTCGGACTCCCTGGGGCCCAGCCTAGGTTGGCAGCACCCTAAGTGGACCCCCGTCCGGCTGTAGTCCAGCAGGGCTCAGCACCACTCAGATTCTTCCTGGACTGGACACAGAGAGTAAGAACAGAACCTTGCATCTGCCAGATAATCCATACTTTTCAAAGTCCTTGACTAGTTTTAATTCCTCTGACTCCTATTTGCTTTATTAGAATACCGAGGCATATATGAATTAAGTGGACTTCTCAAGGTCACTTGATGAGTAGGTAATAGAGTTTGAAATGAAAGCACACTCATTATATTCTTAGAATATTAAAGCCAACCCAGAACCTACCAAAACCTAAGAGATCATCAGCTCCAACCTCCTCAGGGGAGGGACCTGAAGCCCAGAGAGGGGAAGGTCCTAATCCAAGATCATACAACTAATTAGAAGAACTAGTACTAAAACCCAGGTATGACTTGCAGACCAGTGCCCTTTTCGTGTACCATACTGTTGCCAGTAAGTGTTGATTATACAAACTATGTATAGGCAGCTAAGTGGCATGGTGGACCAAGTTTTGGACTTGGAGCCAGAAAGACCTGAGTTCAAATCTGGTTTCAGATATTTGCAAGCTATCTGTGTGACCTTGGACAAGTCATTTAACTGAATGGAAATAATAATAGTACCTACCTCCCAGGGTTGTTGTGAGAATAAAATGATACTATTTCTAAAGCATTTTACAAACTTTAAAGCACTATATAATTGCTAGCTATCCTTATTTATACTTATTATCATTTTGTTGCTGTTCAGTCATTTCAGATTCTTCATGACCCCAACTTGGGGTTTTCTTGGCAAAGTACCAAAATGGATTGCTATTTCCTTCTCCAGCTCATTTTACAGATGAGGAAAATAAGGTTAAGTGACTTATCCAAGGTCACACAGCAAGTGTCTGAGACCAAATGTGAACTCAAGGATGTCTTCCTGATTCTAGGCCTAGTGTTCTGTCTACTGCACCACCAAGGCGCCCTAATTATTGTCATTTATTCTGAACCCATACATCTCAAAATCAAAAAATCTCAGAATTGGAAGAGCTCTGAGAGCTCTAGAGTATCTGCCAACATGGAGTGGCAAGGTGATGCAGCACCAGCCTGGAGTCAGAAAGATCTCAATTCAAATTCAGTCTCAGATATTTACCAGCTGTGTGACCCTGGGCAAGTCACTGAATCCTATTTGCCCCAGTGTCCTCGTCTGTAAAATGAGCTGGCGAAGGAAATGGCAAAAAACATTCCAGTATCTCTTCCAAGAAAACCTCAAATGGGGTCACAAAGAGTCCAACATGACTGAACAACAACATCTACTTTGGGACAGCTCTAGTTTTGGGGAATTTTCTTTCCAAAATTAAGCCTTAATTTGCCTCTTTAAAACCTCCATCTATTAATCCTAGTTCTATCTTATGGGCCTAAACAAACCCAGTTCTTTTCAACCCTAAACCTATGAATTTGTAATCCTAAATTTAATCTCTCATCACTAGGATGCCCCCCACATATTCCAATAGTGGGGAGAGGGTCAGGGGGCTGGCAGGACTGACTTTGACCAACACCTTTTGCTTCAATTTCATAACGATGTATTTGGGGTTTGAGTCTTAACCACACTCACTGGGTGAAGACCTGCTGACTATGTAAATACGAGCATATTAAACTGGCAAGGAAAAGTCTGATAAATCTTATATGACCAAGGCTTGTGATAAATGCCAAATCCAGGCAAATACAAAATTGGGAGCTATCTCAAGCAACCTGCCATAGGGAACAGAGAACCAGACAAAAAAGTCTATGTTGACATCTTACCTTGAATCCCTACTAACTCTGAGGCCATGGGCAAGGTTTCTAACCTTTCAGACAACACTCTACAGTTCTAAGACAGAGATGAATTGCCTGTAGGCATCATTAAAGGGAGTTTCTTCAAGAGGACTCCCTACTTTTACAAGATTATAGGTCTGGACCACAGGGGGTGACATTCTTCAAATTAATCCTTAGATCTCACTGACCATTAAATTGAAGTCTTCCTGAAAGTAAACTGTTATAATTTCTAGTAATCTTAGCTCAGAAGCCTTTCAGGAAGTATTTTCCCTTTAGATTCCTGTGAAAAACTACCACTAATCAAATAAAACTGCTTAGTCTGCCTCTATTTGTTTAAAAGATAGCTAAGGGAGTCTCAGTAGAGACTGAGGCAATTATTGGTGACATTCTATCATTCATCACCATGCATACTTTTCTTTCTATCCCTCCCATTCCTGTGAAGAACTGTTGAAAAAGGGTTGCCTGACCACTCTAAATCTGTGCAAGAACTTGTGTTGAGCAGGGTAGAAAGAGCTTGAAATGCTGTATTGAGACTGAGCTAGTCAGGACAGAGCTAAAGAAGAGACAACAACATCCAACTATGGCCCATCTAACTACAGAGTGTACTGAATAATGGGCAAATTGCACTGACTAATACAAGATACAAAAACATGTGCATTCTTTTTCACTGTCATTTGCTGGTTCTCCATATTTATTTATCTCAAGGAAATTAAGCAGCAAAAAAATAACTGCTCTTAGGAAGTCAATTCTATACAAACCACTAGATGGCCCGGAAAAGTTAGGTGCTGTACAGTTTTTACCAAGTTAGACAAAAGGAGTTAATGCCTTTTAAAAATGCACCAATCTAAGAGAAGCAGATAAGGTTAATTCCAGCTAGTTAGTAATTCCTTTGGTGTCAGAGACTATATTTATGGATATTCATCTGTCAGTCTAGCTATCTGCCTAACCCTCCTTGCACTGTGCAAAAGAGCCTGGTGTGACCAGCCTAAACCATTCCACCCCTTGACTGATGATAAGCAAGTACAATTACTGAGACTCCTTCTAAGCACATTGCATAATTTCTTACATAAGCCCTGCCTCCCACAAACAAGTATGAAGTCCTACTAACATAGAAAATCTTAATGATATCCAAAATGGAAGAATATACTGGACCTACTAGTAGAGTCAATGCTTTTGATGTATACCAAAGGGAAATGCCCACTAGAAATGAGTTAAAAGCTGTTGTGTAATGCCTGCTGTCCAATCTCATTGCCATGATCCTTAGTTTCTGTCATTGACTGAAGGAACTACTTTGTATTATCTGTAGGCAAGTGGTGATTTCATAAAGAAAGCAGGGGTGCATGTTTTTGTGGATAGGGTGTTTGGAATTGGAGCCAGAAGGACTTGTGTTCAGATACAGCCTCAGACATTTATAGCACTTAAAATCCCTAAGCCTCAGTTTCCTCATCTGTAAAATTAGATGGTTCAATGCAATGGCCAATAAGATCTCTTTCAACTTTAAAACTATGATCCTATGACTAATCATATATGTGAGTCATCATCAGATAAATTCTTTTTAAAAAGTCAGGCTAACCGGGCTCATTTAGTTCTAGGAAAAACTAGAGCCAGTAGGATCCCATTAAAGAGGAGATGTACTTCCATTATCAGATTAAAGGCTTTGACAACTCAGGAAGATCAGTGATACAGTTCTATTCATTACATTTTTAAAAAATTTTCAACCTAAGGAAAGGCCCACTCCTATTCCACCCCCACCACCACCACATTATATTAATATGTTAAAATAAAAATTCTTTTGTGAGGAAGTACAGTTCCTTAATGTCATCATCTCATTTTAATTTTCATTCTGCTAAATTCTAGGAAAGCTGTAGGAGAATTAAAATTAATATAATCAAAATGAAAATAGAAAAATCTGGGGCAGTTAGGTGGCACAGGTGGAGCACTGACCCTGGAGTCAGGAGGACCTGAGTTCAAATCTGACCTCAGACACTTAACACAAAACCTAGCCATGTGACCTTGGGCAAGTCACCTAACCCCAATTACCCTCCAAACAAAAAAAGGCAAAAAAAAATTTTTAATGTTTTTAATTAAAAAAAAGAAAATAGAAAAAGTTCAGACAGAAGAATTGATACCCTTCATGGAAAAAAAAATATTCAATAACAGCTAGTATTTGCATAGTACTTCCATTTTTAAGGCACTTTACAAATTGTACCTAATTTGATGCTTAAAACAACTCTGGAAGGCATACACTATTATTATCCCCATTTTACATATAAAAACACTAAGTCACAAAACTATCACAATGTGACTTGCCCAGGGTCACATAGCTAGTAACTGTCTGAAGAAAGATTTGAATTCAAGTCTTTCTAACTCCAGGGACAGCCCTCTATCCTCTGCTGCACCACCTACCTGCCTCAAACAGTCTTATATATCAATATCTAAATTTAAGCTTTTCTCTATTGTAACAAATCTGTGAGTACAAAGCTTTGTCCCTAGATGGCCAGAACGAGAAAACAATTCAGCTGAAAACTTAAAAGATGCTTATACTCAGTTCTTTTATTTTGTGCCTTATTAAAAAATAAACTCCAAACCAAATTGACACTGAAGAACATGTGTTTTAAACAGATTGTACAAAAAAATTAATGTGTATCAACATATATGTGCACACAAGCAAAATAATGCTGAAATATTTTAAAAGCTCATTTGTTTACTTTGTGAGATCCATACGAGGTGTAATACTTTTATCTGCTGTCCATGACCTAGAAGATAGAAAGAAAAGCATTATCTTTCAGTTCCTAAACTACCTATTTCTCTATCCCCAGAGGACTGCCAGCTTTTTGCATTTTAACTGTTTTCTTTAGGTCAACAAGCTTTTCCAGAAATTCTTCATCTCAGCCTCCTCAGTTCACAGTGATATGTTGTTCATGTCTCTTGGAGGAGGGCGCAATGAATTTTATGATCTTGTTTCATCTCAGTTTTTCCATTCTGCAGCCAAGTTGGGCTGTACTTAGAGTTTGCAACCCCATTTTAAAAGTATCCAAGCAGTTCCAAGAAGATGGAATGAGGAAGAAACCCTCTGAAGCCCTTCCAAATTCCTCTCCAAACAACTAAAAAACTGCCTCAGAATTGGTCTAGGAGTAGGGAAGCAGCTTAACAGCCCTGCAGGAAAGGTCTGTCTCACAGGGATGGGAGGGAAGCGAGGTCCAAAAGAAGCAGCAGCCAGCCAGCCTTACAGCAAGAGGCCTACAGCAGGGGTCTAAACCTGAGGCAATCTACTATCAAGGCCCTGCTTGCCTGCAAGCCAGCAAACCCCTACCAAATAATTATATACCAATAAATATGACAATCTAAGTGAAATGGAAGAATATTCACAGAAATGTAAATTATCCAGATTAACAGAAAAAATAAAATACTTAAATAACCCAATCTTAGAAAAAGAATTTGAATGAGTCATCAACAAGCTTCGTAAAAAAAAAAAAATTCCTCAGAACCAGATGGATTCACAAGCTAATTCTACCAAACATTTAAAAAACAATTAATCCCAGCACCATATAAACTATTTGGGAAAATATGCAAAGCAGGAGTCCTACCAAATTCCTTTTACAACACAAATATGGTACTGATACCCAAACCAGGAAGAATCAAAACAGAGGAAGAAAATTATAGATCAATTTCCCTAATGAATATTGCTGCAAAAAAAATTTTAAATAAAATACTAGCAAAGAGATTACAGCAATATATCACAAGGATCATACCCTAGGACCAGGTGGGATTTATACCAGGAATACAGGGCTTGTTAATATTAGGAAAACTATTAGCATAATCAACCATATCAGTAACAAAATCAACAGAAATCATATAATTATCTCAATAGACACAAAAAAAAACTTTGAAAAAATGAATCACCCATTCCTATTAAAAACACTAGAGTGCATAGGAATGAATGGAGCTTACCTTAAAATAAGTAATATTTCTCTAAAACCATCAGCAAGCATTACCTGTAATGGAAATAAGCTAAAGCCTTCCTAATACAATCAGGGGTGAAGCAAGGATGTTCATTGTCACCTTTGTTATTTAATATCATACAAATAATGTTTGTTATAGCAATAAGAGAAGAAAAAAAGTTAAAAGAATTAAAATAGGCAATGAGGAAACAAAACTATCATTCTTTGTGGATGATATAATGCTATACTTTGAAAATCCAAGAGAATCAACTAAAAAATTACTTTAAATTATTAACAAGTTTAACAAAGCTGAAGGATACAAAATAAATCCACATAAATCATCACCATTTCCATATATTGCTAACAAAGTCCAGCAGCAAGACATAGAAAGAAAAATTCCATTTAAAATAACTGTAGACAATATAAAATACATGGGAGTCTACCTGTCAAGACAAACACAGAAGTGATATGAACACAACTATAAAACATTTTTCATACAAATAAAGTCAGATCTAAACAACTGGAAAAACATGAATTGCTCATGGGTAGGCCCAATCAATATAACAAAAATGACAAGTCTACCTAAATGTATCTACTTATTCAGTGCCATACCAATCAAACTATCAAAAAAATTATTTTATAGAGCTAAAAATAATTTTAAAATTCATCTGAAAGAACAAAAGCTCAGGGATATAAAGGGAATCACTTTTCAAAATGTGAAAGAAGGTGGTCTAACCATAACAGATCTCAAACTGTATTATAAAACTGTAATTGTTTTTTAATCTGGAATTGGCTAAGAAATAGAGTAGTGGATCAGTGGAATATATTAGATACAAATTACATTATAGTAAATTAGTAAATGACTATAGTAATCGAGTACATGATAAGCCTGAAGACCCGAGCAGCTTTTGAAAAACAAAACTCATTATAAGACAGAAACTGCTGGGGAAAACTAGAAAACTACATGGCAGAAACTAGATAGAGAACAACATCTTACATCGTATACCTTTTAAGGTCAAAATGGGTACATGATTTACACATAAAGGGTATAAGCAAATTAAGAGATCATGGAAATTATCTGTCAGATTTAAGGATAAGAGAAGAATTTAAAACCAGAGAGGATATAGAAAGCATTACAAAATGTAAACTACATCATTTTGATTATATAAAATTTAAAAGACTTTATACAAACAAAATCAATGCAATCAAAATTATAGAGAAAGCAGAAAACTTGGGGGGGGATTTTGTGACAAGTATCTCTGATAAAGGCCTCATTTCTCAAATATATAGAGAATTGAGTCAAATTTATAAAAATACATGTCATTCCTCAATTGATAATCAAAGGATATGAACAGGCAGTTTTCAGATGAAGAACTCAAAACTATCTATAGTCATATGAAAAATGCCCTAAATCACTATTGATCAGAGAAATGCAAATTAAAACATCTCACACCTATCATAGTAGCTAATATGACAAAAAATAACACTGGATGTTGGAAGGAATGTGGAAAAACTGGAAAACTAATGTACTGTTGGTGAAGTTGTGAACTGATCTAACCATTCCAGAGAACAATTTGAAACTATGCCCAAAGGGCTATAAAACTGCATAATCTTTGATCCAGCAATACCACTACTAGGGGTGTATCCCAAGACATCCCAAAAAGGGAAAATGACCTATTTGTACAAAAATATGTTTAGCAACTCTTTTTTGTAGTGGCTGATAATTGGACATCAAAGGGATGCCCATTAATTGAGAAATGGCTAAAAAAAAAAGCTGTGGTATGTAATCATAGTGGAATATTATCATGCTGTAAGAAATAACAAGCAGCATGATTTTCAGAAAAACCTGGAAAGATTTACACAAACTGATGCATAGTGAAGTGAACAGAACCAGGAGAACATTGTGCACAATAACAGCAACATTGTTCAACAAAGAATTGTGAAATGACTTAGCCTATTCTCAACAATACAGTGATTCAAGACAATCCCAAAGGACTAATGATAAAGTGTTCTATCTACTTCCAGAGAAAGAACTGATATTGGTGGAATACAGACTGAAGCTTGCTAGTTTTTTATTCCTTTTTTTATTTGAGTCTTCTTGTACAAAATAACTAATACAGAACATTTTTACATGATTGAACATGCCTAACCTATATCTGATTTGCTTACTGTCTCAGGAAGCAGGCAGGTGAGGAAGGGAGAGGAGTAGAAATAGAATTTAAAACTCGAGAATGTAAATAAAAATGTTAGAAAAAAATTTTAAAATACCCACGTATAGCTTTAATAATTTCTATACTGATTATATTTCCCACAGATAGGTTCTACTTCTTGACTTCTGACATATCTGTCGATTCCCTTCCCTTCATGGAACATTCCTTATCCTATCCATCTGCAGGAGATGCCTGGAAAGTTTCTTGTCAATATGAAATAACAGGTCTAGGCTGCTCCAACCTGGATCTTGTGTCACTTTCATGCATTCCTTGCTCTCAACATTTTGTCGTTAAGAGTTTCTCATCTGAGATAAAGGCAACTGAATCTGTTCCCATTTACCGCTCTGTTTAATGATGCCAAATGCGCCAGTCAGTTTTCTAATTTCAAGGAACAGATATAAAGCCTTATACTCAAGTGATCTAACTAAGGATTTATTGAATAATATATAAACCATAGAAAATGCACTTTAAAAGGAATAGGGATAAGAACTGGCTCCACAATTGTATTGGTGTAAGGAACACTCCAGTGTGGAGGCTAATCTCTACCAATGCAACCAGTTCTTTCTTTGCAATTTACAGACTTAAAAACTTGCCTAGAGCTCTCTGCCCAAGGTCAAAGCTCTCTGCCTTTTTCAAAGGAAGGCCCTGAACCCACATCTTCCTGTATTTGAGACTAGATCACTGTCTACCATGGTGTCTTCACTCTACAAAAAGGATACAAAAAAGTCTTGATTTACTTCTACCCACAGGGTCCCCATCTTTGACTTGAGAAAACAAAGCTCCTCATATAACTACCACCAGGGAGTTGGTTCTCTTCACATTTGGCCTGACCATTATATGAGTCATACATATGACTTTGTGAAAACATGAGCAGCAGTGTCCTAATGAAGTTATGGCCTCTGTCCTAATTAGTTTCTTAAATACATTTACTACTTAATGGTTTTGAAAACAACTGTTTAATTTTTAAAATTTTTGAAAAACTTGCTAAATAACTTTTTGTTCAGAATTTAGTAGATTGTTTAATGCGGGACATCAAATTACG
>CM053595.1:91215505-91250257 GCA_028646575.1 Pseudocheirus occidentalis
CTCCAGGTGCTTTAGATCTTCTCTGAAGTAGACTCACACTGTGGCTTGTGAGGCTCGGCTCCTCCCGGCCGCCCTGGAGCCTGGCTGCATGGCAGTTTCAGGCTGGGCTGGTCTAGTCTCCTGGCCTGCAGGCCTGCGGGATGATCCCCTGCTGCCAAGCTGCCTTTCTATAATCCCTATTTTTCACACCTTTGTAGATGTGGAGTTGCTGAATGCTGTAGATCTTCTCTCTAGTACACTGGCTGGGGCAGCTCAGCTTGGCTCCTCCTGACTGCCCTGGGGCCTGGCCGCATTTTGATTTCAGGCTGCCGCGATGATCTCCTGCTGCCCAGCTGCCTTATGTGAGAGATGTGTTTTCTGTATTTTTGTGAGTTTGAGAGTCCTAGAATTTGTCCAGGGTCATATTTTATGGGTGTTTAGCGTGGCTGTGTGGGAGCTGGGGGACCTTGCTGCTTCTATGCCGCCATCTTTGCTCTGCCCCTGGAAGTCCTCAATTTAATCTGGTTCAGGCCATACTCAAGAGTGATGTGCATGGCTGCCTCTGACCTCTGACCCAGAGCACTACAAGGGTAGGTGACTTTCCCAGGGTCACACAACTAGCTTGTTTCAGAGGCAGGATCTCAATAACAGTAATAGCAATAGCCAATATTTAGACAGCATATATAGGTTTGTAAAAGTGTGTATTTGGGCAAGCATTTGTTGAGAAAATAGGGAGAGATGAAGGCAGCTGGATAGCCAAGGAGCTACTTTTCCTGTATGGTAACTGTGATGTATGACTGTATGTTTATGAGGGTTTTGGCCATGGATGTGCTGAAGTCAGTTTGTACAGGCTCAGGAAATCCAATAGTTAAATTTCTAGTGTGAGCATTTACATCTTGGAAATCTGGCAAACTCCAAATCAGGGCTGTTGATTGTCCTGATTTAATAAAGAATGGAAAAATAATAATGCAGATTGGACTTGAAACTGTGTCGTTGTGTGCATTTTTGGAGAGCTGGTTGTTAAACATTTTACCAGCACACCCCTGGTTTTAGTTTGATTGTTATTACTCCACCACTCCCTCTTATATGAGCAAGACAGCTATAATATGAAACTCAGAGGTCAGAATTGTGAGTTTAGGTGATCTCACCTCTGGGTTTCTAACTCTGAAGGAGGGTGGTACTTTGCAACCTAATAGATTCAAATAACGACTAACACTGCCCTTTTTCCTTGGTTCTTCTTAGATGACAGTGTCTGCTAAACCTTTGCCCTATCCCAGTTTAGCATATCTGGGCATGGTGCAGTACATGAAGAGATCCTGGATACTTTCTCCTTGTGAGAGGGGAGACAGGGCATCATTTAAATTCACAGTCAAAATCAAGCAAGCAAGCAAACAATAAGCATTTATTAGGTGGCCCTGTGGATAGAGCTGTTGACTTGGAGTCGGTAAAATCTAAGTTCAAATCTGGTCTCAGATACTAGTTGTGTGACCCTGGGCAAGTCAATTAATCAGTTTTCCTCAATTATGAAATAGGAATAATAATAATAGCACCTATCTTCCAGCGTTGTGAGGCTCAAATGAGAATATCTGTACAGCTCTTAGCACAGTGCCTGGCATGTAGTAGGTGTTTAATAAATGCTTGTTCCTTTCCCCATTCCCTATTAAGCATCTACCCTGTTTTTGGCTGGTGATATAAAGACAAAAATGAAAAGTCCCTGTCCCTAAGGAACTTACAGTCTGGAGGGTGGGAAGATTAGTAACACCATGTACAAGTATAAACATACACACAAACATATACAAAGGAAAGGATTGGATTGGCCGTGGGTTATGTCAGTGTTTATGGCCCTTCCACATAATTCAGGGTCCAAAGTAGATTTTCCTCAGATTGAACTGTGAAGTTAATGGCCAAGTCTCCAGTTCACCAAGCTTATGTCATCAGTGCCCTCACAGTCATGAAAGAATCAGCTGGGAGCAGGTAACAGGCTGGCTGTATCCATGAGCTCATGGTCCACTTGGGAGAAGAAGACTTCCACCTGTAAAAATATGATGTAACTGGAGGATAGTCTAGGCCTGGGCAGGGAACCTTCGGCCTGGAGGCCACATGTGGTCAAAGAACTGCCTTTGAGGACCTAGAGGGCCACAAGTGTCCTCGGGGCCACAGGTTCCCCACCCCTGGCCTAGGCAATGATGTCAGAACCACACCATCTAGAACTCAGGGACCTGAGGAGAAGAGGGACTTTGAGAAAGAGAGACATTATTGTGCCTTGGGAGAAGTCAGGGAATGCTTGCTGGTAGAGATGAGCCTTGAGATGGACGTTGAAAGACAAGACAAGTCTTCAATTCAATCCATCTCCTCAACCTTCCTAATGAAGTAGTTAATAAGTTTCACCTGCCATTTCCTCCCTTCAGCCCAAGGGAGATGAGGAAGCTGTCTTTTATTCTCCGCTAATATTGAAGACAAGACTGGGGCACTGAATGACTCAGTGGATTTAATCATTCAATAGGCAGCTTTAGTCCAAGAATGTGAAATCAAAATCAGAGGCAAAGAATCCTTTCCATGTGTAAATATAATTAGTGTGGCTATTATATTCCAAATCCTCCCTAAGCCCTGGCATATAGACACCAAAAGGAGCTAGCTTGTTTCTGTGCTTCTTGAAAGGGAGAGCCTTTGCCGGCCTGAGTTAATTTGATTTATCTTAGAAACAAGCCTGTGTTACAAGTACAGTTTTACAATTTCAATATGCAAAGATTAATTTACATTTTGAGCTAATTAAGCAACTGAAACACCCACTAATTGATTATTACATGAAAGAGAACACATCAATTTGGAAAACTACATTTTATAAGGTTGTACAGTATTTACAAACTTAATTGCCAATCAGAAATTACTCTTCTGGTGGCTAATAGATTTAGCCAATTAACCTTTGGCTGGTTTTTTTTTTTCTGTAATTCCTTGGGTCCAGCAACCTTCAGTTTTGGATCTTTCTGTATTTTCAAATTCATTAATTCCAAAAGACTAGCTCCAGCCAATGTTTCCATGGCTTCTTCTTTTATAGCACAAGAATTTTACTTTGGTGCACCATCTCTAGAAGACTATCTATAACCAAGAGTGGCCCGGTATGCTGGCAGAGGAGAACCCCATGGAGTATGATGTAAAGAGTTCTTACAGATGTCTTCTCTCCTTATTCCTGTCCCACAGATATCTCCCACAGGCCTGCCCATGATGCCTGAAATTCAACCCTTAGAGATTTATTCCTGTGAGTTCAGGCCTTGAGTCTTCCAAGTATGTTTTATTTAAATGTTTCAAGGGGATGGGCTGGTTGAAAGTAGAGGTGTAGTGGAAAGGGTAATCACACAGAATCAGAAGAAATCTGGGTTATAATCTGACTTCAGATATCCACAGTCTGTGTTACCATGGGCAAATCACAAGTTTTGTGAGTCTTAATTTCCTCAGCTATAAAAGGAGAATAATAATATTTGTTATTAACCACTCAAAGGATTGTTGTAAGGAACAAATGAAATTATACATGAAAAGCGCATTTAAAATCATCTTAAAGTGTTAGATAAACATTAGTAGTTATTATTACTGTTACTATTATTATTACTATTATTATTATTATTATTATTAGTAGTAGTAGTAGTAGTAGTAGAAGTAATGGTGGTGGTGGTAGTTGTAGGAGCAGCAGAAGCAACAGAAACAAGTTCTGCTACTCATAGCATAGAGGGAGAATGTCAGAAAGGTTATTTAGAGGGGTCAGGGAATGGGATGGCGCCTTCATGTAGTGAGACATAATGGATGTAGACTAGCCATTATTTAGGGTCCCTTGCACATAGCAGGGTCTTAATAAAAGCTTGTTGAGTGATCAAACTGGTAATCAGAGAGGCTTCCTTGGAATGGGGAGCGTATTTGGTTAGAGCTGGAGGAGGGAGAGGCTGGGAGTTGTGGGAAGTGGTGGGATCCACAGCTCTGGTTTTGTGTTTCAAACAATTATACTCCGATTTTACAAGGTTGTCTGGAGAGTTGTTGTAAATCATAAACCACTTATGTAAATTTTAGAGAATATTACTATTATGGTTATTATTCTTATTCTCACAAAGTTTGGCAAAGAAAGCCTCCAGCATATTGGACGGATTCCCTGGGACAGACTTATGGGAAGACCCAAACAAGAGTTGGATAGGATAGGTAGGCATGAATGGGTTGCTATCTTTACAGGGCACATCCATGAGGATAAGAAGACAGAGTCATATGAGGAGAAAGAAGGGTACAGTGGAAAGAACACTGGTTCTAGCATCAGAAAACAGAGATTCAAATCTTGCTTCTGATGTTTCTTGCCCCTATGACTTTGGGAGAGTTATATATCCTCTTTGGGCCTCAGTTTCATCATATGTTAAATGGGGGGGGGGTTGGAAGAGTTAGCCTATGAGGCCCCTTCTGGTCTTAAATCTATGATCCATTATTAACATAGGGAATAGACAGAGAACCGCCCTCTGCATCAGAGCATTTAGGCTTACTTTCTGCTTCTGATAAATGTTGGGCATGCTTTGGGGCAGCTAGGTGGTGAAGTGGATAGAGTATTGGCCTGAAGTCAGGGAGAACTGAGTTCAAATTCAGCTTCAGTCACTTACTAGCTGTGGGACCCTGAGCAAGTCACTTAACCTTTGTTTGCCTTAATCCACTAGAGAAGGAAATGACAAATCACTCCAGAAGAGACCTGAGAGGTTTACCCGTTTTCCATTTTATAGATGAGGAAACTAAGGTCTAGAGGTTTGTGATTTTGCCCAAGATCACATAAGTGTTAGGAAGGAGAGCCAGGATTCTCACTGACTACAAGTCCTATGCTTGGCCATTGCGTCACATGGCCCTACAACTCCTGATCATGACTCATGGCAAAAAAGAGACGTTGTACCTCTATTAAAGTACTTCTACATTTGAGAAGAGACCTCTACTCAGTCCTTTGGTGAGGGTGTGTATGAGTGTGTGTGTGTGTGTGTGTGTGTGTGTCCGCACGTGTGTTTGGGAGGAGTTTATTGGCATTGAACACTGCATGTACCTTGGCATTTAAAAATGTGTTGATCAGTTTTGCTGATTTTTTCCTTTTCTTTTAAAAATTCTTTGTTTTATGGGATGGATCTCTGGGAGAGGAGAGGGGAAGAATACAGGAAGAAATTTAGGTGATTGTAAAAATAAAATGTATCAATAAAATATGTTTTTACAAAGTTGTTCTAAATTGCATTAGGAAAAGCAAAGTATCCAGAAAAAGAGAGGTGATAATGCAGCTGGCCTTCTTCCTAGTGAGATCACATCTGGACTATTTATTATACTCAGTCCTATGTACAATATTTTAGAAAGGTCCTTGACAAGTTGGACCGAGTCCAGAGGAGGGTGACCAGGATTCTGAGGGCACTGGAGAATGTGCATTGTGAAGACTGGTTGAAAATACTGGGGATATTTTGCCTCGAGAGGAAAAAAAAATGTGGGGGGGGGAGGAATTTTGGCAACGGTAGTTTGTCTTCAAATATTTGGTCACTTGAAATAACGTATGTAAATTGCTATGCTAACCTTCAGGTACCATATAATTGCTAGCAATTATTATTGCTATTATTAATATCTGTCATGTGGAAGAGAGATCTGACTCATTCTGTTTACTCCTCCCCCTTCTTCAACCCCAACAAAGACCAGCTCATGCAAGTTGTAAAGTAAGAGATAGAGTTTTGGGGGAGTAGAATAAGCTGCTTCAGGCAGTGGTGGGTTCCCCTTATCACAAATAAAGGATGAGTGACTACTTACCATGGATATTGTAGAGGGTTTTCTTGTTCAGGTCCCAGATAGAGTAGTTGTCCTATGAGGTGCCTTCCAACTCTGAAATTTTGAAATCACACTATTCCAGTAGGCAGGATGCCTGCCACCTGCCATGAGCTGTGCACGCCTTAGGGACAAGTCACATAAGCTCAGTTTCGTCTTGCGTAAAATGGAGGAAGGGGAGGGTTGGTTGGACTAGGTGATCTCGAAGGCTCTTTCTAACTCTCATCACATTGTATACAAACTGACAGGTTTTTTCAATGGGGAATAATAATTGCACCCATCTTCTAGGATTGTTGTGAGGATAAAATGAGATGATATTTTTAAAATGCTTAGAACAGTGCCTGGCACATAGTAAACTTTGTATAAATGTTAATCCTCATGCACATCATTATTATTACTCCAAGAATTCTTAGCATCAAGCTGAGCCAGGCAGAGCAGGTCACTAGAGAGAAGAGGGGAAATCAAGTAAAGACTGGAAACCCAGAAGAATTGCCCTACAGTGTTAGAGCTGACCTCCATCTCAGTCTTACTGGCTTGTCCCTGGAATCAGGGTACAAGGAGAGGATGTTTTTCCTTTTTTATGAGATCCAGGGCAGGTGGTAACCATGAGACATTCTCCATCCCCAGTACCCCTGACTCTTCCTCCTCCCAATCTGCTATGACCCAATCCACCCGACGTCTCATTAAGTTTCAGCAGGTAACATTGGAGGCAAGGGCAGCACCATATTCTTTAATTAACACCCTGTTTTCCTGGCTTGAAATGTTCATTTTGGTCTAGGGCTTAAAAAACCTATCATTTCACTCAAGGTCCTAAGAACAAGAACCTCCACCACTATGAGAGGGGGAAGCAAAACCAGATTTCTCTCTTGCCCGCCCCCCCCCCCCAATTGATTTAAAATGTCTAAGTCTCTTCATTCCTAAAAACGAAACAGCATTTGGGTGTTTTATTGGCCTGTCCCTCTCCTTCTTGCCGTTCCACATTTGTGAGGTCTGTAATTCATTATCAGCGGATTTGCATATGCTTTTACTACCGGCATAGGTCACTCCCAGAACACTGTGCCACTGACAGGTTTATAATTCTGCAGACACAGGCTGGCAGATAGACATGTCTCCCCCACAGAACTGGAGTGTAAATTTTACTGAGTAAATAGAACCAAGCTGTTTAGTATAATCATCAGAGGAGATAGATGCAGCCAGCAGGCAAGGGATATCTTTTCTGTCCCTGTGCCAGAGATTTCCTTCCTCTACCTGAAAGTGTGTGTGTGTGTGTGTGTGTGTGTGTGTGTGTGTGTGTGTGTGGTATGTGTGTGTATTGGTGGGTGGGTGGGTAGAATCTTGCTTCAGGGTCTGACTGATGGAGTGGTTTAGAAGAACAAAACCCTCCTTCCTAGCCCACTGAATCAGGTTTGGCCCCACCTTACTCTACTTCTCTGCCTGGCTTTCTCAAAAGGAGTTGGAATTTATTGATGCTTCCCCTTCTCAGGGGAAGCTTCCTGGAGGAAATGGGCTTTAACTTTGAGGAATGGTTGCTCTAGTCACAGGGACTTATGGGGGTAAAGTCACAGAGATCCAGTGGGTCTCTGAAGGGACTTTCTAATTTGGGGTGGACAAAGGTGTAGCAAGGAAGGATTCATGGAACTAGAAAATGTTAGAGCTAAAACAGAATTTAGAGACCACCAAGTCCAAGGGTAAGTGATTCCCCCAAAGCACACAGCTATTAAGTGACTGTAAAGATTTTTAAAAAGTGTCTCCACACCCAGGACACTTCCCATTATGTTCTATATTTCTTACAGCTAAAATGGGCTGCTTGCCACCTCATCCTATTCTCTCCCCAAGCTTAGGACTTCACCAGGCTCATGATTGACAGCTCCACAAACCCTGACAGCTGCTCTATTCCCAGCAAGGGAAGGAAGACAGCCTCAGCTTTCCTGTGCTGGACTTTGGTTCCTTCAGCCTGAAGGCCTGAGGCCAATAAGCAGGTCAGTGCCAACAGCCCACTCTGATATCGTGGCAATTGCTAACACCCTCTTGTGACTGTCATCAACCAAACCAGTTGGGAAGTGAAAATACAGCAGCCAACCTGTTTCTTCCCCTGCCCCTATGTTGAGTCCATAACAGCTAGATTGGTTGATTTTTCACTAGGTGGACCAGTTGGTTGGAGCATATTTGGATCCAGTCAAAAAGGTGGCGCCATGGTCGTGGTTTGAATTGATTCTATTCATTAAGGATGCTAGGACAGGAATGAGGTCCAGGGAACAATTGAGGAAGAGAAAGGGGTGGGAAAGGAAGGAAGAAGAGCAGAAAGGAAAGAGAAGAAAAAGGAGGAGAGCAACAATAAAAGAAAGATGTATAATATATAAAGAAAGCATAGTGCTTGTCCCATAGTAAACTCTTAATAAGTGCTAGTTGACTAGAAAGAGACAAGAAAAGGGAGGAAAAAGAAGGGGAAGAGAGAAGAAAGAGAAAGAGGAAATAAGCAATAGCAATTCACATCTATATAAGGTAACAGTAAAAAATAGATAATGCCAAGAAAGATGAACAAGAAAACCATATTATCCTTAGAAGCACCATAGATAATGAAATAGCATCAATATTAGATAGATATCCTCTAAATGCCTTAAGTGCATAAAGGAAAAGCTAATTAAAATGAAAAAAGGACTTTGACAGTGAGGCAATAATTATAGGTGGTATTAACATTTCTCTTTCGGAACTAGATGAATTTAACAGAAAGATAAACAAGAAGAATGAATATAAAAGAGTGCTGAAAAAACTAGATTTAATAAACCCATGGAGATTATTGAATGGGCATGATAGAGTATACTTATTTTTCATGGTGCCTTTATAAAATTGATCATGCTCCCAGACATAAAGAACTCAAAATATAGAAAGGGAGATTAAATAGTACTTACATTTTGTATCAGTTCCCAAAGCTCCCCATTTTCCTGGCCTTTGCTTGAAGTATCCTTAGCCACCTCGGGCCTCATCAGAGGCTATCTAGTCTTCATTGGAGGACACAAGGTCACATCTGCAATCAAAAAGGAAAAGAGAGCCACCTTTGGCAGGGCAGAGAAGGCAGGCCTCTTAATGAAGAAGTTTCAAGTGAAGGTCAGGAAAATGGGGAGCTTTGAGACTGGTACACAATATAGTTGTGATTTACTCAACGACTCCTCGGATGGCTTTACCTAAATAAATGGGCATAGGCCATGCCCCTTGAAAGCCCCTCTGGCTTAAATTGGGTTCTTGGGATGTGGCTGCTCCTTTTTACTTTAGTTAAAAGGAGATTCTCTGCGATAGATACTTCTGTGCTGGGATTTTGCCAAATTAAGGTAGGATTTAGGCAGGTTGGTCTACTGGAGAGCTCTGGACTTGGAGTTGGAAGGCACCTAGGTTTTAATCCAACATCTGAGATTTACTTTCTCTTAGAATATGAGTAAATTACTTAATGTCTCTGAGCATCAGCTACCTAGGCTATGAAACAGGAATAATAATGGCTGGAGGATGTACCTCTCAGGGTTGTTGTGAGACTCTAATGAGAGAATCCATGTAAAAACCTGTGCAAATTTTCAACTGCTGTATAAATGTCTGCCAATACTCTTTACTTTTTTTTTTTTTGGAGAGCTGAAGGCAGGGCAATTTGAGTTAAGTAACTTGCCCAAGGTCACACGGCTAGTTTTTTTGTGTTAGGTGTCTAAGGTTGAATTTGAACTCAGGTCCTCCTGACTCCAGGGCCTGACTCTATTCACTGCGCCACCTAGCCACCCCTTTTGCCAATATTCTTAAGGAAGCTGCCTGTAGAGTGGGATGGCTAGGGATGCAAGAGTCCTGGGTTCTACTCTGTTCTATCCTTGATGTGTTGTAAAGTTGTGGGCAAGTCCTTTCTTCCTTTAGGGCCTCAAATTCTAAGGAAGCAAAGAAAACCTGTATTTGTCAAGTGACTAACATGTGTCGGGGCAGTTAGGGGGCATAGGGGATAGAGTGTTGGCCCTGGAGTCAGGAAGGCTTATCTTTCTGGGTTTGAATCTAGCCTCAGACACTTAACCCTGTTTGCCTCAGTTTCCTCATCTGCAAAATGTCTTTGCCAAGAAAAACGCTAATGGGATGATGAAGAACCGAACATGGTCAAAATGACTAAACAACGACGACGTGTTCTGGGCACTAGGCTAAGCACTTTATAGAAACTATTTCATTTACTACACACAGCAGCCTTAGGAGATAAGTACTCTTGATTATCCCTGTTTTTCAGATGAAGAACGTGAAGAAAACAGGTTAAATGACTTGCCTGGTTAATAGGTGTCTAAGGCTAGATTTGAACTCTGGTCTTCCTGATTCCAGGTCCAACAATCTATCGACTGTGCTTCCAGCTGCCTTTTCCTTCCTTAGTAAAATGAGACACTAGGTGTTCTCTAAGAGAAGACAGATCACAGCTTCTCTTCAGAAGTCATTATATTTAATGTGGGGGTGAGGGAAGTGACCTTTTCAGGGAATATTTTTAGCTCTAAGGATTTACAATCCCAATTTCTCTTATATCCAGTGTATTTTGCATATGCAATTTCTTAGTGGGAGTTTTTTTTCCCATCTTTGTCTTACATTTGAATGAAATCACAAAATGTCTACGACCACAAGATAGAGGGGTTTTTTGTCCCTACAGAGAACATATTGGAAACACTTACATTTTAGTAGGGGCTTTTATTGCCTTACTTCAAGGGAAGAATACAAACTCCAGTCTCTGTGGCAGACCAGTTAGGGAAATATGTTTGCACAGGAAGTCCTTTGAATTGCACCATTCAAGTGACCACTTACCCTTTCTTTGCACAAGACCCAGGAGTCTTCCCTGACTCTTTGCTGAATCTCTCTAATATTGCCTGGGCTACTATTGCTTTTATTTCTCTCTATCGCACTGAAAGGGATGGTTGCTGATGTTGCCTTGAGGGAAGGAGGGAGGAAGATATGGAAGTGCGTTGGGGCAAAGACCTTTTCATCTCTTATTGGAGAACCTGCATTTTCCAGCACAAAGGAATGAGTTGAGCAGAGAGGTAACATCTTCATCCTTTCCAATTACAATCCAAATGATTCTTAATACTTTCAAAATAATTTTTTTGAGTACATGGAGTAGATTTTGTCACTTTTTTGTTAGTTCAGATTTTCTCTCTCCATTTCTCTATCCTTTGTTTCCTTCTTCCTTTTCTCTTGTTCCCTCCTTTCCTCTCTCCCTTACTTCTATAAATTAGGGCTCGAAGTTCATTTATATGGGACACTGAACCTTGCAAACATGAAGAACAGAGTTTGTCAGAGCTTAGGAAAAGAGAGGTCCTGGGCTTCTCAGCTTCCAACTTCTAGAGAGAAAACACGTAGTTCCAGACTATCTTTAGGTCACTGAGGGGGGAGAAAGATTCTGGGAAGAAGCTGACATGTAGAGGAGCTGTCTGTCACCTTGATCCTGAATGTATCTCCATCTTGCTGCTCTAGAAACTTTGGAATGTGTTTCCCACTGGATGAAACCTAAGACTCTCTCTCCCCCTCCCTCCCTGCCTCCGCACTGTCCCCCTCTCTCTCAGATATCACAATCCTAGTAGAAGAGCTGGTTCATTTTGTTGTGTTTAGCCTGGTATATTCTCATATGTATACCTACTCTGATTTCTGTTTTGATATTGACTTGGATAAATGGGCTTATCTGCTTCTAAGGAAGAAAAAAACGTAAGGGGGAGGTGAGTTGCCCATGTAGCTATGTCAGAGCTTAGGCTCTGTCTATGGCCTGTCTAGATATCTTTCACAGGAAGGCATGAATAAATGTCTCTAGGCTCCTCCATCAACCTCTCTCTGTGAGAGATTTTGATTCCTGCCAGGAGGGAAGTCAGGAAATTGGTGCCTGAGGCTGGCTACTATTCTTTCCTCAGAGAGAAGGGTAATTGGAATAGAATTACAATCTACTTGACTCCAATAATATTGTTAGTCTAAAGGAAAAAAATTTGCTTCTGATCATTATCCTTAATGGGGAAGATAGACCCCAAGCTATATATCCAAGACTTGACTCCCTTCCCACCCAAAGTCAGTTCCACAATGAACACACATAGCAAATAGCAAACTAATTCATTTGTCCAAGCTGATATCAAAACACACAAAAATCAAAGAAGGTCTGTCTGTCTGTCTGTCTATCTATCTATCTATCTATCTATCATCTATCTATCTATCTATCTATCTATCCATCTATCTACTTATCTATCTATTCATCCATTCCCTAGATAGGGGCCTTAATAAATCCCCTTAATAAAAGGATTTGTTCTGTGAAGTTTGGATTCAGTCAAAGGGCTGTACTTTAGGACCTAGAGGGCCACATGTGGCCTTGAAGCTGCAGGTTCCCCACCCCTGATCTAGGGTTAATTTGGAGATATTGTGGGTTTAGATCCAGAACACTGCAATAAAGCAAATATCACAATAAAGTGAGTCACAAATTTTTTGTTTTCTCAGTGCATATAAAAGTTATGTTTATACTACATTGTAGTCTATTAAGTGTGCAATAGTAATATGTCCAGAAATGTACATAGCTCAATTAGAAATACTTTCTTGCTAAACAGTATTAATCATCATCTGAACTTTCAGTGAATTGTAATCTTTTCCCTGGTGGAGGGTCTTTCCTCAATGACTGCCGGCTGATTAGGGTGGTGGTTGCTGAAGGTTGAAGTGACTCTGGCAATTTCTTAAAACAAGACAACAATGAACTTTGCTTCATTCATTGGCTTTTCCTTTCACTTGAACTCTTAAAGATCAATTTAAGGTTATTAATTGACCCAATTTAAACATTATTATACCTCAGGAAATAGGGAGGCCCGAGGAGAGGGAAAGAGATGGGTTTGGCTGGTGGTGGAGCACTTAGAACATATGCAACATTTATTGATTAAGTTTACCATCTTATATGGGTATGGTACATAAAACCCCAGAACAATTTCAATAGTAACATCAAAGATCACTAATCACAGATCAACATAACACATAAAATAATGATGATAATGATGGTGGAAAAGTTTGAAATATTACAAAAAAATAACAAAATGTGACACAGAGACATGACATGATATGAGCCCATGCTGTAGGGAAAATGGTGCTGATAGACTTACTCGATGCAAGATTGCCACAAACCTTCACTTTTGTAAAAAACAAAAACAAAAACAATATCTATGAAGAGCAATAAAATGAGGTATGTCTATAGTTTTATTATTCTATTATATATAACTATTCTGTTATATATAACTACATATATATAACTATATATACATATAAGTTAGATAGAGATATGGATATTGGCTCAACAGTCAGAGGTACAGAGAAACAAAGAGAGAGAGACACACAGACAGACAGACAGATACACACACACATACAGAGTCCCAGATCTTATTCAAGGGGAAATGCCCCAAAGTTTCTAGTGAGGCAAGTCGAAGATAGGGACATGCTCAATGTGCCAGCCTCTATACATGTCAGCTTCTTCCCAAAGTCTTTCTTTCCCTTCAGGCACTTGAAGAGAGCTTGGAATACTGTGTATTCTTTCTTTCTTTTACAAAATTAAAAAAAATTAATTTATTTTACTTTTAATTTACAACATTCAGTTCCACAATTCCTTGAGTTTCAAATTTTCTCCCTTTTCCTCTCCTCCCCCCCCCATCCAGCGGCATGTAATCAAATATAGGATCTATAAATACCTTCACATTAAATATTAGTCAGGTTGAAAAGGAGGATTATAACCAATGGAGTGAATAATGGGAAAGAGGAAACAAAACAAAACAAGAAAAAGGAAGAGAGGAAGTAGTTTGCTTCTATTTGCATTCCAGTTGTGTAGTTCTATCTCTGGATGTGGACATCTCTTTCCATCATGAGTCTTTTGGAGTTGTCTTATAACCTTACACTGCTGAAAGGAATCCAGTCTATCAAAGTTAGTCATCACACATACATTGTGTCTGTAATTGTGCACAAATTGTATTTTTTTCTGGAAGCTCAGAGCCAGAAGATCAGGATCTTTCTTAATCTTGAGTCCTCACCAGCTCTGCCCCTTCTACAGGTGAAGAGCATCAAGTAATCAACCTCCACCAGCTCTGGGTGACTTTCTTCACCCTGAAATACTCTGAGCTGCCCTTGCACTAAAATATACCCACAACACCAAAACTGCCCTTTGTTATTCCCTTTCCCCACCCCCGACTCCTCTGACCTCTATACCTGCATGGGAGATTCTGATACTTGAATAATGGTACTTGATTAGGAAATGCTGGTTTTGATTAGTGGTCTCTCCCCTTAGTTTTTAAATTGTGTCTTTCTTCTTATTTCTAGTTATAGTTGCTCATCCAAATGGTCTTTGAGCCTTGGGGTCTTCCTTCCTTCCTTCCTTCCTTCCTTCCTTCCTTCCTTCCTTCCTTCCTTCCTTCCTTCCTTCCTTCCTTCCTTCCTTCCTTCCTTCCTTCCTTCCTTCCTTCCTTCCTTCCTTCCTTCCTTCCTTCCTCCCGTGAACTACCCTATTTTGCTCTTCTAAAGGAAGATGTTAAACAACCGAAGCCTGGCATTTATCTTTAGAAATTTTTTTTAACTCATCATGGTCAACATCAGATTTCCAAATATCCTCTGGTTTTGTTGCAAAAATGAACATGCCTTTTATTTGTATATTACAACATATTCTGCTTTTCCTTAGGGGTCAAAAGATGCCCATCATTGCATGAGGATGAGAACAGAGAGAGAAGACAAATCCTTCACCCTATTAGAAGGGTAGAATTTAGATCTTGAAGGGATTTTAGAATTATTTATTCTTATCCATTTTTTAAACAGATCAGGAAACAGATCCAGTGAGATTAAAGTGATTTGTCCACTTGTGGCAGCCAAAAAACTAACATGAACTTGTTCTACATTAAGAGGTCTAAGGTCCAGGACCAAGGAACTTTTGGTCCTAGTGTGCTCTTCCCTGGTTTGGAGTATTGTGTTCATATTTCAAGATAGATATTGATAACCTGGAGAGTATCCAAAGGGGGTGAATCAAGATGGTGAAAGGCCTCAATATTATCTATATTATTGCTGGAAAGAACTGGGAATGTTTAGCCTGGAGAAGAAAAGACTTAGGGGGAAATGATAAGGTGTCTTAAGACATTTGAAGTGTCATCATATAGGGGAGGGATTAGATTTGCTCGATTTGACAGCAGGAGTTTAAAAAGGGACCAGTGAGTGAAAGTTTTTGAAAAGGCAGATTTAGGCTTGATATATGGGGACATTTCTAAACAGAGTTATCCCAAAATGGGATGAGTTGCCTGAGGTATGGGGTTCTCCCTCTCTAAAGCTCTTCAAATGAAAGCCAGAGGACTATGCCTGGAGTTATCATAGAGGGGATTCTTGCCCATGTGGATCAGACTAGATATCTTATGGGTTACCTTCCAGCTCTGAGATTCTAGGATTCTGCCTATGGTCACATATAGGAGGTGGGCAGCAGGTAGTAGGAATGAGATTTGAACCCAGGTTCTCTGACACCAAATTTGATATTCTTAACTAGGAAGCATCTAGGAAGATGTTATCCTTCAACTAAGGGAGCAATGGCCTGAAGAGATTCCAGGTTTCTTCTTCCTAGATGTCTAGTCCCAGACCAATCATTTCACACTCACCAATTCCCATCAAAGACTGAATATACTCATTTTTTCCTTTCTCTTTAACATCTGGGTCTTTCTTTCAAAGTGATATTGGCAATATAAGGGGAATGAAGAGTCACTCACTCTGCTTGACTTCAAAGGTGTTCAATGATGTTTGTGGGGCTGGTGGCCTGTGAATGAGGCCATCACCTTTTCCCAGGGGCCCTTAATTGCATTCTCCCTGGGGCAGGCAGAACTGGAATTGGCTGGATTTGAAGAGACACACTCAGGGCTCTTGCCCATTTTCTGTTGCTAACATTTAGGCCAGACTTTTAATTCTATAGGGTCAGAATGTTGGGTTTTGTATTTCTTGATGTGTTAATACACGTGAGTTGTGGGAGTGGGTAGATAATGAGGACTCTTATTCCACAGGCAAAGGCAAGAAACAAGAGGAGCATACGAACCTAGGGATGTGAGGGAGGGCAGAGATTTTTCAAATAAACTCTTCTTTGTGTGAGAGAGGCAGCTGAGTAGGTTGTAAGGGGCATCCTATGCTAAGGATAGAGTTTCCCTAGGAAAATTGGACTCATTTCCAGGAAGTCCAGTGCATGGAGATGGCGGCAGGGACTAAGGCTGCCTCCTCCTTTAATGTAAAAGGGAATTCAGGGTAATTTCTTCCCAGTTTTCACTGGGATCATGAATCATCTCTCTCTGGCTTAACACAAGCAAGGTATTCTTGAAAGCATCAAGGTGATGATGGGTGAGGAATCTATGGTTCTCCAGACTGAATGGTCAAGACACCAACTTGTGGTTGCTACCTTCCACTAAAGAGGCTCAGCAATGAACATCTTCCTTGGCTGGAAGGGAGAGACCAACTTGCTCCTTATCCCATCAACTTCTAGTGTCTTCCTGAGCCAATGTGATCCAATCCAATAAACATTTATTTAGTGCCTTCAGAGTACCAAGCACTGTGCTAAGTGCTGGGGATACAATTAATAAAAAGAAAGATAGTTCCTTCCTTCAAGGAGCTTACAATCTAAAAGAGAAGGCCTTCAATACAAAAGAGAAGGCCTCTTTAGAGGAGGTAGCTACCATGGTCCCTACTCCCTATGCACTGACCTCCTGGAAATGAGTACCCAATTTAGTAGCTTAGAGACCTTGGACAAGTCACCTAATTTCTCTAGCTGTCCATTCCCCCTACCCTAAAATGAGGTGGTTGGCCTGGATAAACCTGAAGGACCATTCTAGTTCTATATCCACAAACTGAGTAAGGAGGCTAGGCTTGAGTTGGAGAAGTTTGGAGGAAGTAAACACTGCTTCCACAAGAAGATGGATGCACTGTCTTTTTAGGATGCCAAGCACTCATGCCTTGACTCTAGGCCTGTGGAAACTGGGCCCAGCTGCCTGGACTTGCCTCAGCAGGAAATTTCTCTCCTTGGTGAATGGTAGCCCCAGGCAGAAATGTCTTTTGCTATTGGGGGTGCAGTGACATTGGCACCTTGGATCTGTTACAGTTGTGTTATAATTGTCATTTTCCAGAAGTGTGGCTTGCCTCACTGAGCTAGAAATAAACATCTTATATTTTTGTCTTTGTGATTTGCCTAGGAGGGGCTATTTCCAGTCTTGTTTTTCTTTTGCTGCCCTCTTTTCCTCACCCCGGGCTCCTTGTATGTCTTCCTCCTTGAAAAAACCAAATCTTAGACTATCAATGACCCCAGAGTCAGAAATGAGATGGTAATAATAATATCTTATATGTATATATGAATATGTGCATGCATATATACACGTCTATATGTATGTTATATATGTATATGTATATATCTATCTATAGGTACAACTCAAATCGGAATATATAAATTATGGAATATATATAGATTGATTGTGTATGTATCTATAGATAATGAGACCATATCTATAGATCTACAGTATGTCTTTATTCTATATATATAATGATTTAAGGTGCATCTCTAGATAGATTTACAAACATATCTGTCTATATCTATGTGTATGGATAGATAGATATTCTTGTTTGAGGTCCCTCTGTGAGGTTGGTAGAACAGGCATTTCTCATTTTCTAGGATGAAGAAGCAGTGTGATGCTTTGGGCAGAGAGCTGGCCTCGGAGTCAGGATGTTCTAGGTTCAAGGCTTACTGCTGACACATACTAAGTATATGATATTAAGCAAATCAAATTCTCATGTAAAATAGAAATAAATGTGCTGCAAGCAGTTGTCTCAGAGCATAAATTACAAAATTTTTGCAGATTTGGATCCATGGAATGTCCACAATGGGCGTTCTCTACACTGTTGAAATCAGAGGTCTGGATCCCCGCCCCTTTCCCTCTTCCCTCCAAATAAGGAATAAGGTGATGAGGAAATTGAAGCCCAGAGAGAGGTGACTTTTGTGGAAGAAGCCACTTCTTGAAGTCAATTAATATGAGGCAGCAAAGATTTAGAATTCTGACCTAACCTTCTCATTTTACAGATGGAAATTAAAGGGACTTGCCCATAGTTACCCAGGAAATTAATATGAGTGGGATTTGAGCACCAGTATCTGACTCCAGAGCTGATGTTCTTTCCATTGTACCATCCTACCTCTCTTGCAGGAGTCAGCCCATTGTCGATAGGGGAAGAGAGGAATATGTCCCAGACATGCTGCTTGCCTCTGTCTCACTAGAGGCATCAGTGAGGACATGCCCAGAGCCTAGCCTACCCAACCCTTTCACATGAATGTCCTCCTTCTTTGCAGTTTTCAGGGTCCAGCCTTTTCTACCCCATAAACTTTGCTCTGCCTGAGACAGACCATTTCCAACCCTGGGAGAATATGTACAGTGACCAAACTTCTTTGAAACTCATCTTCCTCATACCGTTTTCCATCCATTTTGCTCCAATTCCATTTTATTTATTACCAAGTGGCAAGCAGATGGAACCATTTTTCCTCTGAGTGGCTTGAAAGAGACACATTGCTATTGTGTAGCCGGTTCTGTGGCTGATTTATCACTTTCTCGCCATGGGGAGCTGAGATAGATACACACATCCGCTGTTACAATGGATAGAGTGGGAGGACAATCCTGGGAGCTTCTCACCTGGAGGACGCAACTTGGGAAAGAATGCATTGCCGTTCAATCATTTTTCAGTTATGTCTGACTCTTTGTGACCCCATTTGGAGTTTTTTCGGCAAAGATACCAGAGTGGTTTGCCATTTCCTTCTCCAGTTTATTTTTAAGATGAGGAAACTAAGGCAAACAGGGTTAAATGACTTGTCTAGGGCCACACAGCCATAAATGTCTGAGGCTGGATTTGAACACAGGAAGATGAGTCTTCCTGCACTCTATTTATGGTGTGACCTAACTGAACCCAATGAATGAATTAATTCATTGTTTGGTGAAATACCACTGGACTAAGTCCATTCATGATGTTGCTGTCTTGAAGAAGCTTGTGTGTCTACAGCTTTCTCATTGAGTCTTTAAATGTGATCTTCCCAGAGTGAATGAGATAAAATGTTCTTAGAACAAAGGCAAACTCCTACTGCCAAAGTGAAAAACAAAAAGTTGGCAGAATCTTTAATTATATGAATATTTGGAGAGCTCATTAGATGGGTCGTTTGGAGGTGGATTTTTGCCTACTTGACCCTTTCTTTTGAATTTCCAGTTCATTGAAATGATTAATATTCACTCCAAGAGGTTAGAAAATAAATGAATGAATATATGAATGAATTTTAAAAAGCATTTATTAGGTGCTTACTATGTGCAAAACACTGAAAAGTGCAAGAGATACAGGTAGAAGAGCAAGACAGTCCCTGTTTTCAAGGAGCTCACTTTCTAATAAGGGAGACAACACACATAGCAAGTTTTGGCCACAAATTAAGTGGAAAGGCCCTATGGTTCTGAGGGTGCAGCAACAAAGGGGGTATCTTTTAAAACACCATTTCCACTGTTAAAATATTATTGGTTTCTGGTGAGGAACCATTTGGCAGAATCAATGACTTTGGTGGAAAGAACTTTAGTTCTTGGGTACTTAGTATTTGTGGCTGCTGAAGAATTGGAAGCTACAGTTGCAGGTGGGGACTTCATGGGGGTTGTTGCTTCCCAAGATGCTGTCTGTAGTAGGCGAGCAGGAAGTAGGACTGGTGGTTTGGGAGTGCTACCACTACCTGGTTCCTAGTGGTAGCAGTGGTAGTGGTGGGGAAAGTGGCCCCTTTCTCCATGGTGATTTTTTTCTACAATGATGGTTGTGGAGTCTAGAGTGGAAACAAGGCTAGTGGTCTGGGGAGCCACTGCTTTTGCTAACATTCTTGGGATAAGTATCCTGGCATAGCTTCATCGTAGTTTGAAGGGAGGTAGGTGGTGGTCAAGATGATGGTGATAATTTGATTTGCTTGACACAAGTTACCTCTTTTCTTCTTCTTAGGGGACCTTTCTTCTCTAGCCAAGCTGGTTTAGGAAGCACACATGAAAGCTTGGAATTGGTCTAATGTTTTTTCCCTACTGTTCAGGTGTCAACTTGGTAAATAGAATTAGAAGCAGATCTCTTGCTAACATCTTCCTCCATGGATCTTGTGGGGATGATATCAAAGATATTTGCCCCACTCCCATCCCTTAGGAATTGCTACAGGGCTTCATGCTTATACATTTAACTACCTGGGAATAGAGAGGTAGTGGGAAATGGGAGAGAATTATGGAACTGAAAGATCAGAAGGTCACAGGCATCATTAGCAGTCTGGATATGGTCACCCTTTTTCCATAGTGGTACAGACCAACTGGGATGCCTAAGGGGTACCCCTGACCACCAGCGTCCCATGACTTCTGACATAGACATGGAGCAATGGTAAGTAATTCCAGCATCAAGGCTCAGAAGGTGTTGTTCAGGATGCTACTAAACTGATCTTGTAACACAGAATCATCATCACTCCAGCATGTTGGTAGATTCTTCACTCAAGGTTGTAAGCAGCTTATATCATGTAAGCATGATATAAAGTATAAGTCACATGGAGCAAAGGAGAATGAAAACATAGATGCTCAAGGAAAGCCAATCAGGTAATCAGATTGCCCAAGAGATGTACTCTTCTGTCTCAATGAGTTGGTTCTCTTGGTCTCAATCAATCAGTAAGCATTTATTAAGGGCCAGCTGTGTACCAGGCAATGTGCTAGGAGCTGAGAACACAGATACAAAGACTGAAACAAATCCTACCCTCAAGTGGTACCTTTCCTTTTCTCTCTCCCTACACAATATATGCAAAGATATGAAATAATTACAGGGAGTGTTGATAATTAAATTATTTAATAATTTAAGTCTTTTGTGACCCTTTTGACCTTAAATAAATTTATCTCCTTCTAGGCCCCTTCACTTCTAAGAAGAGAGGGCTGGACCAGGTGGTCTCTGAAGTACCTTATAGTTTTAAATCTAGGAACCCTATTATGTTTAGTGGGAAAAGAACAGATGGAGGAGACAGAAAACCTGGATTCTAGTATTGACAGTAGCTGTTACTAACTAGCAATGTGACATTAGCTGATGGGATGCTCCTTTCCCAGCGTCCTTTCACCCTTTGTAAAATTAGGGAGCAGGCTAAGAAAATAGGCAAGTTCCCTTCTATTTCTACGATTCTGTGGTTCCAGGCTGAAGGAAAATTAGAGAAGAATGAAAAAGGAGAAGATGATGGGACTAAACAGAGAAGCAGGGAAAGTGGGGCAGAGAGGACTGGCAAGGACAGTGCCTTTGACCATGGTCGTGGGGGTCTGGTACCAAGACCTAGAATAAGATGGTCACGCATGTCCTGCCAAAGAGCTAGCCATAGTCATAGTCATGCCAATAACCTTATAATCTGAGAGTTGGAAGGGATCTTAGAGTGATATGTGCAGAACGAAGTGAAACCATTTGCCTTCTCCTGGGGATCCTTAATTACTTTTACCCCGGGGTGAACAAAGTTGGGATTAGCTGTGTTTGAAGCCAGAAGCTCAGGATTCGTATCTATTCACCCCTGCTAATATGTCAGGCCAAGATTTTAATTTCACAAGGTCAGGAGGCTGGGGTCTCAGTTCCCTATTGCATTATGGTCCTGTGTGAGCAGGCTGACAGTTTGGGACATAGCATAGGAAGAGGGTATAGTATTTATACAGCTGATGGGAAGGATGATGGGGGGGGAGGGAGAGGCAGTTTGCTGCCCTTGGGAGCTGTAGGGCATAGAGATTTGCAAATAAGGCATCCTGTCTGTGGGTGACCGTTGAGTGAATTTTGAGGGCATCCTAGACTGACAGTAGGTGCAACAATTAAACTGGGGCCTTCTCAAGAAGGAGGGTCATGGAATTGAGGATCCAGGGTCTGGGAGTACTTACTATTGCTCCCTCTCTCCATGAGATTAGTAGACCCATTGTAGGAGACAGTGTGGTGCAATAGAGATAATGGTAGATTTGGAGATGGAGGATTTTAGGGTGAAATCCTAGCTCTGCCATTTACTACTAATGTAATTATGGTCAAGTAACTCAGGCTACTTGTGCTTCTACGTCTTCATTTGTAAAATGAAAGGTTGGACAAGATGGCCTCTAATGTGCCTTCAAGTCATATATCTATGATTCTAGATGTTTGACAAATCACAATATCTCCAAATCCTCGGTTTCCTCATCTATTAAAAAAAAGTATGAGTACTTAATATGTCTTTTTTGGATTCATTCAGGTGAATAAGTAAACATCTGTGTGGGGGAAATGAAGAGAAATCTTTGCTTGGGGCATATACAGTACATAGTAAAAAGTGAGAAAGCCAAGTTGGATTGGTATTGAGTTATCTTCATAACACTGAAATCTAAGGGGTTGAGACAAATAATAATGACAATAATAACAAATAATAATAATATTTACATAGCACTTTAAGGTTTGCAAAGCACTTTATGGATGGTATTTCATTTGATGCCTCCCCCAACCATGGTAGGTACTATTTTTATCTCCATTTTACAGATGAAGAGACTGAGGCTGAGAGAAGATGAGTTACTTGTTTAGGGTCATGTAACCAGTAAGTATCTGAATCTGAATTTATACTCCAGCCTTCCTCACTTTTACATCCATAATGCTATCTGCTATATCACTTGACAAATGAGATAATTGGATGTTGGACCAGAGATTCAAGATGGGAAGTCAGCACTAAATCAGCAGGATCCACTTCCCCATTCAGTTTTTTTGATTTTTGTTTTTGCTTTTTGGAGGGGGAAAGGCAGGGCAATCAGGGTTAAGTGACTTGCCCAAGGTCACATAGTTAGTAAGTGTTCAGTGTCTGAGGCCAGATTTGAACTCAGGTTCTCCTGGCTCCAGGGCTGGTGTTCTATTCACTGTGTCACCTAACCACCCCTCATTCAGTTTTTTTTTTAATGGCAGCTACTGATATTCTGTATCCTCTTTTCCCCTTTGAGATAATGTTCTGGCTTAGGTCAGGTTGGGGTCCATGATGTCCCTTTGTGAATTGTCTGGGTCCACCTGTCTATAGGACAGTCCTCCACCTCATAGAAGAATCTCATCTGTGGCATTCATGATAGGTGATCATTTAGTCAGTGCTTGAATACTTCCAGTGATGAGGGGCTCACTGTCTCCACCTCATCATAGGTAGGTCCACGATTGCTCCAGTCTCTGTGAAACTTATGTTGAACAGAAGCTTGTTTCTGTAACTTCTACCCGCTCATTGTGGTTCCATCATTCTAAGGGGAAAATGATCTCTCTGGCCTTGTGATATGTATGTAGCAATTGAGGAGACAGGATGTAGATAAAATGGGAAGAGACCAGCTTCTTTTGCAAAGGTTGCCCAAAGCCTGTACTTCTTGGTTGTGTTTCTGTGAATGCATTTTGTCTTTCTGGTCACACTAGACTTCCTAGAGGGCAGAGATTATGGTTTCTTCTCTGGGGAAGAGAAGACTTGGGGCAAGGGAGGGAACATGAGAGCTGCCTTCACGTACTTGATGGGTTGGCTGTCATGTGGAGGAAGAATCAAAGTGTGTTTTCTTGACCCCTAAGGGCAGAACTAGGAGAAATAAAAGAAAGTCACAATGAAGCAGAATTAACCTTAATATAAGGAAGCATTTCTTTTTTTAAAAAATTATTAAAATTTTTAGAAACATTTCTTAATAATTAGAGGTACCCCAAAGAGAAAGGAAGTACTCACTAGAGGTTTGCAAGTAAATGCTGGCTAACCCCTTGTCAGGTGTAGTCCTATTTAGGTATGAGGTCATCTTGATGGTCCCCTCCAAATTGGTGATTATATCATTGACTTTTTTCATCCATGGCAGCTAGCATAGTACTGGACAGAGAGAAGGTCCCCAACAAATGTCTGATGACTCATTGGTGGTAAAAGGACTGATGTACAGCATTTCTTACTTGTTCCATACCAAAAAAAGGGACAATGTCAGAAGTCACATGCCATCCCAGAAATCCTGGCGCCCTGATGGTGTGACCAAATACCATGGGGGACACCTGGAAAGAACAGGGGTATGAAATGGTAAAGAAGAGATCACAATAAAGATAGGGGAGGAGAAGTGAGGCTTGGGGAAGAATCAATAGAATCATCAAACAGTCAATATTCACAGTCCAACTGAAAGGGTAGGGATTTTAGAGTGAGAGGACCTGAATTCTGATTCCAATCTTAGCATTCATGTCTGTTTGACCTTGGGTCTTGGTTCCCTCATCTTTAAAATGACCTCTTAGGTTCTTTCTAGCCCTAAATCTGTGAGCATTAGGACAGAAGAGAGCAAGACAGGGAAAAGGTGATGGCTCAGCTTGGGGTACAGTCTTGTGAGGTAATGAAACACAGGAGCCTTCCTAACAGACTCTGCTGTTCCTAGCCAAGCTCCTGAGGGTGAGCTGCACCCACTGGGCTCTATCCAAGTCCCCGACTCAGTAACACAAGCTGTCCTCATCACTGAGAATGGACAGTGACATGGGATTTGATTTCTTTTCCCCTGACGTTGGCTAATTCTGAAAGTGGCAATCTTGCTGAAATTGCTGGCAAAGGTTGCAGATGGCTCCCAAGTCTCCTTCCCTGACGTCTCCAATCAAAAGGAGAGCATTGATTGTCCTTACTAATCGGATCCACCTTCCCGCCCTCCCCCCACCCTTTTGTGCTAGAGAGCATATGTTGAAGAAGAGTTGGGCAGGCTGAGTATTTCTTTCAGGCCAAGGTCATTTATTATGCTTGAGTTACCCAACGGGTCTGCCCTTGTTCTTGAATGAGTGTACAAGCCTCAGAATTACTTGAACTGGCACAGTTCTACCAACATCTTATGCATACCATTAACCAAACCAGTGCTGTGTGGACCAGGTGAGAAACCTGTACCAGGTGAGAGATCACCTTCTCTCTCTCTTCCCCAACTCCTGCTGTTATCACTAGGGGACTTCAACATCTAAATTAATGCTCCCTCATACTCCCTAACAGTGCCATTTTCAGCCTCTTTAAATCTCATGACATTCTCCTTAATTTCATCTCAGACACACAGAGGGATGGTATAATAGGCTATATCTCACCATTCCTCACTAGTGTTCTGCTTCTTTAATCAAAACTCTGATATTTCTCTATCTTCTCACAATCTCCCATCATTCTACCTCTCCTTAAATCTCCTTAGGCCTTCCTAAACACATTCTTCACTCTCATCACAATCTTTAATCCCTCCATCTTTCAGTACTACTAGGCTTCATTTTCCTCCCTTTCCAATTTGGAACTTATAGTTGAACAATTCAACTCTGCACTGTCATCAACTCTAAAATCTCTTGCCTCCTTGACTTATCATTGCTCATCCTTTACCAAACCCCAGTTATGGATTACTCCAGTCATTTATGTCTTCACCTTCTTATGTGCTACTGAATGGAGGAAGTCATATAACTGCACTTATTGGGTACAGTATAAATTCACATTATCTAACTTCAAGAAGGCAATGCTTTTATTCCTCCCTAATTGATTTCTTATCTTATTTCCCTCAAAAGTTATTCCAAGCTTTATATACATACATATATGTATAATTTATTTTTTAAACATTCTTTTCTTTTTAAATTTTGAGTTCCAGATTCTCCTCCTCCCACCCAATCCTCCCCCAACAACAGAGAAGGCAAACAATATGATATCAATTATACATGTGAAATCATGCAAAAATATTTCCTTATTAGTCATATCACAAAAAAGAAAAGAAAATTATATTTTAATTTTTTCTCAGAGTTCAGCAATTCTCTTTCTGGAAGTGGATAGCATTTTTTCATCATGAGTCCTTTGAAATTGTCTTGGATTGCTGTATTGATCAGAGTAATCAAGTCTTTCCCAATTGATCATCATTACAACATTGCTCTTATTATGCACAAAGATCTAGTTCTTTTCACTTCACTTTGCATGAATTCATATAGGCCTTGCCATGTTGTGTTTTTTTTTTTGGAAATCGCCTACCTCATCATTTTTCATAGCATAGTAGTACTTCATCACAATCAAATGGCACCACTTGTTCATCCATTGCCCCAATTGAAGAGTATTTACTCAGTTTTCAATTCTTTGTCACCTCAAAAAGAGCTGCTATCAATATTTTTGGATATATAGAAGCTGTGCTCTGGGCCTGTGTCCACCTATGTGTTGCAGACCTCTCCTGTGGATCTCCTACATTGTCTTAGACTGGAAAAATATCTCCCTATGACTTTTTTGTTGACCTGTCACACTTCAAATTTGATATGAGATATTATTTTAAAGTTGTTTGGAGGGGAATGTTGGGAGAGTTCAGTTGGGTCCCAGTCTATAATCCACAATTTTAGCTCTACACAGACTTTCTCTTCTCTCCTCAAACCTCCCATATATTCTTTGCATTAGAGGCAGCAATTTCAAATCTAGTTTGAGCCACTTACTAGATGATTGATATTGGGCAAGTCATTAACCTGCCTCAGTTTCCTCAGTTGTAAGATGGGGATAATAATGGCACCCATCTCACAGAGCTACTGGGAGAATCAAATGAGATTATATTTATAAAGGACTTGGCATGGTACCTGGCACATTGTGGGTGCTTAATAAATTTCATTTCCATCTTCCCCCCACTCTCTCAACTAAGAACCTCACCTTTTATTTTACTGAGAAAATTGTTGCCAAACCACTGTGTATTCTTTCCTCTTCTCCTTTTTTTCTTTGTCTCCAAACCTCTTTACATCATTCCATGACCTCATTTGTTTCCCCCATCTCTGATAATAAGGTGGCCCTTCTCCTTGCTCTTGATCCCATCTCCTCTTATCTTCTCTGGAAAAATTTCTCCACAATCATCCCTTACTTCAATATTCACCTCTTCTTATGTACTGGTTTCTTATTTACTGCTTTCAAAATTCACACCTTCCTCATTGTCAAACCAAACCAAAAATCTTTAATAGACTCAACCATCCCTTCACACTATCATCCTATACCTCCCCTCCTTTTCTCAGTCAAATGCCTAGAAAAAGCTGTCTATATTCACCTTCATTTCTCAACTGTTTGTGATCTGGCTTCTGACCTCATCTTTCAAGCAAAACTGTGGTCTTCAAAGTTACCAACAATCTCTCAAAGGTCAAAGCTGATGATTTTTTTTGTAGTCTTCATACATCTTGATGCTGTTTCATACTTTTGACGATACTCTCCTCCTGTAGGCTCTTTCCTCTCTGGGGTATCATAATATTACTTTTTGCTGGTTCTCCCCCTTTCTGACCAACTCCTTCTCTGTCTTCTTTCTTAGTTCATTATCCATATCTTGTCCCCTAGCTGTATGGATTCCTCAAAGCTCTGACTTGAACCCTCTTCCTCTCTCTGTCTTGTACTGATTTCATCAAGTCTTATGGATTTAAGTTTCATCTCTAAGTGAATGACTCCCAGTTATGTACCTTCTCACCTAAGTTCCAGTTCCTCATCACCAATTTCTCAGTAGATTTCCCTCCCCGAGACGTGTCAAACTCAATACATCAAAAACAGCTTAATATCTTCTCTTTCCACACCCCCCCCCAACTTCCCTGGTTTTTTTTCCCCCAAAGGCACCTGCATGTTTTCACTCTTTCCAATCCATAACCTTAGCTCCACACTTGATTTCTCACTCTTTCTCATTGCACATATCCAATCACTTGCCAGATATTGCTACCTCCACAATACCTCTATCATTCCATAGCCACTACTTTAGATGAGGCCTTCTTCACCTCTCACCTAAATAGATTATTGTAATGGCCTCCTAACTGGTCTCTGTCTCCCTGCCTCAAGTCTGTCCCTACTTCAGTTGTTGTTGTTTGTCTTTCATTCTGGAAGAGGACCATAACATCAGGGGGATGAGGCCATGACTTGCAAATGAATCTGATTTAAGTGAGGCAGGGCTGTACAAAGTCACCAGCCTTACTTTCTCCTCCAGAGCCATCTGGGTCCAGTGGCAAGATAGAGATCAGGATGATTGGAGATGGCTGTAGTCCACTCCAGTAATATCTACCGCCCAGTGGCCAAAGAGATTTCCCTTAAGTGAAGAACTGATCATACCTTTACACTACTCAATAAACTCTAGTGTCTCCTTATTGCCTCAGAGAGCAAATATAATTTCCTTGTTTAGTTTTAAAGTCCTTTGCAGCCTGGTCCCAAAGTATCTTCCTAGCCTAGCTCTATTTCCCTCCCCATCCTCCCCACTCTTTGATCAGCTAAACCAGCCTTTCTGTTCCATAACACTCCATCTGCAAACTCCATTTCTTTGACTAGTTATCCTTTAGACCTGGAATGCACTCACTCTTTTCTGTGGTCTCACAGAGTCTTTCTTTTCTATCAGGACATCAAGCTCTACTTTCTATTTGAAATTTTTTGCTAATCCCTGTAACTTCTAATGCTCTCTCTACCTAATTACTTTGTATTAATTTTATTTACCCTCTTTTATTCTATATAGTATTATACATATATAATTCTTGTTTTCCCCATTAGAATGTCAGATCTTTGAGAGTGAGGATTGGCATATAGAAGAAGTTTCATAAATGTTTGTTGATTGATTGGACTGGATTCCTCTGGGAGAGAAAATTCATTTTAAAAGTTCACCTTGCTAATATGGAAAATATGTTCTGCATGACTTCACATGTTTAATGGGTATCATATTGCTTGTCTTCTCAATGGGTGGGAGAGGACCTGGAGGGAGTGAGGGAATTTGGATCTCAAAATAATAATAAAAACAATGTTAAAAAATAAAACCTCACCATTTCCAAACTTAAAATAATAGAGTATGTCCCTCATTCCTGGAGGGTGCCCTTTTCCTCATCTCAATCCCTTAGGATGCTCCCCTACCTTAAAAGATTTGTTGAAGTGATACTTTCTCTGGAAAGTCTTTCTTGATTCCCCTTGCTTCTAGTACTTACTGCCACCCCTCCCCCCATCATCTTGCTTCTGTCTTGTATTTTTTTTATTTATGTATCTGTTGTTTCTCCTGAAAACTTATTCAGGTCAGGGATTCTTTTGTTTTTCTTTCATTTCCCAGAACCTAGCACATCACTGGGACTTTGTAGACAATAAATACCACTTACTGGTTGCTGTTGCTGTTGCTATTGGAAGAGACCTCAGAGATCCTCTAATTCAATCTGCTATCTTCTTCTGATTTTTTTTATTTGTATCCCCAGCACTTAGCACAGTACTTAGCATATCATAAACACTTAATTAATGCTCATTCATTCATTCATTTCTCAGAAATCCTCCTCATAGTATTTTTATTGTCTCTGCTTGAATATTTCCAATGACAGGGGACTCACTCTATTACTAAGTTGTCTTTTTTTATTTTTTGGATAGGCTACATTGTTAACAAGACTGAGTCAAAAATCTATCTCCTTATAACTTGCTTCCATCAGTTCTAGTTCTCTGCTCTGGAACCACACCAAATAAGTCTAATTTCTCTTCCCTGTGACATCTGTTCAGATAATTGAAAGCAATCATATAACAATCCCCCCCCCCCAATCTTCTCTTGTCCAGGTAAAACATTCAACCATTTCTTGTATTCTTCATCCTTACCACTTTCCTTTGAACATACTCAAATTTGCCAATGAACTTTTTAAAACGTGGACCCATAACTGAACACAATGCTCCAGAGGTAGCCTGATCTGTGAAGAAGAAAAGGAAAGTGATTGATTTGTATACTGAATTTGAAGGCAGGTCTTCTGACTCCTGTTCAGCATTCTTTTCACCACCCCAGGCTGCCTGTCTTGTGTAGAATTCCAACCTTCACGATTGCCTGCTATG
Organism: Pseudocheirus occidentalis; assembly: GCA_028646575.1. Classification (NCBI taxonomy): domain Eukaryota; kingdom Metazoa; phylum Chordata; class Mammalia; order Diprotodontia; family Pseudocheiridae; genus Pseudocheirus; species Pseudocheirus occidentalis. The sequence goes on from CM053595.1 coordinate 91,245,072, forward strand.
GCCCATGGGTGTTAGGTCACATTGAAGGGAATCAGAGGATAATGTCAGTGCTAGTGACATAGTATTATATTATTACACTAGACCTAAGAATACAAAGTTGATTTTGATCCATAGATGAGATGTTGTGGAAAGAGCATTTGATTTGGAATCTGCTGACCTGGACTTAAGCCCATGCTTTGTCACTTGCTGATTATGTAACTCAGAGCAAATCAATCCTTCTTTTGCACCTTGATTTCCCCATCTGCAAAATGGAGATAATACTTCTACTGCCTACTTCACAGGGCTATTGTGAGGAAAGCACTGCATAAATCTTAAAGCTGTATTCAAATGTGATCCATCATTATCATTATTACATATGGAATGTGATCAGCAAGGACTAATTCTCTGACTCTCCGCTAAATTGTCACTGTTACAGTCTTGCTTATTTATTTGTTATTATTTTGAGATAAGGATATTTCAAGGTCGGGGGAAGAGGATATGGAAGCAGTTATATTGTCAAGGGGAGAGCAGCACCCTAATCAAATTTAAGCAAAGACATGATAAAAATTAACCTTCATTTGAATATATAAACAAGTGTGGCATTTGGGAATTTAAAGCTGCCCTTGTCTTAGGTCACAGGAGAGAGGCACCTAGTGATTTATCTGCTAGGTCTTTTTTAGTGCAGGAAAACTTTATTCTAAAAGGTTTTTTACACTTGGATAAGTGCTAAATAATAATAATAAGTGGAGCCAGAAACAAACTATTGCTATCTGAAGGGTGTCAACAGAGCCAAGATAAAGAACGGAGAGTTCTTCAAGGGAGTCGGGGTGTGACAAAGTCTGTGCTGATGAATGCTGACATCCTGAATAAAATCACTACATGCCTTCACCTAGGTCAAGAAACGACATTGTTTCTCTGAGCCCCAGTGACAGTGAGGTGACAGAGATTAATAGCTTGGTATTGACTGAGCAACTTCTAGTTCCTTATCTTTGGCAAGTCAAGGCTGTGTCCAAGAACTGAAAGTATTATTAGACTTATAATTGCAAAGACATTTAAAGGGTTTCCCCTTAAGGGACTATGAAATCCAATAAACCTTTCACAGAACCTCAAGCATTCAAGAGCAAACCTCTCGCCTCTGAGACAAGTGTGCTCAGAGCAGGGGGGTGGGGGGGGACGGACCTTGAAGCCTCCAACATTGAATAATGTTTGATTTATGAAGTTGGTTTTGAATTTGTATCAGTTGTTTTATTAAAAATATATGAAAGGATGTTTTAAATATGAGCGAGTACTGTTCGCTTTTGTCTCAAGCAAGCAGTTTGCTGACGAGCTGGCCATCTTTCCTGCCCTGTCAATGAGATTCTCGAGGGTTTCGGAGACCTGAAGCTGGGTGGCTAATTCGTAGGGTTAATTCAGTTTGACTGGGATTAAATCTCAATTTCCCACCGAGGTTTCAGAATGAAGGTTGAGGGTCTGGATAAAGACTGACTGAATGTCTGTCTCTATGTGTATGTGTGTGTATGAATAGTTCTATTTTCCATTTGTAAGCAGACAACCAAAGCACATACTGATTACTCAGCATTCTCTACCTGATTTACTTATTAAGTGACAATGTGAAGAAAAACAACCTTCCCAAAGACAACTCTGGCTTAGGCATAGCTCATATTTTTATAGCACATTAAGGATGACAAAATGCTTTTCTCAAAGGAAGCACCTCTTTGAGGTGGGTGGTTCAAGGATTGTTATCCCCATTTTACAGATGAGGAGACTAAGGCTCAGAGAGATTAAGTGACTTGTTCAGGGTCACAAAGTAAATGTCTAAATTACGATATGAACCTAGGTCACCCGACTATAACTCTAATCTTCTTTCTATTCTCCCACAATACTTACCACTTTGCTATGCTGCCTTAGTTCCAAGACTATATTTTTGTGGCTAAAGGTTTGAGATGGGCTTTGGGGGCAGAAGAGTTTTTGTTGTTGTTTTGTTTTTAGGACATTTAGACAGGTTGCTACAGGGGCCAGAGTAGAACTCTTTTGGTTCCTAATCTCTGCAGGAGGAAATGTTAGAGGAGAGTTCATTTAAAGAACTGGAGCTGTGGTTCTTAGATAAAAAAGGGGCCATTGGCTCTATTTTTCATTTATACTTTTGCTTTATTACTTCAAAGATCTCTCATTTCATGGGTGTGTGTACTCTCTCGATTGATACAAAGGATAACCCCTTTATTTTAGGAGGCAGTCTTCATGAGTTGATAAAGCCAAAGAAACTTACCACCTGGTGGCCAGTCCTTAGCTGGCCTGATTATGCAATTCCAGACACACAATCTTCTACTGGGACAACATGTGGAGCCTTTCCAACTTGGAAGGAGTTATCAGAGCTTGTCCTTTGGTAGTATTACCTTTGTGAACCCAGGGTCACCTCAGTACCACTTTGAGTTATTGGCTTCTTCTGTGTATAAATATGTCTGTATTTTACAAAATGATAAGCAATAGAATCAATAATATGTTAGAAATGGAAGAGATTTGCTTTATTCCCACCCAGCTTTATTTTATAGAAACTGAGGCTCAGGAAAGGAACATGGCTTGTCCAAGCTCATACATTTCATTAGTGACAAATGCAGGACTAGGAATCATGTCTTCATTCTCCTAACTTTTTCCACTCTCTTACCCTTTGTATTCAATGATGATGTAGTAGATCCATCATCAGTGGGATCTGTGCCCCTAATTGGTTCTCTGCCAGCACTCTGGATCTCATCTATAAAACAAGATGGTCGGGCCAGATGAGGTCCCTTCCAGCTCTAAATACAACGATTCTCTCTTGATAAAAATCATATATGAAAGATGGACAATCATCAACACAACGTGTATTATTTATCATATAGGCTTTCTTGAAATGAAAATGTATTGTTACATATTTTGAATCCTCTCCTGTTCTGCTATACATACAATGTGCTTTTTTTCTTTCTTAAAAAAAGAAAATCATATATGGGCTGGTTGCCTAGGTCTGGTAGGATTAAGGGGTATAGTGTAATGGGTATGGTTGTAAGGTTGGGGGGCAGTGAGGGAGAGACTAACCTTAACCCCCCAAATCGAATCTACAACTTTGGCCTCTTTAGCAGAATTCCATGCAGATCTAAGTGGCCTCTGTCTTTTGCAATTCCTGACTCAGGAAGGATATCTTTCTCCTTTTATTCCACCTCTATCATTTCCCCATCTTGTGTCTTCATTGGGCTGGGCTGGTGAAAGCCTTGATGCTTTGGCTGCCCCTATGCTGTTTCTCCTTCTAATCTTTCTCATTTTAAATTTCCTGTGATGCTTTAGGCATTTTCAATTTTTCTGAAAATGTCTAAAGACCCGGCAGCCCCTATCCCTTTGACAGAGTGCAGATACCTCAGAGGAGCTGATAAGGAAACAAGCCCTTTCTTGGCATGTAGGGACCTTGCCAAGCTTCATTAATCCCAGTCTTATTAAACTTGAACTTTAGGCAGCCAGTAGAACAAGCCTCTGACCATTGGCTTGAGTATTTTGGGATTCTATAATTTTCTAAATCTTTGATTCTTCTTCCCTGTCTGTCTGCACTCAGTTTCAGGGTCATTCATGCAGCAGGGTGATATTTGTTCCTTTGATTTTCCTATTCTGCTATATTGAATCAATAGGGACTGGTCTATTGTGAAGTTTGTTTGAAAGGTTAGTCGTCAATAATTCTGTCTTGGGCTTCATTTTTTTAACTTCATTTGATTAAACTTGAGCAGGAGAAATTCTTGCCTCCTTTGGGATTTGGGGGCCTGGGAGAATTGGGGAGTAGAATAAAGTCTGTAGTTGTATTTTCACTTATGAGAGCTGTGATGCCATCCAGGGTACAATGTATATTTAATAGTGTGAAGGAGCAAAGTAACATTTTAAGGAGGACAAACATTAAAAGAAGGAGTGATTATAATAAATAACTTATGGCTGATGAATAGACCAAATGATCATGGATTTAGAGCTGTGAGGGACCTTGCAGGTCAGATAACCTAAATCTCTCATTTTGCAGATGACAAAACTGAATTTTGAAGAGCCTGTGACTTGTCCAAGGTCACATAGGTATTACGTGGCATTTCCCAGATCCAAACTCAGCTCCTTGGATACCAATTTTAGTATACATTTTCAGCTCTTCTACCACTTTTCAATGTGGTTTCATACTCATTACTTAATTTGACCTTCAAACTAACCTTGTGAAAGTAGATATCAAAATGCAAAAATAATCCTTCTGATGCGTAACTTCACTTATGGTACTTACCCTGATCAATATTGTTAGTGCTTCCCTAGAATAAAGTTCCTCTGCCTAGCATTCAAGGGTTTCTGTGATTTGGTTCCTATCAGATAATCATGAATAATAGTTACTTGCATTTATGTATTATTCTCTGTTAGGTCACAGGTTAGTAGGGGATCTGCCATATCTTTCTTTGTATCTCTTCTAAAACTTAAACCAGGTTTTGTGCTCAATAAATGTTTGTTTAAAGAATCCTAGTCATACATATAAGGAAACTGAGGCATGGAAAGGTTGAAAAACTCATTCAAATCTGCAAACTTAGTAAGAGATAGAACTATGGCTATAACAGGTCTCCTGAAGTCCAATCCTTGATTTTTTTCAAAGCCATTGTGTGATTTGTAAAACCCTTCAAATAAATCCAGAACAAGGCATGCATTTCTTCTAATGTAAGGATTTAAAATTGCAGCCTGTGTTCCCTGGAGGCTTTGAGTCTTCAATGTAACACATACAACTGGACTGAGAGGATCTAGAGCTAGAGGTGGGTTATGGTTAGGTAAAGAAGGGATGTTAGAGAGTGTTAATTCCAGCTCCCCACCAGGCTTTCCACAGCATCACCCTTCTTGGCCTAAGATGCCTACTATTAGACTTACACCTTGGGATTCTGCAACAAAATCAAGGATGTTGCCACCAAAAGAATCCTTTTAAAGGACACTAGGGTTGACTAGGAGCTCAGGAAAGATCACTTTCCCTACCATCATTAGCACATCAACATTGTTAGTTGGGTAGCTAGGTGGTGCAATGGATGAGTGCTGGGCCTGGAGTCAAGGAAGATTCATCTTCCTGAGTTCTAATCTGGCCTCAGATGCTTACTAGCTGTGTGACCCTGGGCAAGTGTAATGGTAATCAATTTGTTTAATCAGATACTTAGGGCTAAGTATAGAACTCTGTCCATTGGTGAAAA
>CM053595.1:91250757-91268426 GCA_028646575.1 Pseudocheirus occidentalis
GCTTTCAGCTCCTGAATCTAGGTGATTGTCTGGCAGATTCAGGAGGGAGCTGGGACCAGGGAAGGGGATCCAGGGAATCAGAGAGACCACCCAGAGTCAAAATGAAGAAAAGGCTTCCCCTTGGACTAAACTGAGGTTTGTTGGAAATCAAGGGGTGGAAGGATTGTGTGGTTGTCTAAGAACTTTATTTGGAAATTAAAGTTAATGGTTACCCCAGGAGTGGAAGATCAGTATATTGTGAATTGTTGATTGAATCAACTCCCTCTTAGGGAAACTAGGTCATTCCTTTTGTGAACTATTGATTGAATCTTAAAATGTGAAGCTGGTTTCTCCCTTAGGGAAACCAGCTGATTCTTCTCTTATTCCTTGTTCCTTTCTGTAATAAAATATTGAGACTTTCCTTGTTCTGAAGATTGTACATAATATTGTGAATTGTTGAAACGGTAAACATTGTACTGAATAAAGATTTGTAATGGAATAAACAGAGTGTTCACTAATACTGTGTAATCCAAATCTTAAAAGCTGTTCATGGTAGCATCTCTCAGGACTCTTCTGCTGATTGGCTTTACAGCAAATCACTTTACCTTGTTGGCCTCATTTTCCTCATTTGTAAAATGAACTGGAGAAGGAAATAGCCAAGTACTTCAGTATCTTTGCCAAGCCCAAATGAAGTCATAAAGAGTCAGATATGACTTAAAAAAATGACAACAAGACATTCATTAGTTGATTGATTAGCTCCCTGGAGCCTTAGAAGGCTGATATGGAGAATCCTACGGGGGTCCTATGGTTATGTGTTGTATTCAGGGCCAGGCACAGGAGACTCCAGTGTTAGGGGGAACTTTGTTCTCCACAATTAATATCTGCTGCATTCAAGGAACAGGTGCTGATTATGGAATAACATAAAGAGCAAAATGTGATTTGCTTCAGATTTAGAGTTGAAAGACATAAAGGAGTGGAGAAAGTGATGAGTTTGGAGTCAGGGGTCCTGGCTTTGCTACTTATCAGCACAAACTTGGTCAAGTCACATCTCAGTGGCTCACATCTATAGAAATGAGGGTGCTGGATAAGATGGCCCCTTCCAGACTGAAGTCTTGAGACGGAGTTCCAGATCCCAGCTCTTCCACTAACTATTAGACTATGAACAAGTTATAAGCTCTCTGGGCCTCAGTTTCCTCATCAGTAACATGAGGACAGGGGGTTGACTAGATTATTTCTAAGGGTCCGTCAGGCTATAAATCTATGATCTGGTACCTAGGAGTCTCAAACAGGAGACACAGCATTTAGGTGAGGCAGTCCCAAAACAGATGTTAAGGAACAATTGATTTCCTTTGAGATAGGAAGACCTTTCAAGAACAAAAATCTCATTGTTTATCCTGAAAGATTTTCTTCCTCTTTTTTATGCATTCCTGAATACCCCTTGTGACCTGTGTTGCTGTCCTCCTGGCCCCATCTTCACCTGGTGGAGGGGTAGGCCTTGGAAATAAATGCTTGGCTGGGGCATTTTGGAAGCCCTGATTTATGAGAGCTTAGAATAGCTTTGTGATACTAAAATGAAAAAGTATTTGTGCTTCCCTAGGGAGTAATGATTTAGCGATATTCCCCTAGGAAAATTAGCGTCTGTGTACAACTGTTCAGCTCTTCTTTCCTGCCTCCTGAGAGATAATTATTCATTTGTAGTTTATTAGCTAATTATGCATGGGCATAAGGAGTATGAATCACTTCATTTCATTGATAGCAATTAACTAGGGCTTGTTGGAGCCCTTTCAGTTGGGGATGTTGGTATGTTTAGACAACATAGAACCAGTTAAGGTAGAAAATTCTCAGTGTGTACCCTTAGTCAGCAGGAAGGAAAGAAAGCATATAGTCTTCTTGTGGGTTATTGATTTGTTCCCTATTTTCACCAAGGAAATGGAGCTTAAGACTGTAGCAGGAAGGATAGTAGGGTTAGCATCTTAATGGTTAGCACTTCCAGGCTATGGGAGGCAATAAAAGGTAAGTCACAGGGAGGAAGGAAACCAGGAAACAGATAAGTACCTACTGTGTGCCAGGCACTGCGCTAAGGCTTTACCAATATTATTTTATTTGATTCTCATAACAACTCTGGGAGGTAGGTACTGCTTTTTTTTTTTTTTTGCTTTTTGGAGAGTAGTTGGGGTCAAGTGACTTGCCCAAGTTCACACAGCTAGTTTTTGTGTTAAGTGTCTGAGATCATATTTGAACTCAGGTTCTCCTGACTCCAGGGCCAGTGCTCTATTCACTGTGCCACCTAAACGCCCCTGGTGCTGCTACTGTCACTGTTTTACAACTGAAGAAACTGAAGCGGTCAGTGGTTAAGTGACTTGTCCAACATCACATAGCTAGTAAGTGGTTGGGCAAGATCTGAACTCAGGTCTTTTTGACACCAGGCTCAGTATTGTATCTAGTGTGTCACCTTCCTGCCTCTAATAGTCTTTGAATTATTCTTTTATTTTTTTCTATGAACTCTGACCTCTATCATTTCACTTAATTTTTATGATAGGCCTGAGACAAATTAGAACAAGGGTAATTAGAATATAACTCATTAAAATGTCAGCTCCTTGAGGGCAGAGACTATTCTTGCCTTTCTTTGTATGTCCAGTGTTGATTTGAATATAGAGTAGCCCTTCATAAATGCTTGTGATTGACTGATAATTATGCTTCTTTGAACTATGGTTGAGTGAGGCCTAACAGATGAAGGGACTTGCTCAGGGTTACTACGACTTGATTCGCAATGATTGATTCATCCAGGCTCTACTGGAAAAGCTGCAAATAGTGTCATGCACCTGGAAGACCTAGGCTCCACTGCAGATTTGCTTCATGATCCAACACCTAGTCCAAAATGCTTTCCATTGTACATCATTACTTATCAGATTATAATCCATCCATCACATACTAGTTGCCACTTAGCTGCTTCTGGTCTCAGTTGCCTCATCAATAAAATGGGGTTAATGATGCCTTATGGGTCAGAAGTAAGTGGGTTTGACCAGACTCAATCCAGGACCCATTTTAGTAACCTCTCAAACAGTTAAGATACATTGTGTAGCCTCCCTAGGCTTCACTTGCCCCAACAATAGTATCAGAGGATTAGACTGCATGACTGCTGAGATCTTCTCCAGATCTAAATGAATGATTATAGTATCTTGCTAGGATAGCTTATTTTCAGCACCCCAAAACACTATTTTACTGAATTAAATTTGCCCTGGATGCAAGAATGAGGACACAGGAGTGGGAGAGGATGGATACTGAGACAGTGATGCTATGACAGCAGGATCCTGGTGATGGTGACCTGGGGTCAGGCAAGGGAACCCATAGTCGTATGAGTCATGCAAGGTCACCAGAGTCATACAAGGTACAGGTCTGACAAATTGGACAACTGCCTTGGGGAAGACTACTCTCCCAAATATTGGTGCCCTAATCACCATAACCTAGTTAAACCTCTCTCCTTCCAGGTCTAAGAACTTATTCACATCAGCTGCGGGATGTGTAGTTGCTCTCTCGGAGATTGAGACCTTGCTCACAACTTCTGACACCACTTCATTAGTCCCTCATGTCTGCTTCCCTTAGTCTGAGAGAGATTTTAATAAAATGAATGCAGGTGAATGAGGTTTGAAGTCATTTGATTTCCATTCTTTAGGGTCCTGGGGGAACCACAACTTTGTTTAACTCAATTCATAACATTATTAATCTAGCCACAAATCTACAGAAGACATAGAAAGAGAGAGTGGAATTCATTATGGTTCATGGCTAAAAACAAATCATTTCTTTAATGGGTTGGTGGTTGAGAGCTTTCCGTTGGCAGGATGACATGCCCAGTGAGAGGGATGTGACTCTCCCTGCTTACCCAAGTGTCTTGGAATCATAGAATTTTAGAGATGAAAGATGCTTTAGAGATTATTTTGTCCAATAGCTTCCCATCCCCATGCTTTGACTACATAGCTTTGACTTCTGGTATTTAGTGGCACCATGGCATAATGTAAAAAGTAATAGCAATATAGCTAGCATTAACATGGTACAAAAAGGTTTGCAAAGTGTTTTACACAGGTTTACTCGTGATCTTCATAAGAACCTTGTGAGGTAGCTGCTCTTCTCCCCATTTTACAGATGAGAAAAGTAAGGCTGAGAAGTTAAATGACCTGTGCAAGGTCATATAGCTCACAAATGTCTGAAATAGACTTTGAAGTGGGGCATTCTTGACTTCAAAGAGTCAGAAGATCTGGGTTCTAGTTCCAGTTCTTGAGCAGAGAATTTTAACTTCTCTTTAGCTTCCATTTCACCCCTCTAAAAAAATGGGTAGAGGAAGCCTTTTGCTACTTAGCTTGTAAGGTAGGTGGGAGGAATAAGTGACATTTAATTCAGTTCAGCTCCACCAGCACTTATTAAACACCAACAAGGTACCAGGCCCCCTGGGATACAAAAACATGTTGTTGTGACCTCAAGGAGCTTGTGTCCTTCTACAGGTGGAACAGTTGTGAGAACAACAGTGCTATAGATATGAAATGTAAAATGTGTAAAAAAAAAAAAACAACAACCAAACCACCTAGCTGTCCTACTCCAGGTATTATAACCTGTATTTTGTGGATAAGAAAATTGAAGTTCTAAGAAAGGCTAAGTGCATTGCCTAGGTTTCATAGTAAGCAGAATTCTAAATCCAGCCGCCCTGATTCTAGGTCTAAAATTCTAACCATTACACCATACTGCCCCTATTAGGAAGATGCTCTGTAAACAGTAAAATGCTAATGGTTGTGAGGGATTTTCCCAATGCCACTAGATTATCTCCCCGGCCCTCCTGCCCCACCCCCACAAGCCCAGGAAATGGATGGATTGGGGGAATATGTCTATAGTTATAACAATGTAATCCCCTTAGGCCAGCTGGAGGTTGTTACCTTAGATCAAGGTCAGGAAGGGCTCCATCTAAACAAGGGGCCTGAGTTTTCCAGTGATGAGTTCTTTAATGAATTCATCCCTACCCTTGGCTGCTGCTAGCCTCCCCTCCCTAGCCTGCAACTCTTGCTTTCCTATTGTACCATGCATGCAGCTTTCATCTATGGAGCAGAGGGAAGCGGCTTACAATATCGCTGATGCCCCCACGATTCAGTGCCTCAGATCAAAACCAAGTTCACGTGCAGACACAGATTGACTCTGGCGGCATCTCATTACTGTGGACCCCTAGTCTATGGAAGCAGGCTTGGGCTAAGGATGGAGAACAAGCCTCAGATGCCAAGCAACACTGCCTTGCTGGGCCGAGCGACATCATTTCTCCCCAACACCAAGCTAAACAATGACCACATAGCTCCATGAATCAGTCTCTGGCCTCAGGAGCCCATCTAGTTCAGTCCCTTGTCTCCAGATAGCTATTCATTCAAACTATGCAAACCGGGCGGTTCCAACCCTGTATTTAAGGTTTCACAGGAATGGAGATCTCACAAGTTTCCTTGGTCTACTGCTCCAGTATTTAATTGCCTTTAGCATCAGGGAGTTCTCCCTGGGAGTTAAATGAAATTTCCTTTGCTTGCTCCTTTCTCATAGCTCTATCATCCTTCATTGGAAGTGAAGTCACATTCTTAAGTTTCATCAACATCATGAGATCATGTTGACTTAAGAGCCTGAAAGTACAGATAGGGACTATGGGATTTGAAAGAAGATAGAGTTCCTGTTCTGCTTCTGCTCCCTCCAAAGAATGGCCATCATAATATAATTTTGTTCTTTTTCTATTTGTTTCAATTTCCCTCTAAATCACTAAAGGAACAAAAAGGGCTGTTTTGTACTGATTTTTGATTTTAGAGTCAGAATACAGACTGTCCTTGGTTCTGGGAGAAGGTGCTATTTTGCCTGACAGGACAGGAGCCTGGCATTGCTTTTTCTAGACCAGAGATAGTTATGCCAAACTTCAGAGTCTTAAATAGCAATTTTAGTGCCTAGGGAGAGTGTTACAAAACAAGCCAGGGCAAGCAAGAGGAAATGTACCTTAAATCAAGTTTTAGAAACAAATTCAGTTGCAGGGGGAGAGACTCCTGGGTCACAAATAATCATGAGCCTTAGAATACTTGGAGGTCAGTTTTGGGGTGGCTGCCATCCAGGGAGGGGAGAAGAATGGAGGAAGAGTTTCACTTGGGATGTGGCTGCCTAGAGAAGGAAGCACACTACCTGGGAGAATCCAATTTTAATTTATTATTCTTGCCAACTATGAGCTAAGCTCTACTGTTTCTAGAAGGTGACCCATTCTGTCTTCTGGATAAAGGCTCAGTCTGACCAAAGTTGAGATTCAGTCTGTCCCAGGCACCCTGCCTCCTCAGAATTTCCTTGCCTTGGATGGATGGCCGCACCACCCCACTGGCAAACCTGGCTCCTAGATCTTCATGGCTAGAACTCAAGGTCTGCTGGAGATCACCTCTGGCACCCTAAACTGAGGACAAACAACACAGAAAAGAAACAAACACTTCCATGCCCATTGATATGGAGCTGGATCAAAAAGAGAGAAGCAGCACGGTCAGTTCATGGCATCCATGCTGGGCACAGCAGGTAGGGTTTCCTGAAAAAAAAGCACAGCCAGAGGTTGGATGGTGTAAAGATGACTCGGTCTCACCAGTTTTTAAAGATACAGGTGGCAGTTTTGGGCTTGGACCTGTTAATGTGCTCTTATAGGAATGAAGTTACACTATGGAACCTAATCTCTGTCCCCTCCCCAGAGACTGAGATGGTGCAGATGGGAAGGAAGATGATGACCATACCTTGGGAAGTTAACATTTCTTTGTAAAAGCTCCACATTTATGTGACCTTGGGCAAATCACATGTCACAAGCAACTCTCTGAGATGAATGAATGAATAAAACAGATTCAGTCTGTGTCTGGGGATAGGCCTTCATCAACAGATTGGATCAGGGGTCAGTGTGGGTTCAAGGTCAGGGCTCAGTCTGTTACCAAGGTCAGGATGGTTCTGTCTATACTTAACATCATGGGTATAGACAGGCAGCAACAGGTAGTGATACAATGTTAGATTCAGAATTAAGAAAGCCTGGATTTCAATCTGACTTCTGACACTTGCTAGCTGTGTGATTCTGGCAATGCTATTTAATCTCTCAGAACCTCAATTTCCTCTTCTATAAAACAGATAATAAATCATAAAATGCCTACTTTACAGTGTTCTTGTGAAGTTCAAAAGAAACTTTACATGCCATATACAAGGTATGTATATATGTATGTGTCTATGTATATATTGCGAGGGCAGTCTTCCTCATGTAGCATTGTGTGGCGTGAAGGGAGACCGAGTAGAAATCTCTAATCTCTTCTCATCCCACCTTTCTCCAAGGCACCTTCAATTCATCATCATGCGGGGAAGCAGGGAGAAGCAGGAAGTGGGGGACAGGGGGTTGGTTGCTCTGCTCCCTTCCGAGGGAGATAGGGGGGACTAGGCTAGGATTATATCTCTCTCTTCACTTAAATATTATTAGTTGAGGGGATGTGTTTTTCAGGGTCATACTAGACTTCTGATTATTGTTAATTAACGACAGGAGGACCTCAAGCTTTATATCCAAGGCATGACCTCTTTCCCACCAAATATCAGTTCCACAACCAACACACATAGTAAGTAACTAAGAAACTAATTTATCCAAGTCCATATGCAGAAGTCAGAGAATGTATACATGGGAGAATATAGATGAAGGACCTCTCCTACGGGAATGAGATAACAACTAACCAAGAGAGAAAGAAAGCCTTCCAGATTTTACCAAGGAGATGTTACCTGAAATCTCTCATATAGCAAGCTGGGGATAGGGACAGGATGGAGAATGCCTGCTCCTCTTGTGTTGACTTCTGCCCAGAGACCTTTTCCTCAGCACCATAAATGGAGTTTTCATCATCCATTTAATCTCTCAAACTGGAACTCAGTGGGGCAGCTAGGTGGTGCAGTGAATAGAGCACGGCCCTGGAGTCAGGAGGACCTGTGTTCAAATCTGACATCAGACACCTGACACATTTACTAGCTGTGTGACCTTGGGCAAGTCACTTAACCCCAATTGCCTTGCCTTCCCCCTCCAAAAAAAACCCAACCAAACTGGAACCCAGAAGGGTCTAAAATAACCCAGAAGGGTCTAAAATAACCACAGAACTAAAAGAGACTCAGAACTTGAAGATTGAAGAGCTCTCCTTTCTCCCACTTTTCACCAACTGAGCCCTACCTCTCACACAGGTGGGGGGCATCAATCTCTGCCATTAAGGGGATAGCCCCATACCAATGGGCTTTGGGACTGAGGTTACATTCCTCCCCTGTGCCAAATTCATTGTAGTCCTTAGCAGACCTCAGCTGGGACATATCCAGAACAGTTTAAACATAAACAACACTTTAAAGCAAGAAGGATGATTTTCCTGGCATCACAGGTAACCAACCTTCAGTACTATTGAAACATAAATAAAATAAATACAAAGTAACAATACATGCAGTAGACCTGGCACTGTACAGAGCATGACCTGGGAGGATACTACAGTGATGCTACGCCTAATGGCATGCAAGACGTATAACATATGCACATTTCCAAAGTACATGCATATCCATAGTGCACAGTAATCAATAAAGCATGGTTAGCTAACAAAGCAAAGCTGGCTAGCTGCAACAGTCACACTATCAATAGGTTTCTATATAAAATACAACTTAATTTTAAGTAGCAGCATAGACACAAAGCAGTTAATAGTCAGGCATTGCTACAGCACAAATGTAATACAAAACGCAGTCAGATAAACATAACAGTTGACTAAACAAGCATCCTTGAAACGTGGTAATTCACATATATAACAACAAACATATGTGATACACACGAGACATTTTTCACGTGGGCAGTCTCTAGGATTGTTGCCTGGATACACGTGCAGCTATATCTTCAGGTATACTGATAATATCATGACTTAATCTAGTGATTTGTTCCATAGGTCCAGTTCTCTTGTCGCTGATTGATCGATCCCTCTGCTCCTATTCCAAAGCTAGTAGTTAGGATGGGCTGACCATTAGGACCATCATAGACTTGGGATGGCAGCCGTGCCAGACTTGCATCGTTGATTGAATCTGTGCTCAAGAAGTGTCTCTAACAGTTTTGGGCAGGGAAGGAGTCACCTCTGGGTTCAGTTCTCTTGTGATTATCCCTGTGATAATAGTTTCCCTCACTGGATGCATTGCTTTCAGTGCCTGTATAATGAGTCAGAAAGTCTTAGTGTAGCTGGGAACAGTCTCTTTTCCTCTTCCTTTCTTTAGGTGAATGTTCATCAGTTCTCTCCACCTGCTCATTGGAAAGTCCAACTAACTCTCCTGTTGGCAATGGGTAGTTGCTGTGAATAGCCCTGAGAGGGCTCCCTCTGTTCCCTGGGGCTCTTTTGTAAACAGCTAAGTTGCCTCATCTCTCAATTACTTTGTATGGGTTAGCTTTCCACAGGTCAGCTAGCTTGTGATTCCCTTGAATGCCAAGGTCTCTTAATAGAATTCTGTCTCTGTTGAAGGTCTTGGCACTATACTCTGGCATCATAATGCTGTTTGTTTCTGTCATAGATCTTCTGAGTGGAAGCTGAGGCTGGTTGGCAGGGATCTCTTCGTTTCTCCTTCTGCTGAAAGATGTACTGAGTATGAGGAGCTGCATCAATTCCTCATCTGAGGTACCAAAACACAAGTCAATAGGCAGGTGGGCTTCTCACCCAAACAAGTATGGTATAAAGCCTGGAGACCAAACTCTGATCTCCAACAATAAGAAGAGAGTCCCATACCAACTTGCTTTGGCACAGGTGTTACATGTATAATAAGTAAGCAAGCAAGCAAATAAATAAGCAAGTGAATAAGTGATTGAATAGACACGAATAAATATATGTACATATATATACACATATGTATGTGTATATACTATACACATACATACACCTATATTTATAAGGTTACATATAGAATATACATGAGTGTGTATATACCACATCCATGCCTAGCTGGTATAGTAGATAGAGCCCTGGGCCGTGAGTCAGGAAGACCTAAGTTCAGATCTGGCCTTAGACACTGTGATTTGGGGCAAGTCATTTAGCACAGTGCCTGGCACATTATAGATACTATATAAATACTATCTAATAATGTTAATAATAGTAACTATAAAAAGACTTCTGGAACACCCTGTATGTCTACATACATGCCCTATGTAAAACATATACATGCATATGAATAAATACAAATATAGAATGTTTTAAAAGTCTTAACGCAGTTTTAACCTATTAAAGCTTACAACTTCGCTAAGAATTTGGGGACACTGTGCATTCATCTCTACAAGCAGAATACAGTATAATATATGTGGATATATATGTATATATATGTTTATTCACTTATACACACCTACTTTACAAACCTTAAAGCATTATATAGTTGTCAGCTCTTATTCTCACATTGTTATTAGAATTCTAAGTCAGAGAAGATAGCATGGTGTGTTGACGTAGCACTGGAACTGGGGTCAGAAGAATGGGTTCATGTCCTTGTTTTGATATTAAGAGAGAGTGAATGTCATTTAACTATTCAGCTTCTTCATTTTTAAAAACGGGGATAATTCTATAAGAGCTACCTACTTAGGATTATAGATTCAGAGCTGGAAGGGACCTTAAAGGTCATTTAGCCAAAACCTCTCATTTTACAGATGAGAAAACTGAGACTCAGAGAGAGACTTACTCAAGGTCACCTGGACAGTAAATACCAGAGCCAGTGTGAGAACTTAGCCATCCTGACTATTCAGCATTCTTTCTGCCGTGTTCCTCCCCTTCCTTGATGGAGTTATTCTGAAGAGATTGTTTCATAAATAATAAAGGGCTGTAGAAATGTGCATCATTCTTGGTCACCAGCCAGGTCTGGGGCTGGGGCCAGGTCAGGGATTATCCCATGGTCACAGTTCTCTCTGCTCCCTCTTTGTGTTTGCCTCTTGTCAAGGCATCTATCTAGTGAGCCTTCCCCTTGTTTCACACCAGAGCATTAGTGTATAGCTGACATTTCTATAGCACTTAAACATTTCCAAACACTTTATACTCATTATCTCCTTTGGGTCTCACAATGACCTGTGAGGCCTGTGCTTTTGACAGTGTTGTGACTGACACAATTGGGACTTAGAGAACCTGATTGACTTGCTCCTGATCACAGAACTAGTAATATCAGAGGTTGGATGTGAACCCAGGCATTCCTGACTCGGTGTCCTATCCATTACTTTACACTGCCTCTCATTTTTACAGACGAAGAAACTGCGGTTCAGATGGGCCAGAATTATTTGTCCAATATCACACAGCTGTTAAATTATGGCAGAGTTAGGACTTTAATTAACATTATCACATAACATAACAGTGAGAATAATAACAACTGAAATTTACATAGCACTTTAAGATTCACAAAGCACTTGATCCCTACCCCCCCCCCAACAACCCTGTGAGTTTTGTACTATAGACTATGTTATTCCTGTTTTATGGATGTGAAAATTCTTTCCATTGTACTGTGATGCCTTTTTTTGAGATAGTCTGGGAATTATTTAAAAGGGCCTGTAGGGAATTAGTCTGGGGCAGAGGGACTGGGAACAGAAATTGTTGAAAATTGTCATTGTCATGATGTTGGTGTTGAAATAATCCAAACTATTTTAAGATATTATCTGATGTGACTGATGATCACCTAACCTCCTTCTAAATTCTGTCCCCCCTCTATAATTGGACAGGGGGACCTTCAACACGTCATAAAATTAAACTGTGATGGCAGAATTGAGGTAAGACATTCTTAGATGGTGGTCAGGCGGGCTTCCTAGCATCCTTCATGTCAGTCCATGTAGGAGAAACTGTGTTGTGGTGAACAAGGTATCTGTCAGGAGATCCGAATTCGAGTCCCAGTTCTGACACTATGCTGTGTGACCTTAGGCAAATGACCCACTCTTTCTAGATCTTCTTTGTAAAAAATGAAAGATTAGATGATTTTTATCATTCCTTTCTTTTCCAACATTTTTTAGATTCTCTTCTGACTGAGTGAGTCCCTCTCCAGTGAGGCTTCCCAAATAGAATCTGGGCTTTAGAGCACGTCTGTTTGTCGCCCCTGGAAATGCCTTCCAGGCTGCTGTTTCTCATCTGCCATGTTCATGTTCATTTTCATATTAGGCAGAGGCCCCCAAATCGCATTTCCTTCCTGTCTGCCTTCTAGCTCATTGCTTATTCCTGTTCTTTCCCTCCAGCTATGGCAAAATGGGATGCAGCCACAGGCCACAAGCGAATGGCCCCTGTGGTCACCCAGGCTCAGTGGTTATTTCTGCTAGAGCCTGGAGGGCCTTTCCTCCAAATAGCTCTCCTTCCTTTATGCTAGAAGCATCAAAGTGTATGAGATACAGAGGTGGTCCTGAAAGGCAGGAAAATCTGGGTTCAAATCCCATCTCTGACATATGCTGGTAGATATATCACTTAACTTTTCAATGACACTGTCTCTCCCTGCACCTCCCTGCCCCACCCAGAGAATGGGCAGATAGGCATTGAAGTGGATAGAGTGCCAGGCCTGGAGGCAGAAGACACCTTCCTGAATTCAAATCTGGTCTCAGACACTTACTAGCTATGTGACCCTGGACAAATCACCTAACTGTGTTTTCCTTAGTTTCCTAATCTGTAAAATGGGGCCAAAGAAGGAAGTGGCACTCTAGTATCTCTGCCAAGGAAACCCCAAATGGGATCCTGAAGACATAACTGAGATAACTGAATAACAACAAATCCCCCAGGAGACTATTAAAGACTATAGGTTGAAGAGTAGATGCTGGTCTACTGATCTACATTGGCAGAAGGAGTCCCTCACTGGGGATTCCCTCTGTCAATGAAACCAAGGATCTGAGCCCCAACCCCCCCCCAAAACAGTAAAAAAATAAAGAAGACTATAACATCACTGAAATTTTATTTGCGCTGTAGACTTGGGCCAATGGGACTGATGTATTGTAAATGGCACCATATCTTAGGAAGGACAGTGATAGATTCAAGGAGTCCAGAGGAGGGTAAGCAATAAGAAGAGGGGACGGAAGACCATGATGCCATATGAGGAATGGATGAAGAAACTGAGGATATTTAGCTCAGAGAAGAGAAAATTGAGGAAGGTGATGATAGCTGCCTCTAGGCATTTGAAGGGCTGTCATAAGGAAGAGGGATTAGATTTGTTTTTCTTGGTCTCAGAGGAAAGAACCAGGAGCAGTTGAATGAGAGTCACAAAGAGGCTTATATGGGCTTTCTGTGAAGACAAGTTTCCTAACCAACTAGATAAAAGTAAAGACGGGACCTATGATTGAATTGCTTTAGGGAATTTCCAGATAAAGATCCTCCCTCTACCTAAGCAGGCTGGCATCTTCTCTACCACTGAGCTCCTGAATTGCCCAAAGCATTAGAGGTTAAATGTCTCACCCAAGATTAGACAGCCAGACTATGTCAGAGGTGGTACTTGAACTCAGGTCTATCTGCCTCCCAGGTCACTCCTCAATTGTTGTTGTTAGGTTGCTCGGTTATATCCTACTCTTCATGACCCCATGGACCAGAGCATGCCAATTCTATTCATGGGATTTTCTTGGCAAAGATACTGGAGTGGTTTGCCATTTTCTTCTCTAGCTCATTTTGCAGATGAGGAAACTGAGGCAAACAAGACTAGCTGACTTGCCCAGGTTCACTTAGCTAGTAAGTATCTGAGGTTTGATTTGAACTCAGGTCTTCCTGATTCTAGACCTAGCACTCTATCCACTGAGCCACCTAGCTACCTCCAACTTCTCAGTTACTCCATCCATAATTTACTAAGCACCTACTACATACCAGAACTAGATGATCTTGAAGGCCCCATACAGCTCTGAATCCTATAACCTTATGTTTTTATCCTTATGCCCTTTAAGGGGCATACTCCTCACTCCCCTTGGTTTTCCTATGCCTTATCCAAATGGGTGTGCTTATGCTCCCCACATTTTTCATATACCTTTCCACTTCTATGTCTTTGTTCTCCCCATTTCCTCTGCTTGGAATGCCCTGCCTCCGACATGCCCATGCTCAAGTCTCCCTGAAGTATTTGCTAATCTTTTCCCATTTGGTATAGTAGAGTGACAACTGGATTTATATAGTCAGAAGATCTGGGTTCAGATCCTGGTCTGTCACTTACTAGCTATGTGACCATGGGTCACCAATTTCCCAGTCTCAGTTTCCTAATCTATAAAATGTGGATAATAATATTTGCATTATTCATCTCACAGATTCATTGTGAGGTTCCACTGAGATAGTACATGAAATTGACTTTTAAAGCCCTTAAACTATAGATATCAACTAGTTCTCCTTTCTCCCTTCTCTGGTAACTCTAGAGTACCATATAATAATACTTTCTCATTACCCAGAAGCATCTGTGATTCTGCCTATGTGGGGAATTCCTTGTATCCACCCACTCATCTATAATTTAGGAGGTTAGTCCTAAAGAATAGCCCAAGGCATCGAGAAGTTAAGAATATTGCTCAGGATCTCAGAGTTAGTAAGTTTCAAAGTCTGTATTTCAATAGCCCTCATATCCCTGGCAATCCCCAAGACCCTTTCTGGGGGATCACAAGGTCAAAACAATTTTCATAACAATACTAAGATTGCTTATTAAAATACTCCTCCCTTTTCCAACTACACATCAATCTGAGGGTGGATTTCCTTCATGTTCTTCAACCAAAACACAGATTGAATGCAGAAGCAGATATGGGAATCCATATCTTTTATTAACCCAAACATTAAAGAAATGTGCAAAAATTTCTAAAACAACATCATTCTCCTTATTTTGTTGTTTTGGAAACACATAGTTATTTTCACAAAAATATGATGTTTGTGTTAACATGTAAATGGGTTTATAATTATGTTTTAATGTCCAATGTAGTAAATATTGATGGCTATTAACACATAGAAGCAAAAGCTCTTAAAACAGTTCTCTGGTATGTGGCAGTAAAAAATATTTCCAGGAATGCCATCTTAGCTATTGGGAGGTCAAAGAAATATATAACAATTACATAGAAGGTATTCTCCATTGTACTTTTTATTTTGAACCTATCCTGAGGCTCTGAGCTGTGGGTAGACTGGAGGTGGGGTGGTTCTTAATAAAAAGTTTGAGAACTACTGTTGTAGCTGAACTAGACATGCCTGCCGCTAAGCCACATTCTCTGTCTATTACATCACCTTGGCTGTACACGTTCTACAAGTCACTTAGCTTCTGTCTACCTCAATTATTTCATCTGTAGGATAGGTACAAAATTAGAACCTACCTCCCAGGATTATTGTGAGGATAAAATGAGGTAACATTTGTCATGCACTTTATGAACTTTGAAGTGTTATAAAAATTCCAGTTATAATAATAATATCATCATCATCATTTTATCTGTGTACTTCTCTTATTTTTTCTGCTTGATTTTAAATTCCATGAGAGTAGTGACCGTATCTATTCAACAGGAACATATTAAATGTCATCTGCCAAGCCCTGTAGTACATCCTGAGCATTTAAATACAAAAAGGAAATAATTTCTGCCTTCTAGGTGCATACAGTCTATAGAGCTGTTCATCTGAGATGAACAGGTTGTTCTTAACTCAGGGTTTGGGAACTTTAAAAAATATATTTTGATAACTGTGTTTTAATATAATTGGTTTCCTTTGTAATTATGTATTATTTTATGCACTTAAAACTGTTATGCTGAGAAGATACAGATAGGTTTCTTGAGACTTCCAAAGAATTTTACATTAAAAAAAGGTCAATAACCCCTAAGTACAATGCTTTGCATGTAATAGGTATTGGGTGAAATGTTTTTTGAATGAATGTTTCTAGGAGGCCCTGAGACATTATACTAATGGCTGAGTATATCAGGCTCTGTGATGGGGTGGGGCAGATATTCTGGTCAGGAATTATCCCTAGGCAACCTAAAATCAAATAATGTGGGTAGCCACCTTTGCTGTCTGCTTTGAGGTTAGTCATGAGAACCAAGAAGTTAGGAGCATTGAAGATCCCAAGGTACTCAACACATCCCAATCTACTGGAGTAGTTTGGAATGACGGTGGGGCAGATGGGGGCAGGTGGCCTGAAGGAAATTGTGCGGTTTCACCAAGCACAGCACCTGTCATATCTTGTCTCCTTTTCATAACTTCAAAGATATGAAAGTCATAAAACTGAACCCGAGTGGGGTCAGGAGTCGCTGGCTGTTTGGATTGATGTTTAGTCATGTTTTCCTTCATTACCCTGGCACACATCTCTTTGGCCCCATCGGAACTCTCCCCAAATTAATATTATTCAAATGAGGCAGATGAGACAGAGCTGAAGAGATGACAACCATCAGCCCTTCCACCCACTGCTCGGAGCCTCAGGACATGCTTAAAATAAAAAGTACAATGGAGATTACTCTCTCTGTAATTGTTATATATTTCTTTGACCTTACAATAGCTAAGATGGCATTCCTGGAAACATTTTTTTTTACTGCCATGTACCAGAGAACTGTTTTAATGAACACCACAGGGTTTACTGATCACTCTTAATGAGCGAGGACCAAATGTCCTGCAGGTAAATTGCTACCCATCTTTAGGAACAAGCCGATAGATGATGGCGAGGTAGGGAGTGATGGAGGTGTATGTACTTCTGCAAACTAGAGAACAAATATATCAGTGTCCTTAATATTATCTATAATGGACACTTCAGGAGCCAGCCAAGACTCTGCCGTACCACTGTTTCAGCTCTTTCCAATCAATAACTTCAGTTACACTGAGATTTACTGGCTTCTATAAACAGTTGCAAGGGTAATATTCAAAGAAACTAATGTCATCTCAGCAAACAAAACAAAACAAGGAAAGCAAAAAGACTCAGTTGTGCACACTCTGAATTTCTCTTGGTTTCTTCTTCAAGATGTTTTGATGCAATTTGATTGAGATGTCGCAATGTTCCATCTCAGCATATGTATGTGTGACCTTATACATCTATGTGTATAAACACGCACACTGTAAATTGACTATTTTCTTTAAAAAGTGAGGGCCAGTGACCCATGGAAAAAAATTAAAGACTGGTAGCTTAATAATAATAATGATAATCGGCATTTATAGAGTTGCAAAGTGCTTTGTATCCATTATCTTGTTTGAACCTCACAACAGTCCTGCTATTTTTCAGTCCTTGTGTTTCTGATTACTAGACATGTTTCTGAAGCAGATGTTTTCATTCTAGTCCTTAGAATTTTATTTTTGACATATTCCTTTCATCTTGGGCTGACTTTTCTGTAGATTTTAGGCCAAGAGATCCTATCTAAACCTTCTTCTAAATTCTTTATAACTGTTCTTCCAAAGCTATTGTATATTATAGACTATTGCCACTTTTCTTCCTCTTTACCACAAATTCTGAGATCTATGGTCCCCAAGGTTCTTTTCATTTGTTTTGGAAGTGAATACTTCTTCAATTAGGGCAGCTAGGTGGCGCAGGGGATAGACTACTGGGCCTGAAGTCAGGAAGATGAGTCTTCCTGAGTTCAAATCTAGCCTCAGACATTTACCAGCTGTGTGACTGACCCTGGACAAGACTCAACATTGTTTGTCTCCGTTTCTTCATCTGTGAAATGACCTGGAGAAGAAAATGACAAACAACTCCAGTTTCTCTGCCAAGAAGAAGTTTCTCTGCGCCCCACCCCCCGC
>CM053595.1:91268926-91296394 GCA_028646575.1 Pseudocheirus occidentalis
ATTAGGGAAGGACGATTGTTCTCATCTTTTTCTTCAGATTTTGAAGAATACAATTATTTTTTAAGGCAAGTAAAAAATTACTATCTTCTTTGTAGTAGTAGAGAGAAAGTTCTAGCATAGTTGAATCCATTATTACTGTATCATATTTCAGGACCAGGTTTGTGCTATGTTTTATGAACTTATCCCTTTCCTTCTCCTACTTAGGTTATCACTATCACACAATTGGAAAGTGGGAAGGGGACTCAAAGGTCACTTAGTTCAAGTTGTAACGGGCAAAGAATCCCTTTTAAAATACCACTAACAAGTAGTCATCCAGCTTTTACTTGAGAACCTATGGTGCAGGAAAACCCCCTACCTCCATTCCTAATTGGGATAGCTTTAATTGTCACTCAAGTCTAAATCTGTAGTATATATTTCTAAGACCATTGATTCTTTTTCTCCTCTTGGCTTGCTCAAATGCCCTTTATCACACTTCTCAACTTCTAGTGATACATTTCCTCACACGAATATATCTTCTTGATAAGCAAATCTACTCAAATTCTCTTTAATCTGTGCCTTTTCAAACAGATACCTATTTCACACAAAATACCATTCCATAGACACAGGCTCATCGAGAATTTCATCTCATCATGTTCCATCAATACCTATGAAATCTCTAGTTCACTTTGTTTATTGCCTATAATTATATATTTATCTATTGATATCTGAGGTCATGACTTTATTACAGCTTCTTTTTTTGGATGTGAAATGATCATTGGATCACAGATCTAGAACTGGAAAGGATTTCTGTGAGCCTCTTATCTAACCTGCTCATTTTGCAGATGAGAAAAATGGAAATGTGACTTTCTAAAAGTCATACTGATAGCATCACAGATGGGATTTGGACCCGGGCACTCTGACTGAAGTGCTTTTTCTATTGCCTCTGACTTTTCTTGTGAATTATTGGACCACTTCATGGATGGCCTTTTTCTTACGTCACACCTGCCAATCTTTACGGTACTTCTCCTGACTGGTATGTGTGTAGTTTTCTCCCCCTTTCCACCCGTCTCAGTCATCAGATTCACAAGTTTCTAGATAATTATATTAAACTAAACAATCAACATGCCTACTATGTGACAGGTTCTGTGGAATACAAAGAAAGAAGCAGAAGAATAACTTCCCTCAATGAGCTTACATTTTATTGGGGGAAAACATGGTAATAGATAAATAATTATAAAATATATATGAAATACAAAATAATTTTAGAAGGAAGCAGGAACCACTAAAACCTGGGAGAAGCAGGAAAGGTCTCATATTGGAAGCATCACTTAAGCTTGTCCTCGAAGGAACATGGTGGACAACCCAGGCAAAGGAGTGGAGGGAGGAGATGGAATGTCACATATGGAGAATAGAAAACAGGTCAATTTGTCTGGAACCTAAAATGACTAAGGTGGAGTATCAAATAGTCAGTCTGAAAAGATATGGTGGAGCCACATTTTGGAGGGCTTTAAGTGTCAAAGAGAGGAGTTTGAATTTT
The DNA here is from genome assembly GCA_028646575.1 of Pseudocheirus occidentalis. Lineage (NCBI taxonomy): Eukaryota > Metazoa > Chordata > Mammalia > Diprotodontia > Pseudocheiridae > Pseudocheirus > Pseudocheirus occidentalis. The sequence goes on from CM053595.1 coordinate 91,270,443, forward strand.
ATCTTAAAGTCAATGAGGAGTTACTGAAGTTTCTTGAGCTGGGAAGTAATATGGTCAGACCTTAAGCCTTAGGGGCAGCTATTTGATAGCTGAACAGAGAATAGACTGGAAGAGGTAGAAGTCAGATATAGGGAATATAAATAGCGACTATTGCAGTTGTTGAAGTGAGAGCTGATGAGGCCTTGAACTAAGATCTTTCAAGATTCCTTTGTGTTATTCACACTTATGGGTTGTAATTTTGTCATAGTATTCCATTTCATAAATGTATTTACATTTAGCCATTCCTTTATTGTTTTACATTTAGCTTGCTTTCATGTATCTTTGCTGTTGTTGTTGTTGCAATTGTGTGTAATGACTTTTGTGAAAATCTCTGAATAAATGTCTCATTTTTATTTATTTTCGATAAAATCTTTGAGAAAACATTTTAATACAACGTATTTTAAAAATGCTAGAATTAATGGGTCAATTTGAATGATTATTTTTGTAACTTTTACTACATATTTCCACATTGCTCTTCAAAAAAAAAACTTGTAAAAGATTGCAATTCCACCAGCAATGAATGAGTATATATATTTTGACTACAACTTAACTAGTATCTAATAAATTCATGATGTGATATTGTATGTCACAGTTTCACATTTTATATTTTTCCTCTATGACTTTAGGGCAGGGACAATATCTTACCTAAACTTTTGTGTTTTCCACAGTGCCTAACAGTGCTGCATAGAAAGAAAGCACTTAAATGCTTATTGAATGAAGTAGAAAAGGATAAAGGTAAAAAGGAAGCCAAGAAAGAGAGGAGGGAAGGAAATAGAAAAGACATAAATGGAAAAGATGAGGGAGGGAGGAAAAAAGGAGAAAAGTGTGGAGTAGATGAGAAAGATAGAAGGGAATAGGGACAAGAAAAATGGAAGGAGTAATTAGAGGAATTAAATGAAAATGGTGATTCTGGGGAGTAGAAGTCACACTTTACCTTCTTCCCAAGCTTTCCAAGAACCAGCCCAATATCTGAGGGAAAGTTAGAGAAGATGTGTCACAGGTTCTAGAATAGTTTTTATACATTTAATGATAAACTCTCAAAATTGACCATCCTTCTATCTCACACTTTTCTACCTCAGCCCTTCACTAGTAGGGGAAATGATTCATGTTATACTTTTTAAAAGTGTAATTAGGCTACTGTAATGCTACTGTAAAGTGTAATTGTAATAAAGCTTTGACCTGCTTAGGGTGTGCAGTATGAATTAATGGTAAGAATATTGGTTTATTTTTTAAGCCAGGCCTTATTAGGTATAACCTGCCCTGGCTAAGAACCCATTATTCTTATATCTCAAGCTATGATCTTAAGTAGTCTTCATATTTTTCTTGAGCATTGTAATGAAATGATGAAAGTAATAGTTTTGGGAAATAGTCTGGAGATGGCAAATAGGATAGATTGGAGAGAGGAAACTCTGGAGGCCAGGAGACCAGTGATAAATCCATGTAGAAATGTCTATCATGTAATTGTAAACTCAGACCTAGAACTCCAGGGAGAGATTAGGACTTGATGTATAGAGATTTGGAGGAGAACTTGGTGGGGTAGTAGATAGAGAGCTTGGACTGAAGTCAAGAAGGCTCATCTTCCCTAGTTCAAATCTGACTGGGCCAGTCATTTAACCCTGTTTGCCTCAGTTTCCTCATCTGTAAAATGAGCTGGAGAAAGAAATGGCAAACCACTCCAGGATCTTTGCTGAGAAAACTCCCAAAATGGGGTCATGAAGAGTCAGACATGACTGAAACAACTGAACAGTAATAAAATACAGATTTGGGAGTAATCTGTACGTTGAGATAATAAGTAAAATCTTGGGAGTAGATAAGATCAAAGAGGAGAATGTAGAAAGAGGGAAGGACTGAGGACTGAACTTGGGTGATGTCAACACCAAGGAGAAAGAACAGGGTTTCTTTACTGTTTCTGTGTCATGGACCCCTTTGGCATGGACCCATGGACTCCTCAGAATAATGTTTTTAGATGCGTAAAACCACATAGTATTACAAAGGATACCAAAGATTAGTGAAAATAAAAATGTAATTTTTCCTCCATCCAAGTTCATGGACCCCACGAAATCTACCCACATTAAGATCCTGAGGTAGAAGGATGATGAATGAGGGAAGACTAGAGGGCACAGTCAGAAAGGTGGGGAGAGAAACAGCAGTGAGTAATGTCACAGAGGGGAGGGATGATCAATAGTGTTATGTCCTGCAAGAAGGTTAGGGGGGATAAGGAAGGGGAAGAGGTCATTGGTTTTAACAATTAAGAAGACGCTGGTGAACATGAAAAGATAAATTTTCAATAGAGTGGTGGGGTCAGAAGTAGATGATTACAAGGGATCTCTAGGAGGAAGGAGGTAAGAAAGAAGTGGATGCACTAAATGTAGATTAATATTTCTGGAAATCAAGTAGTAAAGGGGAAGGTAGGATAGATAAGGCAATAGCTCAAGGGGATGGTAGGTTCAAGGGAAGGTGTTGTTTGTTTATTTTTAAAGACAGAGGGGATAGAGCATGTTTGTGGGCACTGGGGAAGGAGCCAGTCAAAGGGGGAGAGATTAGTGGTGAGAAAGAGAAAAAACAGACAGAGAATGATTGATAGAACAAAGTCCTAGGGAAGATGGGAGGGGACAATGACAGCAACAATAATAGTAAGTGGTTTACATATCATTTTAAAGTTCGCAAAATGTTTGACATAATGACCTTACTCTCTTATCTTCTTGAATATCTTAACAATCTTGTAGGGCGGGTATTATAGGTATCATTCTCATTTTACGTAAGAGGAAAGTAAAATTGATAATGTTAAAAGACCTCTTGGTCACATGATGATCAGGTATGTGTTCCAAGTTCAGCATTCTATCTACTGTGCCACACTTCCTGGAATGGTTAGTCTTGTCATCTGCTAAGAATGGAACAAAGTAAGGCAATGTGTGCAAGGATGGAGGAAATTGGTAAAATATGGAAGGCAGTTTCTGGGGGACCTCTGAGCAGATAACGGGAATCTACCAAATTGGTTAAAATATGAAATCACCTAATTCTCTGAGGCAGAGTAGAGTGAGAGTGGAGCTGTAGACCTGAGAAATCTGGAAACAATGACTACGAAGAATATGATAGAGTCAATTAGAGATGAAAAAAATAAAATAATTAGTTGGGAATTTTTAGTGGACTTATTTAACACTGTTTTATGATTTCCTCCAATAGTACCCAGCAGTCTATGGATGTGACTCAGGATGAGCAAGGGAGGAAGAGTGAAAAGATAAGATGCAGCAGTTCTCAACCTGTGGGTTACTATCCCTTTGAGGGTCAAACAGGGTTGCCTAGGACCATGGGAAAACACATATTTCCGATGGTCTTAGGAACTGAGACACTGCTCCTTTATCCATCTCCAGGCACATCTGCCCACATACGAGTATTAAAGGGTCTTAGCATTAGGAAGGTTGAGAACCACTGGATGAGAGTATCATGGATAGAGGACAGTTCCTTACTGAAATACCTCACAAGAGGATCAAGATTGTGAAAGAAGGGAGTAAAGGCAGAACAAAAGTGATGAGCTGGGAGAAGAGGAAAGGATCGTGGACCTGGGCATCATGAACATGAAGAAAATGTTCAAGAGAAATAAAGCATAAGAAGAACAGAGAAGAGGATTTCAGATTTCTGGTTTAAGGTGTGGAAGTAGTTTCTGGTGATGATCAGGTTGAAGGCATGGCCATTTCCGTGCAAAGTAGAGGTAGAGTGGAGAGGGTCATAAAGAGCTTGGAGGACTGGGGAAGCCAGTTCATAAATAATTGTCCCTACTTGGGACAATTAATTGGGTCCCTACTTGTAGTGAAATTTTGGTACAACAGCCTCCTGGCTTCTGTCTTTGGCCCTGTCCTGCAGCCTTCTCCAGTCGTCAGGCTCAGGAAACCAGCCCTGGACAAGACCTCACCAGGTACCTCTTGCCTTTCATGGACCTTGCCCAGGGTCTTCTCTATGTCTGTTAGGCACTGAGACACCATTATTTCTGGACCTGGCTCCTCTTGCTCCTGCTTGATGTGAGGCAGGTCTCTTAGGACATAGACCACCTCCTACCATGAGGCTGGACCTCAAGGGAGAAACTTGAACAGTCTAATCACATGCTTCCCTCAAAAGATCTCTCTTTCCACAAATACCCTACCTGATTACATTTCTCCATAAGCATACTCTTACTCTCTTAGACTCTTCTTATTCCCATGATTCTAAAGCCTTGCCTACTAATGCACAATCCCCTTTCCCCACCCTCAGTTGCCCACTCTTACTCCCATCCTCCTTAAGTTTCTTCCTCAATGTCCCACTTCAGATCTTCCTTCCTCTTTTATGATGCCTTCCAGATGTCAGCTCCATAATAAATTTCCTTTCACCTTAAACCTCTTTCCTTCTTATTCCTTCCACTTTATGGCACCCCCTGAGACATGGTTCTCTCCTGATGTCAATGTTTCCCTCACCATCATTTCTGCTGCTGGTTGTGCTTTCTCTCATGACTTCTCTCCTCATCCCCATACTGGTGAAGGTGGAAGAATTAAAATTTCACTTCCTGTTGTTACTTGCAAGCTCTCCCTCTACTGTCATCTACACCATCACTCAGCACCTTCTCCTCCTTTGAGATTCATACTATTGCCCAATCTGCATTATGTGTTAGCCATCCTGTCACTCAGTTTGTCACTTGGTCCACATCCACATCCTACTGGATATGACCTATTACACCCCTGGATGTTGTTCTTTCCTAAATGAGTTCAGTGCCTGACTTGTCTTTCTGTCTACCCTATGTCCTGCCCTCAAATTAAGGGACTTCAACATACATATTGATGCTCACTCAGATACCCCAACTTCTCAGTTCACTGATCTACTCAATTCCCATAACCCACTCCCCCTATATTTCTCCTCCTCTTCTCACCTAAACTCCTCAAAAAAGCCATTTGCATTAGATACCTCCACTCTCTTATCACTCCCTTCTAAGCCCCTTCAATCTGCTCCTAACCTCACCATTCAACTGAAACTGTCCTCTACCGAATTAACAGTGAACTCTTAATTTCCAAATCTAATGGCTTTTTCTCGATCCTCCACTGGGATGTCTTGACCCAGATATCAAACATGCATCTCAAATACAACAGGCCCAAAACAGAGCTCTCTATTTCTTTCCCCAAACCCTCCTCTCTTATGAAATTCACTCTTACTGGTGGTCCACCATAATTGTTCAAGTACCCAGGCCCACAACCTTGGTATCATCTTCAACTCATTCCACACAACTTAGACACTCTCTTGTCATTTCTACCTTCACAACAATTTTCATGCACACACACACACACATACACACAAATATATAAAGATAAGGTATCAGAACCAAGGTTCTCTCTCAAGTTGAAATGCCAAACATCCAAACTCTACTGTAGAGAATGCAAGTCCAATAAGCTGGCCACATTGTTTAAATACTGAAAGTACATTTGCCTAAAAGACTATTTTGTGGAAAACTCACACAAGGCAAATCCTTATAAAGAGGTCAGAAGTCATATAAGGACACTCTTAAGGTCTCTCTGAATAACTTTAGTATTGATTGTGGAACATGGGAGATGCTGGCACACCCACGTCAAAGAAGGTACCATACTCCATGAGCAAAGAATAGTAGTAGCACAAAGGAAATGTGAGATGAGAAAATCTGGAGACATCTCCATCCCAAATATTCAAATGAACTGTTTGTGTCTAATCTGTGGTAGAGACTTCTGAGCTCATATTAGACTGATCAGCCACAGCTGAATGCACTGTATTCTGACCTCAACATTGTGATGCCATTAGTGCACTTCCACTATGAAGGACAAACAATATATGTACATACACTTGTGGGAATATATACATGTATACACATATGTACATTATGTATACATGCTAGGAACAGATGGATAGATAGATAGATAGATGTGTGTGTGTGTGTGTGTGTGTGTGTGTGTATATATATATATATACACACACACACACAAGAGCTATTGTGAACTCAGTAGTAAGATTTAGAAATAAATTGTGTTGAGTAAGATACATATATATGTAAATACATAAATTGTATATATACATATTACACACATATATACACACTTACAAGTGTGTATATATCTATATGCACATCTATTTCTCACAACCTAAATCAGGGTCTTACCATCTCTTATGTGGGTTGTTAAATTTTAATTTATTTCCTTAATATCTCAACTCTCTTTCCACTCTAATCCATCGTCTGCTTAATGGCCAAAGTAATCTTCCTAACACAGGCAGGCAGACAGGTAACAAATATTTATTATACACTTGCTACGTGTCAGGACCTGTGCTTAAGTACTAGGGATACAAATATAGTCAGTTCTGCCACACGCTTGTGATAAAAACATGAATTTCTTCCAACAAGAATGATGTATTAGGTAATAACTTCAGCAGAAATCTTATCCCCAATTTTGTTTATGCCCAATTTCATCTGTGAGAAGCCAGAAGACAACGAACCATACCTAAACACATCTGCTGTTGTAACTTTCTGTCAGATTTCAGATAAACCTTCTTCCGACATTTCACAATAACTCACAAGCTATAACTTTTTTGAGGTCCACTTCCACGAGACAACTTCAGGTCTTTTCATGAAAAAGTGCCATGTTTATTGTATCTCTCCTGGTTTAGTAGGAGCTATACACTCCACCCCCATATCTCTACTTCCCCCATTTTCTACCATAGTCCCAAATTGCTCTACAGAATTGGTTGAATCAGTTCACAACTCCACCAATGGTACCTTAGTGTCTCAATTTTCCCATATTTCTTCCAACATTTGTCATTTTCCCTTTCTGTCATATTAGCCAATCTAATAGGTACGGAGTGGTACCTCAAAGCTCTTTTAATCTGTTTTTCTCTAAGAAATTACGATTTAAATTAAATTAAATTAAAATTAAATTATTATTTAAATGTTTTTATATGACTATAGATTGATTTGATTTCTTTGTCTGAAAACTGTCTTTTCATATCCTTTGACCTTTTATCAATTGGGGAGTGACTTGTATTCTTATAAATTTGACTCAGGTCTATATATATTTGAGAAATGAGGCCTTTATCAGGGATGCTTGCTGTAAATATTTTCCCACAGTTTTGATTACTGTATATTTCCCTCCATCTTGTCCCCATCTTTTATCCTTCTCTCTCTTTCTCTCTCTGTCTCTCTATCTCTGTCTCTGTCTCTCTGTGTCTCAATGTCTCTCTACCTGTCTTTCTTCAAAAGTGTTTTGCTTCTGTTTCCCCAAATCTGTTCTCTCTTCTATCAGCCCCCTCTTCTCTTATCCTCTTCCTCTACTATTTTCCTATAGGATAAGATTGATTTCTATGCCTAATTGAGTGTGTATATTATTTCTGCTTTGAGTCAATTCCAATGAAACTAAGGTTCAAGTGATCCAATCTGCCTCACCCATCTTCCTCTCTACTGTAAAGGCTCTTTTGTGCCTCTTTATGTGAGGTAATTTACCCCACTCTACCTCTTCCTTCCCCATTCTTCCAATGCATTCCTCTTTCTCACTCCTTAATTTTACTTTTTCAGATATCCCATCATATTCAACTCAAACCTGTGCCCTCTGTTCATGTAAATGACTTCTAACTGCCCAAATAATGGGAAAGTTCTTAGGAGTTCCAAGTATCATCTTTCTATGTAGGAATGTAAACAATTTAATCTTATTGAATTTCTTATGATTTGATTTTCAGGTTTACCTTTTTATGCTTCTCTTGTGTCTTGTATTTGAAAGTCAAATTTTCTACTCAGCTATAATCTTTTCATCAGGAATGCTTGAAAGTTCTCTGTTCATTGAATATCCAGTTTTTCCCCTTGAGGATTATACTCAGTTTTGTCAGGTAGATGACTCTCAGTTATAATCCTAGCTCCTTTGCCCTCTGGAATATAATATTCCAAGTCCTCCAGTCTTTTAAGGTAGAAGCTGCTAAATTTTGTGTTATCCTGACTGTGGCTCCATTATATTTGAATTGTTTTTTTTCTGGCTGTTCACAATATTTTCTTCTTGACCTGAGAGCTCTGGAATTAGGCTATAATACTCCTGTCAGCTTTCATTTTTGTATCTCTTTCAGGAGTTGATTAATGAATTTTTTCAACATCTCTTTTCATCTCTTGTTCTAGAATATCAAAGCATTTTCCTTTGATAATTTCTTGAAAGATGATGTCTAGGATCTTTTTTGATCACAGCTTTCAGGCAACCCAATAATTTTTAGATTATCTCTCCTAGATCTATTTTTCAGGCCAGTTGTTTTCCCAATGAACTAGTTTACAATTTCTTCTATTTTTCATTCTTTTGATTTTGTTTTTATTGCTTCTTGATATTTTGTGGAGTCATTAGCTTCTACTTGCCTAATTCTAATTTTTAAAGAATTATGTTCTTCATTGAGCTTTTGTACCTCCTTTTTCACTAGCCCAATTCTACTTTTAAAAAATTTATTTATTTATTTTAACTTTATTAATTAATTTATTTTTAACCCTCAATATTTCCTTCCACAAGATTGTGAGTTCCAGATTTTCTCCCCGCCCCAAGATGGTACGCATTCTGTTTACCCCTTCTCCCAATCTGCCCTACCTTCTATCATATCCTCCTTCTCTTTTCTCCTTCTATTTTCCTGTAGGGCAAGATAGATTTCTATACCCCATTGCCTGTATATCTTATTTCCCAGTTGTAGGTAAAAACGATTTTTAACATTTGTTTTAAAAATTTTGAGTTCCACATTCTCTCCTGTCCTCTTTCCCACTGTCACTGAGAAGGCAAGCAATTCAGTAGAGGTTATAATAGTCATGTTGTGAAAGACTAACTATATTTCTGTCCATCCTATCCCACCCCCCCATTTATTCTCTTCCCTCCTTTGACCCTGTCCCTCCTCAAAAGTGTTTGCTTCTGATTACCCTCTCCTTCATTTGCTCTTCTTTCTATCATTTCCTTCCTCCTCCCAGCCCTTTCCCCACTAATTTCTTGTAGGGTGATATAGATTTCAGTTTTCTTTGCAATTTTTTCTCTATTTCTCTTCCTTGATTTTCAAAATCCTTTTGGAGCTCTTCCATGACCTGTGACCAATTCATAATTTTTCTTGGAGGCTTTGGATGTAGGAGCTTTGACTTTGTTATCATCTTCTGGTTGTATGTTTTGATCTTCCTTGTCACCAAAGTAAGAATAGTTTGATTTTTTTTCCTGCTGTTTGCTCATTTTCCCAGACAGTTATTTGACTTTTTAGCTCATTGGTGAGGTAGGACTCTGCTTCCAGTGTGGCAGGTGTATTGTCCCAAGCTTCAGGGGGTTTATGCAGCTAGTTTCAAAGATTCTTCTAGGGACATGAAAATTTTCAGCTCTTCCAGGGTGTTATGTTCAAAGAAAGGTTTTTACTCCTTTCCTGGCCTGTGCTCTGGTCTGTGAGTGATCACAAGCACTCTTTTCTGCCTTGGAACTGTTTGGAGGATTCCCTCTCCACTGCTACCACAAGCCCTGCCACACCAGTGCTCCTCCTCACCCCAGGACCACCACCTAGGACTGCAACCCAGATCAAAGCACAGGCAAAGCAAGAGAATCCCATCTCAGTGCCAGAAAAGAGATCCCTGCAATCCCTCTCTGATCAGCTGCTCGATCCCCCCCTCCATCTGTGGGCCAAGAGCTCCATAAGTACCTGCTGCCACTGCCACCAACCCTGCCCTGGGGCTGGCACTAGGGCTAGACTCTGCTTCTCTCTCACCCAGGTCTGACAGATCTTTCCTATTGACCTTTGGTGTTTTGGGGTTGAGAAGTCTGGAAATCACCATAGCTATCACTGATTCAGTGCCCTGGGGCCTGCTCTGGCCCATTGTGCTGGCATGGCCCATGATGGACTATACTCTTCTCTCAGACTGGTGCAACAGACCTTTTCTGTCAACCTTTCAGGTTGTCTTGGGCTGGAAATTTGTTCCACTCTGTCATTTCGTGGGTTTTGCTGCTCTAGAATTTATTTAGAGTCATTTTTATAAGTATTTGAAGGGGCTTAGGGGAAAGCTCAAGCAAGGCCTTGCTTTTACTCCACCATCTTGGATCTACCCTGTCAATTCTCCTTTTGAAGGACCTCTCTTCTTCAGTGAATTTTTGTATGCCCTTTTTCCATTTGGCACATTCCGCTTTTTAATGTGTTCTCTTCTTTGGGTTTTTGTGCCTCTTTTATCATTTGGTCTATTCTGTTTTTTAAGGTGTTATTTTCTTCAGGATTTTTTTTGTGCCTCCTTTTCCAAACTGTTGATTCTTTTGTCATGATTTTCTTGCATCACTCTCATTTCTTTTTCCAAATTTTCTTCTGCCTCTCTTACTTGATTTTTAAAATCTTTTTTGAGTACTTCCAGGACTTGAGAACAAGTCACATTTTTCTTTTAGGTTTTAGATATAGCAGTTCTGATTTTGTTGTCTTCTGAGTTTATATTTTGATCTTCCCTATCACCATTTTCCCAGCTTATTTCTTGACTTTTAGCTTAATATTAAAGCTTGACTCTGCTTCCAAGGCTGAGGGGGCACTGTCCCAAGCTTTACTTTTTTGTGCAGCTGCTGTCATAGCTACTTCTGAGGGGCCGGGGATCTGTAAATTTTCTTTTCTTCCAAGAGGGCATAATGAAAGGCACATGTTTACTACTGCTTAGCCTGTGGTCTGGTCTATGAGGAGCAATAATCAACACTCTTTTCCATGCTGCTGCTGTTAGCAGGACCCCCATTCCCATGCAGCCACAAATCTGGTGTGCTAGTACTTCTCCTTTCCCTGGAACTATGACCCAGGGCTGCAACCTAGATCCAAGTATGGGTAACGCAGCAGAGTCCTGTACCCAGTGCTAGCAAAGGAACCTGTGAGAAGAGTGAGTAAGGGTGAAATGTTCCCAGGGGCTGAGGGAAGTTCCCCTGCCAGAGGATGGCAGATTTCAATCTCCTGTCTTCTCCCTTTATTCTCTCAAGTTCGCAAATGCTACATATACCCTCCTCTCCCCACCCCCTCCAAGGCCCGATCTTAGATTAGTTTCTTCTTTTCCCAAAGTGGGAAGAAATACAAATTTGTGTGGTGGGGGGGGATGTATATAGCCAGAAACAGGTTGTTACATTATAAAGTCCTCTTCTTGATGTTTAAATATCTTCATAACCTGGCCACTTCTTACCTTCCTGTTCTTCTTACATTTTAATCTCTCCCATGTACTCTAAAATCCATTTATTCTGGCCTACCTGCTCTGGTTCTAATACAATATTCTATTTCCCATCTCTGAGACTTTTCATTGCCTATCTGCCCTGCTTAGAATGCTCTCTCTTCCCCTATGACTCCAAACTTCCCTGACTTCTGTCAAGACTCAACTCAAACATCACTCTCTTTTTACTTATTTATTTCCGTAAAATTCCATTTTATTTTATTTTCAGTTCCAAATTACCTTCTTCTCCATTTCCCCTCCTCCACCCATTAAGATGGCAAGAATAATAAAACTCATTACAAAAATGTATAGACCAAACAAATTTCTGCATGAACCATTTTCCCCTCCCCCCACCAAAAAAAAAAGGTAAGAAAAAGAAGGAAATAGAATGAACTATGCTTCAATCTGCCCTCTAGTTAACAGTTCTCTATCTGGCAGTGAATAGCCTTTTTTCATCATGAGTTCTTTGGAGCTACAGTGGGTCACTGATCAGAGATACTAAGTCTTTCAGAGTTGGTTATCTCAACAATACAGCTACCGCTGTGCGTATTATTCTCTTGCACTGACTCCACTTTGCATCATTTCATACAAGTCTTCCAAGGTTTTTCTGAAGCCATTCCCTTCGCTGTGTCTTAGAGCACAACAGTATTCTGTCACTTTCACATGCTTGAAATTGTTCAGTCATCCTCCAATTGATGAACATCCTTTCAGTTTCCAATTCTTTGCTACCACAAAAAAAAACTGCCATAAATATTTTTGTACATATGAGTACAAAATTTTCCTTTGTCTTTGATCTCTTTGGGGGCATAGACCTAGTAGCAGCATCATTGGGTGAAAGGACATATATCTAGTCCAATAATTTTTAGGGCAGATGGCTTGGCAGAATGACTGGACCAGCCCACAGTTTCACCAGCAGTGCATTAGTGTACTTCTTTTCCCAAATCTCACCCAATATTCATCATTTTCCTTTTCATCATCCTGGCTGATCTGATGGGTATGAGGTGCTACCTCAGAGTTGTTTTAATTACGCTTCTCTGATCCTTAGTGTAAAAAACCACTTTCTACAAGAGGCATTTTCTGGTTCTTCTCCCTATAACCCCAGTGCCTTCTATCTGAGATTATCTCCCATTTATTTTTTGTATATATGTATTTTACATACCTAGTTACTTGCATGTTGTCTCCTCCATTAGAATGTGAGGTCCTTGAGAACAGGGACAGTATTTTTGCCCTTCTTGTATCCCTAATACTTAGTACAGTGCCTGGCTCACAGTTAGTGCTTTACTTAGATTTTGGTTTGTAGTTTCCCCATTAGAAGTCCCCAGGAGCAGGAACGCATTTTGTCCTTTTTAATTTTTTTTTTTTGTAAACTCAACATTTAGCACAATTGTTTAAAAATAATTTTGACTGATACTTGGGCTTCCTGGGTCACAGTCATTCGTCTTTCTTTCCTCACATCCAAGGAAACATCTGAGTAAGGAATATTGTCCAAAAAAGATCAACATTTATTTCCAAAGCCTAAAACATTGTGGAGGCAATTGTTGACACATCAAGTTTAATGAGCTTGTGGTAGATTTTAGAATGTACTTTTATTAACACTGTACCCTAGTTCCCCTTCCCCACCCCCGTTCCACATACCATGTTCAGTATCCCAAGTCAATATGATTTGTTTAAGCTTGTTAAGATGACTGACAGTCCGGTTATTACTTCTGCCCTCCAGTGACTGGCCTTCAAGCGGATATTATTAGACCCTCACACTGGCTAGTTTGGGCTTGAAAAACACCCCTCCTTGAGGAAGGTTTATAGATTATGTTTTCTTTTCTGGAAATAATGGACACTTTTATTGTTTTTGAAGAAAAAAAATCCCATAATTGGAGCACAAATAGAATGTGCATTTGGCTTTTTAAAAGAATGTTTCTATAAGACAAGGGGAATAATCAAGCACCTCTTAAACTGTACTTATGAATCACACTCTATAACCAGAGTCCAGAGGTTTTCACTCATGCACAGAGTAATGGCTTCTGAAACCAAAACTCGGCTTGTTCACCTAATGGTTATGGAAGCTGGAACTGAAGATTGACATCTCATTGAGTTAAACAACTCTTTAAATTGTGGGATGTCATCAAAATCTGGGAGTTCTTCTTAACATAATAATGCTTAACTCCCCTTGCCCCCAAGAATAAAGCAGTAGAGGGAGGAGGGAAAGCCCTTTTACTACAAGGCAAAGTTGTGATCTGTGCAGAAAATCAAATCAAAATGGTTTTCAGAAAATTGACAAACTGAGCTAAACTTTATTTAATTTAATTTCAAAAAGGATAGCTCTGGAAATAACATTGTTGGCTATGTGCACTGGAAAAATCAATGATACAATTTTTGCCTTCTTCCTTTTTACTCCCTTGCCATCCAGCCCCATAATAAGTCATTTTGACTGGCCAAACAACTGCCAATCCTGCTGGCCCCCTTCTGTCTCGTCAGTCCTGGCCCCAGAGGTATCAGAGAAGAGCCTGTAAACTTCTCCTCTACTTGCTGCTGGCCTTGGCTGATTTGCCACTTTTTCTTTACAAATTTGTGACAGCCTTATACACTTTTTTATTCCCTCTTCCCAGCCCCTTTTGGTTTGAGTATCAGATGAGAGGTCCAGGCAGAAACTGTCCCATGCCTTTGCTTTTAGTGCAAGATACAGTCAAAACTGTTTTCCTGGAAAGAAAAGGTCATTAGAAAGTAAGCTCCTTGAGGGCAGGTACTATCTTGTATTTGTATCTTGAGAGCTATTCATTTATGCGCTAATGTATAATAACACATTTCTAAAGCCCTTTAAGCTTTGAAAAGAATGGGGCAATATGGTAGAATGGACAAAGCACTGAAAATGGAGTCAAAGGACCTGGGTTCTAATCCCACATTTGAAGCTTACTCTATGATTTTGGAAAAATCATTTAACCTTCCCAGGCCTTAGTTTCTTCCTCTGTAAAATGAGGGGATTGAGCTAGACAACTTTGGAAATCCATTATATCCATCCTTGGATCTGTGATTATATGTTCTTTCCTTACAACAATTCTATGAGACAGGCAGGAAAATACTTCATTTCACAAATGTGGAGACTGAGACTTGAAGAGGTGAAGTCCATCTGATGTCACTTTTTAAATTCAAGGCCAAAACATTCCTAGCTAAACTACAAGGTCCCATGGTAGGTCCTGTGCCCTGAATTCTTTCTCACACCCCACCCTTTCCTCTCACTTGAGACCTGATGCTTTGAGAATAGGGAAAGAAAGAGGAGACAGAAGAAGAAGGTGGGGGTCCCTAGAGTATCTGGAAAAACTGAACTCTCTAAAAGGAATAGGCGGCATACTTCAGCCTCTCTTGGCTTCTGTCTTCATTGTCTGAAAAAGTCAAGTTTGCTTGAACGTGTGTGTATTATAGGTATATGTGTGTATATATGCATGTATGCATATAAATATATATGTCAATCTATTCTCTCTCTCTTTCTCTCTGTCTCTGTCTCTCTGTCTGTCTGTTTTGATCATAGAATATGTGATCACAGGGATATAGAGATATAGTAACTTAACCTTTTTACTAGAGTTAAGGAGGGGTGAGGGAGGAGAGGAAGGATATAAGTCATAGACAAGTGACTTGTTCAGGATTATGGTGGAGCTAATATTCAAAGCTTGGACCTGAAACTCTCCACTAAGCTGTGCTAGTGAATGAAAGCCTTGTTTACTCTAGGGACAAGGCAAAGAGCCTTTTGGCAGTAGCTCCATCCATTCCTCAGGAATACCCCATAAGACTTTTCAGGTCTCTTTGTTTTATCCTGGACTAACCATTTTTGAGACAACTGGCAGGGAAGAGCAGAACCCCAGCCTGAGATGGAGCTGTTGTATGAACATTGAATATTAGGTTAAGCATATTCCAAATCAAGGTGGGAGCCCTTCCTGATGCAGGACTGGGCATCTTCTCTGAGAAACTTCTCTATCTCTGGCTAGAATATGCCATTGAGACTTCTTGCTGTGAATGTAAGGTATCTCCCAGCTTTAAATCTATGGTCTTGAAAAGAGGCAACTATAGTACACTGGATGGAGATCTGACTGTGGAGGCAGAAAGACCTGGGTTCAAGTCCTGACTCTAACACACACTAGCTGTATAAGTCACAACCCATGAAATGTTCATTTTTCTTCTTTAAAGTTACTAGTTATCTTTTTTCTTTTTTTTTCTTTTTTTTGGAGGAGCAATTGGGGTTAAGTGATTTGCTGAAGGTCACACGACTACGTGTTAAGTGTCTGAGGCGGGATTTCAGCTCAGGTCCTCCTGACTCCAGGGCCAGTGCTCTATTCACTGCACCACCTAAATACCCGCCTTCTCCCCCCATGAAATTTTCTAAAACGAAATTGCAAAATTGTCATCCATCTCATCGCTAGCAGCAGTTTTTCTACCTGGAATTCTCTTTACCAATGAAATTGAAGGTCTGGATCAAGGAAGGAAAACTCCTTTCATAGAAAGCTGAGGTTCCTTCAGAAGCAGGGAGGCATAAGCTATTGGCCAAGGGATGAAACACAATGCATACCTACCTGGCTTTGGCAAGCCACTTGAACTCTTACGGGTAGAGGAGGGTCTCAGTTTCTTCATCTGTAAAACAGGAATCATACTTGAACCACTTTTCTCACAGTGCTGTAGTGAGTGATAGTGCTTTGTAAAGCTTAAAGCAATATATAAATGAAAAGTATTTTTAAAATGAAAATGTTGAACCAAATGATCTCTAAGGTTCTGGTTGAGTCAAAACGTTTGCAGTTTAGCTTAGAGACCATCTGTTCTAGCCCCTTCCATTTACAGATGAGGAGACCAAGTGCGGTCCAGAGAGTTTAAATGATTTGTTCAAAGTTGCCCAGGTAGCAGGGCCTGAGCTTGAACCCACTTTTATTGGCTCCCAATTCAGTGACATTGAGTTTCTGCCATTTCTGTTCCATACATTTGGTGGTAGAATGAAAAGATGAGGAGGGACTGTGCCTGCACCAAATAAGTGTCCTATGAAACAATGATATCTAGGGGGAAGCCTAAAATAACTTATGGGATCTCAAACAAGCTGTTTCCCTCTCTTGGCCTCAGGATACCCAAGTATGAAATGAAGGGACCAAGTCCTAGCGATTCTTTATCTCTTAGGCACCGTGGCTAGAATGGCAATGCACACTATAGAGAAGGAGAAACAAGGCAAGGTAGAAGGGATGGAAGTTTGAGATGATCGTGTTTATAAGAAATACGTGATGGGAATCATTGTGATGTAGGGCAAAGGATGTTCTCCAGTCTAGTGAGTCAGATGACCTGTAGTAGATTTGTCATCTACTACTTGTGTGACCTTGGAAGGTTATAGCTCAGTTCCCTTGTCTGTAAAACAAAGGGCTTGGAATAAGTTATCTCTTGGCTTCTTTCTGGCATCAGGTCCCATGATTCTAAACAGCCAACAAGTTTCAGAGGTTCCAGCTTGAATTCAATTCTTCAAGCATTTGTTGTTGTTAGTCATTTCAATTGTGTCAGACTTCTCATGACCCCATTTGGGGTTTTCTTGGCAAAGATACTGGAGTGGTTTGTCATTTCCTTCTCCAGATCATTTTGTAGTTGAGGAAACTGAGGCAAACAGGGTGAAGTTACTTGCCCAGAGTCACACAGGTAGTGTCTGAGGCCAAATTTGAATCCAGGAAGATGAGTCTCCCTGACTTCAGACCCAGGACTCTATCCACTGAAATATAAGCACTTACGCGGCATCTAGTCATAGGCTAAGAATCAGAAGAAACTCAGAGCTTGGCACAGTACCTTGCACCTATTATGGGCACTTAGTATGTGCAAAGCACTGTGCAAAACTCTGGGGCTCTTCTGATGCTTAGCCTAGGGCTCTTTCCACTGTTTTCTCCTGAGAGGGTTGCATTAGATAATCTCCAAGGCTCTTCCTAATCCTAACAGTCCAGGTTGAATGAAACATTTCTGGAAATGTTTTGTGGAGGAAAAAAAATGCAAATTATGTATACTATGTCAATTTCTTTATAATTAAAACCTTGTGAAAATAGATTCAACAAATTCAAATTTCACCTGCATTATTCAATCACACAAGACTGTGCTGATGCTGGAGATGCAAAGACAAAAATGAACAGTCCCTGCTCTCAAGCAGCTTACATTCTGCTTGGAATGGCTAGAGGTGTGGTATGAACATAAATAAACATAACGCCACTTTATGGGGGACAAAGTAGATATAGACAAAGTACTCTAGATAATTCAAGGAGGGAAAGAACAGTTTTAGCTGGTGAAAAGTTGTTAACTTAGGATCCAGCAGCCCCCAATTTTTCTGTAAATTGGATGGGAAAAATACATCTTGTTTCAATGTAATTGACTTCCTTTGTAATCCTATGTATTTTATTTCCTCCATTTAAAAGAATTATACTGAGAAGGGGTTCATAAGCTTCATCAGATTGCCAAAGGGCTCCATGACACACAAAAAGTTAGAAAAGACTCCTGGCCATCATAGGATGGGAAGAGTCAGGCAAGACTTCATTGAGAAGGTGGCACTTGAGTTAAACTTGGAGGGAAGGTAAGGATTGTGGGGATGAAGGGGTTGTATATTCCAAACATGGCCTAAGTGGATGTATGGATGTATGGAATGAAGAGGTGGGATGTTCAGAGTAGGACATAGTTTGACTGAAGCAGAGTGAATGAAGGAGAATATATGACATAAGGCAGGAATGGTAGCTTGAAGACAAATTTCAGAAGACTTTGGAGGTCAGACTGAAGAACTGATATCTAATCCTACATGTGATGGAGAACCATTAAAGTTTTTGGAGCAGAGGAGTGATAGGATCAGACTTGGGCTGTAGGACATTATCTTGACAACTATTCCAAATCTCTAAGTCTCCATGGACTGAAGGGGGGAAGACCAATTAGGAAGATAGCATGATAGTCTAGATGAGACGTGATGAAGATCTATACTAGGCTACTGGCAGAATCATATAACTGCAGAGTTGGAAAGGACTTCAGAAAATGAGTCCAACCCACTGACCCCAAAGGATCGCATCACACACACACATTTACAAACATCACAGTTTGCACATCAGAAAGACGCTAAGCTGTCTTTCAGTCTTTTGTCTTTCACTTGAAAGTTTTGAGTTACTAAATGAGCTCTATAAACAATTACATATCTTTATATATTTACAGCATCTTCTCGAAGTCTACCAATCAAGAGGCACCTACAGCTTCATAAAACAGTCTATGTAATTGTAAGGAAATGTTTCTTCTTATATTCAATCAAAATCTGTTTCCGAAATGTCTTTCCAGTGCTTCTAATTTTGCCTTCAGGGGTCATAAAGCAAGTTTAATTTCTCTTCCATATAACTGTCTTTTAAATACTTGAAGTCAGTGATCATGTTCTGTACCCATTTCACCCCTCTTTCCTTTCTTCTCCCTCTTCAGTGGTTCTTCATTGCCTTCCAGTTAAAATTCAAACTCCATTGCTTAATATTCAAAGCCAAGAAAGCTTGAGATCTCAGAACCTGATTTTTGGGGATGTGTTGGAGGAAGGGAAGATAAATTAAATCTCTAAAGTAGCCAATAATAGAGCTTGCCTCCAATGCAATCACGTTTACCTCTGCCCCTAACATTTGGCCCCTCCAAATAAGAGAGAATTCCCTTTGCCCCTTCTCTTTTTTATTTGGAATAGGATACAGTGAGTCTTTCAAGGAGGAACATGTACTTATGAGTTGTGATTGATATTGCAAATTTCATTACATTACCTCTATCCACCCAATCTACCCCTCTTTTAAGCTTATCTGTTATTGTTGAGGGTATATTATACTTCCAGTCACTCAGGCTCAGTACTGGGGTGTCATGTTTGACTCCTTCCTCTCCTCCCCCATGTCTCTACTCATTTGCTAAATCTTAATTGTTCCTACCTTTTTCATATCTTTTGAATCTTTGTCTTCTCTCCACTCTCACAGCTATCCTCCTAGCACAGAGATCACCTCTCATCTACGCAATTGCTATGGCCTCCTAATTGGTCTTCCCTCCTAAAATCTCTCTTCTCCAATCTATCTTCCATGTGGCGACCAAAGTGACTTTCCTAGACCACAGGTCTGACTGTGACATTCCTATACTCATTAAATTCCAGAGGCTCCCTACTGACTCTAGGGTCAAATATGATTTAACCTGTATTTCATTCCTTTTAAATTTCTACTTTTGGGGGGGTTTAAGTTGTATAACAAGATGAGGATAGGAATAATGTGATTTTATTGATATAGGGAACACCTGGTCCCAGGAACAATCTGTTCACAATCTATCATTTTACTTTGTAGATGCATTATACATTATTCCACCCCATATGCACTTCCAAGGAGTAGAACAGGGCAGCTTTCACCCACTAGATCCAGGATAAATCCAGACTCACAAGTGGGCTGTAGACCAGTGTCCTCTTTAATTAAGGGATCACTATTTGTTATTGCCCCTCAATTTTTTACTCCTTTATACCAGCTTCCCAGGGGAAAGAACACCCAGACCCAGACCCAGACCTGGACCCCTATGGCTTCTTCTGTTTCTCTCCTTTTCCTTGTAATAATGAATCACCTACTATCTGTCCCATCTATCCTCCTCACATTTTCTCATCCTCATTCCTCTCAAGCCAACTCCATCCTTGTCCCATACTAAATCTGCCTATCCCTTCTACCAGGCCCTCTGAAATTTTTGTTCCATAGTAAACAAATTCCCTATTCATCCTGGACCTCTTTTAAAAAATATTTCTGTATTTTTTTTTCAGTTTTCAGCATTCACTTCTTTAAGATTTTGAGTTCTAAATTTTCTCCCCCTTCCTGTGCTTCCCTCTCCCCAAGATGGCATGCAATATGATATAGGCTATAATGTATAATCATATTAAATATATTTCTACATTAGTAATGTTGTAAAGAAGAATTAGAACCAAAGGAAAAACCATAAAGAAGAAGAAACAAAAGAAAAGGGAGAAAATAGTATGTTTTGATCTGCATTCAGACTCCATAGTTCTTTCTCTGAGTGTGAATAGCATTTTCCATCATGAGTCTTTTGGGATTGTCTTAGATTGCTAGGAAGAGTTAAGTCTATAAAAGTTGCTCAGCCCACAATGTTGCTGTTAACTGTATACAATGTTCTCTTGGTACTGCTTAACTCATTCAGCATCAGTTTATGTAAGTCTTTCCAGGTTTTTCTGAAGTCTACCTGCTCACCATTTCTTATAGAACAATAGTATTCCATTACATTCATATACCACAACTTGTTCACCCATTCTCCAGTTGATGGGTATCCCCTCAAGTTCCTATTCTTCACCATCACAAAAAGAGCTGCTATAAATATTTTTGTACATGTGGGTCCTTTCCCCATTTTTATGATCTCTTTGCAAGTGGTATTGCTGGGTCAAAGGGTAAGCATGGTCTCAAATTGCTCTCCAGAATGGTTGAATCAGTTCACAACTCCACCAACAAGACATTAATATTCTAATTTCTGGACCTCTTTTACTCTTTCCATTTATTCAGCCTCCCTGAGACCCAACTTTTTTCTGATGACATTGCATTGCCAGCTATCTTCTCCAGTACTGGTTGTACCTTCTCTTTTCACCATCTTCCTTCCCTTCACTGGTCTAGGAAAGGTAATTGGAATACTCCTTGTTCCCCACCATTACTTGCAGATTTTAACTTTGGCCTCCTTTATTCAGTAGCCTTTCCTCTTTTTAAGTCTCCCCAGTTAAAAATTTCCACCCATTCAAAATTATGGTAGCTATAGTAGTATATTATTTCTTCTATGGTGGTCCCTTCTTTCTTAAGGAGTATGGAATTCGTAAGTAAGAATCCTCCATTCTTGTATAACACCTGCCTTTATATTAGAAGACTTTAATATCCATGCAGATGTTGCCTCAGACTCCCTAACATTCCATTTCCTCAACCTCCTTAAGTTCCATGACCTACTCCTTTACTCCCCTTTGTCCCCACATAGGTATATTTAGAGACTGGCATTACCCACAAATGTTACACTTCCTTAATTGGAAACTCTGACATTCCCCTATCTGACCTTTCATCATTCTACCTCTCCATGTGCTTTCTCTCTCTTCCCTCATAGGGGCTTCTGTTCCTTCCCTTCCTCAACACTTTCTCAGAATATTATTTCTGCTCTTATTTCTTTTCCCTCTTCAACTTCAACCCAGTAGTTATCCATTTAACTTTACCTTCCTATCTTTCTTTAAGGTTAAACTCATTAATCTTCTGCATGAAACCTTTCCTGGTTCTCCCAACTGCTAGAGTACTTCCAAGCTACCTTGTGTTCAACTATTTCATCTGTGTATGTATTGACTAACTCTGTTGTAACCCTACTTTCAAAGCCTGTTGGTGTGGGGCTCTCTCCTCGTTGGTAGAGACCAGATCTCTGTGCCTGCATGAGGGGTGAGGTGGGATTGGTAAGAGCATGGGAGGTGAGAGTGCCCAGTTCTTTGAATCTTTTGAGTCTCTTCAGCCTCTTCGAGTTTCTTTGTGCTTTGGAATTTCTTTGGGCAATTCTAGTTTCCAGTTTTGAGAGACTTGGAAGATGCCAGCTCCACTTCAGAGAGCTGAAGGGAAAATAAGAGTCTGGGAAGAAGCTGACATGAGAAGAGCTGGCAGTCTCCATTGTGCCTCTAGGCCCAACTTGCTATACTAAAGACTTCAGTGATGTTTTCCCTTTGGCTGCATTCTGGTACTCTCTCTTGGCTGTGATGTGTTACCTTGCTGCCAATAGGAGATCTTCTCTCTGCATTGTCAGGTATATATTCTCCTATAACTATATCTATATCTTTATCTGTATCTGTATCTATATCTGTATCTGTACCTGTACCTGTATCTGTACCTGTATCTTTACCTGTACCTGTATCTATATCTATCTATATAAAGCTATATACACAGTCGTGTGTGAGTGTGTGTGTGTATGCTTTCTCTAATGTCTGTTTTGCTATTAAACTAGAAAAATGGATTTTTTTGTTTTAGACTATGTGTATTCATTGTATAAATAGTATTTGATAGGAAGGGAAGTCCTAGATATAAAGCTTTGAGTTCTGTTTCCCATATTTAATGAATAGCAATCAAAAATTTATATTGAACCTGGAAACCACATCCCCTAGACTAATAATATTTAAGGAGCCAGGTAGATACATTCTAGCTCAGTACCCCTTCTTTCTGAGGAGAATAGGGCAGCGAAACTTCTAGTTCCAACCTCCTACCTCCCCTCATGGAAGGAAATCAAGTCTCCTTTGGAAAAGGGTAGAGAGAGAAAAGGCCAGAGATAATTGTTCTGCCTCTCTTCAAACCACACAATGACATCTCATGCTACATCATATTTACTGTGTATATATTTTTCTATGTACTTGCTTTCCCCACTAGAATATAAGCTCATTATGATTTGGGTTATTTAATTCTTTGTAGTTACATTCCTAGTGCCTAAGTATACAGGTGCCTCAAACCTAGTAGACAGTTAATAGCTACTTGCTGATTGATTAATTGATTTAGTCCAACCAAAGTGGTTGTGTTCTTCACACACAATATTCTGCCTCCTCCTATCTCTTAGCTTCAGTACTGGCTTGTCTTCACCCATGGTACATACTTTCCCTACCTCTATGTCTTGAATCTCCTGTTTCCTTTATAGCATCACAGAGTTACCTAGACAAGTGAGAAATTAAGTCACTTTGCTGGGTCATGTAGCTAATATATTTCATAAGTGAGACTTGAACCCGAGTCTTGCTTTTCTTCAAAGGCAGTTCTCTACTATGCCATGCTCTATAACATACATAATTATTAGTTGTAGTTGTACATTCATATAATTTATAAATCATTATATGTATACATATATGTACATAATGTATACACAAGTATATATATAATTTATACATGGTATATGTATATATGTGTGTGTGTACATATACGTATGTACACACACACATATATGTATAGTGATAAAAAATCAAGTTGGAAGATCTTTGCCCTAGGTCGATTCTGCTCCGGCTCTGATATTCTAGATCAGCAATGAATATTTTTTTCATCCTCAGATTTCTGTCTAAGATCTTCTTATTGTTTTGATTTAGAGGCTGGGATAAGAAGGTAAGAGAAAGAAGAAAAAAAGAATAAGAACACGTGTTTAGCATCTCCCAATATCCTTGCTTACATCCCTCATCACTGTTTGCTGAGCTGTCCGTCAATATCAATCCATCCTGGAACAGAATAACCATCATCACTTAAGATTATTGATGGTTGACCCAGTTCTGACGGGGCAGTTTAGTGAGCCTGTGACATTGGAGAAAGGAGAGAGAGTAGTAGTATCTTCTGCTTACATTTTGCTATGCCTCATAACTATAAAGGAAACCCCATTAGTACAAAATGTGTGCATATGTCCATCTGTTACATTCTCTGGAGGAGATACTTTACCCATCCTTAACCAAATTCTGAGTTGGGGACAGATTTATGTTAGGCACCATTAAAAATGTTTATTGATTTCTTTTACTTTTGCATCTTTTGTTTCCCACTTCTCCATATATTTCTCTGCCTCTCTTACCCAGAAAGCCACCCTTATAAGAAATAATAAAAAAGAAAGAAAAAAAAGTTTAGAAAAAACTTACCAACACATCAGCAAATCTGACAGTATATTCTAGCCCTTGGCTCTATGGACCCCTAAGGGGCACATACATTTATTTTCTAGGTGGGTCTATAAACTTGGATGGGAAAAATCACAGATTTATTTTCACTGACCCCTGACTCAAAATTAACATTTCCTTTCATTATAAATCTGAAAAATTATGCTGAAAAAGAATACACAGACCATAGCAGGTTATCAAAGAGTTTCATGACATGAAAAGGTTAAGAATCTAATGTTTGTGCAAATATTACACACTCATACTCCAGGTTCTTTTCACCCTCTGCACAGAAGTGAGGAGAGTACACTTTCATATCACTTCTTTGGGACTAAGTTTGACCATTAAGGTTAAGTAGTCATTCAATAAGCAATTATTAAACACCTACTGTGTGCCAGGCCCTGTGCTAAGTGCTGGGGATATACACAAAGGTAGAAGACAGTACTTGCTTTCAAGGAGCTCTCAATCTAACCAAAGGGCAAGATAGAACTTGATTCACTGATCACTTCTTGAAAAAGATCCCAAAAAGAAAACTCCTAGAAACGTAAAGGAGCTCACAGTCCAATGTGGAGGGAGGGAAATTAATAATCAAATATGTACAAATAAGCTAAATACAGGAAACATAGGAAATAATGAAAAGAGGAAAGGCATTAGGACTGAGAGTAGTCTGGAAAGTCTTCCTACAAGGTAGGATTTTAGTTGGGACTTGAAGGAAGCCAGAGTCCAATAGTTGGAGCAAAGAAGGAAGAGCTTTTCGGGCATGAGGGACCACCAGAGAAAATGCCAAGAATGGAGATATGAGTCTTGCTTTCAGAACTGTCAGCAGGCTAATGTCATTGTTTCTTAGAGTGAGTGGTAATAGATAAGGTGTAAGAAGAAAGGAAAGGTAGAAAGGTCATAGGTTATGAAAAGCTTTGAAAACCAAACAAAGGATTTTGTATTTCATCCTGGAGGTGATAGGGAGACCCTAGAATTTATTGAGTAGTCTGATGTAGTCAGACTTATATACTTTAGGAAAATCACTTCGGTGCCTGAATGGAGGATGGATTGCTGTGGGAGAAACTTGAGGCAAGCAGACTCCCCAGCAGGCTATTGCAATAGTCCAATCATAAGATGATGAGGTCTTTTGCCAGAGTGGGGGCAGTGTCAGAGGAGAGAAGGGGGCATATTAGAAAGCTGTTGCAAAGGTAAAATTGACCGGCATAGGCAGCAGGTCAGATATGGGGGTGAGAGATAGTGGGGAGGGTGTCTAGGATAATACCCAGAGTGTGAGCCAGAGGGACTAGGAGAATGGCATTGCCCTTTAAAATAACAGGGAAGGTAGGACGAGGGGGCTTGTGGAGAAAGATAACGAGTTTAAGTTTTGGACGTGTTGAATTTAAGATGTCTGTTGGACATATAGTTTGAGATTTCTGAAAGGAAGTTGAAAATATGAGAGTGGAGGTTAGAAGAGAAGTTGGGGCAGTGGAGGTAGATGTGAGAAGCATCACTCTAGAGATAGTAGTTAAATCTATGGAAGTTAAGGAGATCAAGTGAAGTAGTATAGAGGGAGAAGTGTAGATGGCCCAGGATAGAACCCTGAGGGACACCTATGATTAGAGGGAATAACCTATAAGCCAGCAAAGGAGAATGAGATGGAGTGATCTGATAGGTAGGAGAAGAACCAGAAGAGATGCGGTGACTTGGAAACCTAGAGAGAAGAGAGTATCAAGGAGAAGAGGGTGATCACATTGTCAAGGGCTGTAGAGAAGTCAAGGAGAAAGAGGATTGGGAAAAGGCCATTGGAATGGGAGATAAAGAGATCCTTGATAACTTTGGAGAGAGGAATTTTGGTGAAACGATGAGGTTAAAAACTGGATTGTAATGGGTTAAGAAATGAGTAAGAGGAGAGAAAGTGGAGGAACCTATTATAGCCAGCCTTCTCAAGGAGTTTAACCACAAAGGATAGAAGATATATAGGATGTTAGTGTATCAATAATGAGATATTCACAACACCCATGATGGTTATGAATATGTTGGTGTAGTTTTGGATCACAAAATGTAGCAAACTCTCCACATGGAAGGCAGCACCAAGGTCTTTATTCAGAAACCATAACACTGAGTCCC
>CM053595.1:91296894-91314969 GCA_028646575.1 Pseudocheirus occidentalis
GAGCCCCTCCCTGTTCAGGTGTGAATTACTCCCAAGGAGTTAACTGGAAGTAAGGAGCTAAGCCTTTGAGGTGCTAAGTGCCTTTAGTAGGTGCCAATAGAAAGGGGCATGGAAGATCTTCTGATTTCATTAACATTACAGTTAGTAGAGATGGAAAGATCAAGTGAGAGTTTTTTGAGAATGAGGGAATATGCATACATTTGTAGGCAGTAGGAAGGAGCTGATAGACAGAGAGATGGAATATAAGTGATAGAGTAAGGATAACAGAGGGGGAAATATGTTGAAGGAGATGCTATAGAATAGGGTCACTTGAGCAGGAAGAGGGATTTGCCTTGGTGTGGAGTAAGAAGACCTCTTCTTGTAACGCAGGGATGAAGGAAGAGAAAGTGGCGGAAGGAATCTGACTGATCTAAGATGAGGAAGAAAGGATAAGAGGGAGCTCTTGATGAATGACTTCAATTTTTTCTTATAAAATTGAGGCAAGCTTCTCTTCTAAAAGGGCAGAGGTGAGGGGGAGCTATGGGAGGTTTGAATAAGGGTAAAAAGTTTTGGAAAAGCTGCTGTGGAGAGTGGAATAGTGAGTTGATAAGGGAGGTATAGAAGGATTATGTAGCAATAGTAAGGGCCCAGTGGAGGTTGTGTAACAAATTTGTAATGGACACAGTCAGAATGGTTTATGATTTTCTTCATCATCACTCAGTAGCATATGTCTAAGAGTG
Organism: Pseudocheirus occidentalis; assembly: GCA_028646575.1. Taxonomy (NCBI): domain Eukaryota; kingdom Metazoa; phylum Chordata; class Mammalia; order Diprotodontia; family Pseudocheiridae; genus Pseudocheirus; species Pseudocheirus occidentalis. The sequence goes on from CM053595.1 coordinate 91,297,614, forward strand.
AAGGCAAAAGTGGTGGATGGTGGGAGTAAATTAGAGATAAGGCCTGGCAGCATATGATTAGTGAGACCAGAGACTCAAGAGAAGGCAATGAAAAGTGAATTGATTCACCAAGGGTTCAAGAAGGAGAAAAGACTAGGGAGTGACTACTACAGAGGTGATAGGCTAGAGGACAACCAAGGGTTCAAGGGACTGGAGGTCATGATGTGGAGCAAGAATAGGGTTTGGTTTGGGAAGGCAAAGAAAGAGAGGTAGAAAGCCAATAGGTTGTGATAGGATAAGGGAATTTCAGAGTTCTTCAATATGGAAGCGATGCATTTGTGGAAAATAGGATTCAGTGATTTCCTACAGGGTTCAGAATTACTAGGATGTATAGGATATGACCAAGTATGAGACGTTTATCAGAGAGTTAAAAATGCTACTCCTCTTTCCAGAGGAGGCCAGATCTCAGACAGGAGACAGGTAAAGTAGAGATGAAAGACACTTGATCAAATGGTCAGATGGGTGGACCCTGTCAGTATTCCTCTTCTCTCTGAAGGCTATGAATTAGGCAGGAGAGAGAAGTCCTACTCTCTACTGACTTTCTTCAAGGGACAAGAAGACAGAAGTTCCAAGGTCAAAGATAAGGTCACTCCTCTTGGAATCTATAGGCTCCTTCCATCTCTCTCCAAGAGATCAGACTGGCAGCAGGAGATGGGTGTTACTTTGTGTTGACATAGCTGGAAGGCACCCAGATGTCTTCTTGCAGTCTTCCCTCATTAATTTTCTGATTAAAGGGGCCATCCCTTGACTCACTTCTTAAAGAAGCCTATTAACTGAATGGGTGTTACCTCAGTCTAAGTGAGTATCTGAAAAGACTTTAGTGTAAAAGGGCCAGGGTCTCCCATTGCATCCTGCATCATCTCCAGTCATCCTGATGAATTTCTGGTCACTGGACCCAGATGGCTCTGGAGGAGAAAGAGGCTGGTGACCTTGCCTCCCTCACTCAGATCAAAGTGAACTGCAAGTCATGTCATCATTTCCCTGATGCCATGATCCTCTTCAAAATTGAAGGACAAACACAACAACCTGTAGCCTTCCCTTAGGTGATGTGTGCAGCAAGAGATGGAAGGTATGGTGGAGATCAGATGAAGGTATCAATTCTCTTCTCATCTTAGGCTGGAGAGTAGGCAAGAGCACATGGAATTCTCCAGACCAAGGTATATTGTAGTTGGGCCAGTCAGTCTGGTCCTTACCAACTGCATGTAGGGGTCACACTCAGTAGGAGATGGGAGATGCACTGTAGTGGTCAGAGGAGAACATGCTATTCATTTCCAATTTTTTCATTCTTCCCATTTACATCATTGTAGCTTTGTATTCTGTTCTTGGTGATTCTGTCTCTTTCTTATTACTTCCTCTAAGTCTTCCCTGCTTCTTTATATTCCTCACATTTCTTTTGGCATAGTCATATTTTATTACATTCATTTACAATAATTTATTTATCCATTCCTCCATCATTAGGAAACACCAGTGGCTCTGAACTCAGAGAATCTGGGTTCACATCACACTTCTAACATTTACCAGCTATATTATCTTGGGCAAGTCATTTAACCTAGGCCTTAGTTTACCCATCAGTAAAGTGAAGGGGTTGAACTAGATGCATTATGTAGCCCCTTCCAGTATTAACTCTATGATCCTAAGCCTTTATGATCCTAACTTTTTTTTCCCATTACTTTGCTAGTATAAAAAAAGTGCTGCTTAAATATTTTGCGATATATAGGAACTTTTTATCTTTGACTTCCTCAGGGCATGTAGTAGCCACTTTGTCATTATCTCGTTCTGAATCGCCTCATCTCTTTTGTCCAATATCTACCCATCTTTCTGCCCACATAATTCACCTTTAGCTTGGATATGGACAGAAGGCACCCTATTCTCCTCCTCCTTTCTCTTCTTTCCTTCTCATTATAATCCTGTCCTAATCTCTTTATGGACTCAGAACCTAAGGGAGAATCAAAATTATTGATCCATCTGATTTTTGCCTCCTGGATGAGAAGTTCTGACGATTCTACACGCTCCTCTCCATCCACAAAGCCAGATTATTTGCAGGCAACAGCATGAAACCTCTTCTGTGTGAGAAACCACTTTATGGACTAATACAAGGCAGGATTTTATTTAGTTTCACATTAATTTGGTGGCAGAAGAAAGGAAGTCACAATTTTTCTTGATTCACAAATATCAATAAAAACCACCTAGTGTTCTGAGAAATTTTCATTGGCCAGCTTTTCAAAGGAACCAGCTAAGTCACATATATTCAGGACAGAGCTTCCCTGCTACTATTGTGTTCTATTATTGAAACAGACCAGAGACCATGTTTGCCATCACTTAAAGAGTTCCATGACGAGGTGCTAAAAATGAGAAGTAACATTTACCTTTAAGGTGATTTTTCTATGTATTTATTTTTTTTAATTTATATTTTTATTTAAAGTTTTGAGCTCCAAATTCTATACCTCCCTCCTTTCCACTCACCCCCCCACTGAAATGGTAAACAATCAGATATAAGTTATACATGTGCTTTAAGGTGATTTAAATCCATGTTAAGATAGTGCCATAAGTCTACACTGCCTTAAATGAAGGTAGTCATAAAATCGGTACCTAATTGATTTATGTCAGCCCTTGCTTTTAGGAGAAGAATGGTTCTGGGTGGAAAATACAATATGGGAAGCAGTTTAATTTTTTTTTGATTAACCTTTCTCTGGTAGCATGTAATTGTATTAGTAATCGGAGTCCTTCGAGCAGAATCTCAAACAAAGGATTAGTAAGATAGAAGATGGAAGAATGCTGACTTCACAATAACTCACTGCCTTCCTAAAGTGATTATATAAATAAATTCAAGCAATATTTTCCAAGACGCTGGAGTCTGATCGTAAAGGCGCGAGGGGGCCAGGAGCCTCCTCGTAGTCTCTGGTTGGCCTGCAGTAACTGATTGCCTGTGGTTGAGAAGGGCAATCCCCGGGTGGTGAAATATCCAATCTTTCTGAATTATCTGTCAATGTTCAGAAATTATTGAAGATAGGCTAGCTTTTCCAGCAGGGAGCAGGGACATATTTGCTTCATCTAGCTAAGCAGAGTGGTTAAAATGGAAACACTTTTGCTGTGACCTTACATCGAAACCCAGATGATTTCTTTGGGTCACTTGGTGGTAAGGGACAAGGAGACATGCACAGGGCTGTCTGAAGACTGACAACTTCATAGGTCCTGTGGAACCACAGAAAGCAGGAATAAAGTACCACATTTTGAACTTCTTTCTTATGGCTGGAATAGGAATCCTGCTATAATTCCTGCTCAAACTAATAAAACAGAGGTGTCAGCAACATATAATGGTGCTAGGAAGATGCCATCTGTATTGTTTTTAGGAGATTCTTTGAATCATCTCCCAAATAGCTGTATTCTTTCTTAAGTCAATGCCACCAGAGTTACCATAATCAGTAAGGCATAACGAATCAACTGTGGGAGCAGGATGGCAGTTGCTATTCCAATAGCTCTAAAAGGGGCATTGCCTCTGTCCCACTCTGAAGGGATGCCTGCAAACAACAGACAAAAGCAGGTATAGGTGAGGTCTCTGGATTGGTGTTCCCTTAACTGAGCTATAAACTGAGGCTTTAAGGCTGAGTGTGTAGGAAGGGGATGGGTGTGGGGAGGCTGACTTGACAAGTAGAGTTTTCCATCACTTCAACTGGACACTAGATGACCATTTCTCAGGGACAATGTGGAGGAGATTCCTGTTTAGAGATTTATTGGATTAGATTATTTCCGAGGTCCCTTAGAACTCTGAGAGTCTGTGATTCTGAGACCTTAGTGAGCTCTGCTAGTGACAGAGTAGGGACAAAGCAGAGGTGTGGAGAGACTGGTTACCTGGCAGTTTCCCCTATATGTCTCTCTGCATAGTGTATGACCTTGGGAAAAGGTCTGGCATATTGTATTGTGCTTTGAGTTACTTGCAATCTTGGGTGCAGCATTGATCACTGGTAACTCTGTGTCACAAGATCAATAGCAGATGTACCTACATGAGTTCTTCCCTATTCCCTTGGGCTTGCCTGGGTCAGAAGTTTTAGGACTCTGGAAGTCAGTGATCTGTAAAATCTGACTGAAGGAAGATACTTAAGGGGAAGACCAACCCCACCCCCACACCCCCGCCAATGTTTCAAAGATATCATTGGAAAAAATCTTCCAACATTGGGCAAGTTAGAGCATCATGGGAAACATCTGGTCCAAGACTCCTCCCTGTGAATAATGATGATGATGAAGGCAATGGTGACAATGGTAACTACCATTTGTACAGCATTTTAAGGTCTGCAATGCTCTTTACATATATTTTCTCATTTGACCCTCGGAACAATTTAAGAAATACAGCAAGCATTTATTAGGCACCTATTATATGCCAGACACTGTGCTAAAAACTAGGGATACAAAAAAAGGCAATCCCCCCACAAAAAAACCCAAGTCCTGTTCTCAAGGGGCTCACAATCTAATGGGAGAAACTACATGAAAACAACTATATACGAATATGAAATATAAAGTAAAAATTGTAGATAATCACAGAGGGAAGGAGTTAGTAAAAAGAGAGATTGGAAAAGACTTCTTATAGAAGACAGAATTTTAGTTGAGACTTGAAGGGAACCATGGAGACCAGTGGGTGAAGACAAGGAGGAGGCATTTGTTGCTGCTGTGGGACAGCCAGAGAAAATACGAGTCCAAAGAGGGAGGGTCTTGTATGAAGGACAGCAAGGAAGCTGGTCACTGGATGGCAGAGTATGTGAAAGGGAGCAAGGTGTAAGAAATCTAATAACATAGGAACGGGACAAGTGTTGAAGGGAAGACAAAGGATTTTATATCTTATGGTCGAGACAAGTGCTATTATTATCTTAATTTTACAGATGAGGGAATTGAGGCTGAGAGAAGTCCCAGTGTCATAGAGTTACATATGAATGCTTGAAGATTATACTACAAGGCTTGTGACACTTTGAGAATACATGTTGCCACAATGAAAGGATAAGAAGAGAACAGTAAATATCCAGTAAAGAATAAGAAGGGCAGTTAGGTGATTCAGTGGATAGAGCATGGTACCTAGAATCAAGAAGACTCTTCTTGAGCTCAAATCTGGCCTCAGACACTTACTAGCTGTGTGACCTTGGGCAAGTCACTAACTTGATTTGCCTCAGTTTCCTCATCTGTAAAATGAACTGGAGAAGGAAATGGCAAACCATTACAATACCTCTGTCAAGAAAACTCCAAATGGGGTAACCAAGAGTAGACTTGATTGAAAAGCAATTAAACAGCAACAACATGTGTGTGTTTTGTTTCCCCTCAATTGAATGTAAGCTCATTCTCTTCCAGATCAAAATCTATGAGCTTTTCTATTTTTATCTTACTCTTGGGTGACATGCATGTTAGTTTTTTTCTTTTCAGCTATATTTGCAAGCTCCCTGAGGGCAGGAAATGATTTGATAAACACCTCAGAGTGAATGGGTTTTATACCCCTATTTCAATGTTTTCTATTTTCAATGTCTGTTTCATGAGTTAGATTTTTAACAGGAGCCATACTTTAACACAAAGAAATGTAGCTTTTTATTTGTAATTTCTGTAATTTCAGACATCTAGAAAGGCTGATGGGAGAGATTGTGGTAGTAGGAGAGAAGGATATCATAGACTTTCTATGGTAGAAGGACTTAGCATTTGGTTCAATACTGCAAATTTACAGATGAGGAAACTCATATGCATACCATATTCTTCTACTAGAATAAGGGCATTGTGGCTGAGTGGAGATTTGCTGGATTTGGAGTCTGAAAGCACAGATTCAAATAATATCTCTGCTACTTAATACCTGCAGGATCTTAGGCAAGTCACTGCCTATGGGCTTCATTTTTTCATCTGTAAAATAAAGGAAATGAGCTAGACAGTAATTGAACAGCAGCAACATGTGTGTGTGCGCGTGTGTTTTGTTTCCTCTCAAATGTAAGCTCTTTTGAAAGCAAGGATTGTTTCATTTTTTCTTTGTATTCCAGGATAACACAGTATCTGGCACATAGCAGGTTCTTAAAAAGTGCTTATTGATTGAATCTTGTACCCCTAGTGATCCTTGTTACTTACTACCTGAGTGATTTTGGACAAGTTAGTTAACCTCACTAGATGTGTTTTCTTATCTGTATAATGAGGTTGAACCAAATCATTCCCTGAACTAAGAGTCCAGAGGTCAAGTTATGATCACGGAGGAGGTGAAGGGTAATCACCTACATGGCATGGTTTGGCAGATACTGAGAAGATCTTATTTGAACTCCAGTTCTGTTATGACCTCTGTTACCTTGGGTAAATCACTTAACCTCATATGAACTCAGTTCCCTCATCTCCTTCCCCTCCCTGCCCACTCCCCAAGATGGCACACAATCTGATATAGGTTAGTATGCAATGTTTTAAAGTTGGCCAAGCGCTATACTCATCTCATTTGAGCATCCAAACAATACCATGAGGGATGTACTCCATGTATTACTCTAAAAAGTGGATTGAAAGCCAGGTTTTCCTGATTCTAACTTCAGCACTCTAGCTCCCATGCCAAGAAAGTCCACTTCCTATTGGAGAGATCGGGAAAGACTAAATGGAGATGATGTTTACTGTATCTTTGACTTGGAGTCAGTAAGTGATATAAATGATAGCAGCTTAGTATATTGGACAGAGATTTGGAGTCAGAGGCCGGGGTTCAAATCCCAAATCTCCTACTTGATACCTACATGACTTTCAATCACTTTGTGACTGCCTCAGTTTCCTCATCTGTAAAATGAAGAGACTGAACTAGATGAAGACTAAAGTTCCCTCCAGCTCTATAAACAGCTCTATAAGTCATGAATCCATGACATTCTATAAGCCCATGAGAAATCTCTAGGGCAGAAATGGAATCTACTTTACAATCTCATCATTGGATAGGGTCCTAGATTTGGAATTAGGAAGATCAAATGCTGCCTCTTAGGATTGTTGTGAGAGTCAAATGTGGTGATGTATGTAAAGGACTTTACAAATCTTAAATGTCTATAATTATTGTTATTCTCATCTTTATTCTAGATGGACTCTATATTACAATGATCCTAGGACCAGTGTCTGATACTATAATAACTATTATCCTCCTCTTCTGGTCCTTTTAAAAAAGAACTCCAGATAGAAATAGTCCTGGGAGAAGTTGATTTATTTCAATTATTCTTTTATATTTAATATTCTGTAGACTATTGTGGCAGTGGATGAATAATTGATTTTTAAAACTGAATAGAAATGTTGGATTGTGTTCATCTCCTGTAGGTTCACCGACACTTCTTTGGGACAGCTCTTGTAGGCTTATAATGGGGACAATAAGTGCTTCATCCTATTCCCAAGTGGTTTGATTTCTCCCATTAGGTCTCTAAATTTTGAAAGCTTTTAATTTCATGTAGCTTAAGGTTTATGACTAATCAATATAGCAACGTCAATGAAACACATCGTTCTTAAGATTTTATAGTTTGTTATTATGTCTGGAATCCTCTGGCTCCAAATCTCTTCCAATATACTATGTTGCTATTTTTTTTATCACTTGCTGATTCTAAGTCATAGAAAGACTAACTGCTATCTATTTCATGAAGCATTTCCTGATCCTTCCAATAGGCAATGCACTTTCCTGGCAAAATAGCAAGAGTATTGAAGCCTGAGTCAGCAAAATCTGGGTTTAAATGGGCAATAGTTCTGTTTGTGGCGATGTTCTAGTACAGTAAACTTTATTTGTTGAACTCTCAAGAGTATTTTTGTTTCAGTATTTGTAATATGAGATTTGTCATGTGTTATTTATAAAAGAAAGAAAACTTTTCATGTATAATTCTGATCACTTGATCATGTCTTTCTAGATCAGTGGTTCTCGACCTTCTTAATGCTGTGACCCTTTAATACTCATATGTGGGTGTATCTGCATGTGGGTGGCCCCACCTGGAGATGGATAGAGGAGCCGTGTCTCAGTTCCTAAGACCATGGGAAATACATGCTTTCCGATGGTCTTAGGCGACTCCGTTAGACCCCCAAAGGGGTCGCGACCCCAGGTTGAGAACAGCTGTTCTACATAGTCACAACTGTCATCATAGTGTTGGTGATGATAAACAGCCAGTATTTATATGGAATTTTAATTGCAAAACACTTTGCAAACATCATCTCATTTTCTGTCCACAACAACCCTGGGAGGCAGGTGCTATTATAACCCCCATTTCACAAATGAGGAAATGGAGGCTCAGAAAGGTTAAGTCACTTGCCGAAGGCCACACAACTAATAAGATCTGAGGTTGGATTTGAACTGAGGTCTTCCTGGCTGCAATTATAACCACTACACCAAAAGTGGGGGCTGTCACCAGTCATTTTGACCTATATCTTGCCTCTGAACCCCGACGACTCTGTGGGAAAGAGTCTACCAGCTCTACCTCACTTAAATCCTATTCACTTGCAAGTCAAGATATCGCCTTCCTGATGTCATGGGTCCTCTTTGAGAACGAAGGACAAACAATACCAAAGCTTCCTGTAATGTTTGGTAGATGCTAAATTTTTGCAAGTTAAAACAATGTGTTAGGCACTTTCCATCATTTTGCTGTGTTTACTGAATTGATCAATAAATCCACGCTCCTTGAGAGGCAGCTGGGTTGCACAGTGGATAGATTGCCAGACCTGGAGTGAAGATTCAAATCTGGCCTCAAACACTTACTACCTGTGTGACCCTGAGCAAGTCACTTACCCTCTGCTATTATGATTATTTTGTTCTCTCTCTTTTTTGGAGGGGTTCTGATAGAAAAGTTCCTCAGACAAGTATTTATCCTGCTATTATTTTTTTTTAATTTACTCTTATATAGACTATTGTATAAGTTAAGAAAACAACTGATTTGTGTAGCTAAATAAAAGTTTTCGAATATAAGCTTATCCCCTGTAGGCTTTTATTGAAAGCACCTTAAGTATAATTCCAGTAGCAGACAGGAGGATGGGGATATTTACATCCTCATCCTGTTTCCACGCGATTTTCATCTCTTTGTCTAGGTCTCTGAGTATTTGGGGTGGAAATATCTTTAAAACCCTTCTTAAATTATTATGGATTAATTTTATATCTGATTTTAAAAAGACATGGAAAGTCATATGAATTGATCCATAGTGAAGTAAGCAGAACCATAAGAACAAATTATACTATAAAAACAGTCTTATAAAAATGAATAATTTTAGTACTTTTAAAAACTGATGAAAAATAAAATGAGGAGAACCAGGAGAACAATGAATATAGTAACAGCTGCACTGTGAAAGCAGCTTTTAGGGCTGAAAGAATTATGATCAATATGATGGCTATTCCTAATTGTATAGGACTAATCATGAAAAGTACTATCCATGACAGAGAGTGATGGATTTAAGTGGCAGATGAAAATGCACACGTACATGGACAGATATGTGTATATACACACACAAGCACATATATATGCATATATATATATATATATTTATATACAGCCATTGGGTTAATTTATTTTCCTGGACTGTATGTGTTACAAGAAATTAGTTTTTCTTTCTTTTTGCCCAATGGAGTGTAAGAGTAGGATGGAGAAAAAATAGATGTGTGTCAATTAAAAGATAGAGAGACATGGGGCTGTGCTACAGATAGGAAATGTTGCATGAATTTTCAGATGGTGTCTTTGCATTATTTTTACTAAAATGATTTACTTTGTTGTGAGACTTCTTATGAGGCTGGAAAAATCTGTAAATATTTGCAAAGTAAAAGCAAAATACATCAATAAACTTTTTAAAATTACAATGTCTAAGTGATTGTGAGCAACAACTTGGTCTTTGGTGATGGACAGGTTTCAGTACACTTGGTTGGTTGAGTTCTCCACCATATTTTGAGGTATGTATTTGTATAATGCTAGCCATCTTGTTATGTCTTGCTAGGTATTTATTAGATGCTAAATTTTGGGAGGCTACAGTGATGTGTTTTACTCTGTTATTTCCTTGAATAATTCATATTGATCACTAAGTCCAGACTTCTTAAGGCTAACTCTTCAGCAATTTCCATTGACAGCGACCTGATCCTGACTTGCCATTGTAAATCCTACATTTTCACAAACAAAACTACATGACAGCCATTTTTGAAACTTTTTTTGTCAACAAGTTGGTGTCTGAGTTGATGTGAATGTCACCCATTAAGGACTTTTAAATTTATATTTTTCATTATTTGGATTTTTTTTTTTGGTTTTTGTATCTTAGCTATTTTATAGACTTCATCCATAGGTAAACCACCTTTGGTTACAATCTACAAATCCAATGCCACATGCCTGTTATCTTACTTGGAGAAATGATGTTTGCCTATTTCAAAAGAATTTCTGTAAAATTTTCACCTGTGTAATATGAGTTCTAAAAGTGTCTCTCAATCTTCTTCCTCCTTTTTGGCAAGAAGGTGTTAATATTTCTATGACTGGCTTAGGGTTATAGATCCCATGATTCAATAATACCATATAGATTTTATTAGGATATTTTCCAAGTCTGTTATAGTCCATTTTATAGTTCTAGAAATGTTCGTTAAGGCTTCTATTGTGTGGATTTTAATTGCTTTAAATGTATCCTTCCTGTTGAGCTTTGATTTCAGGATGCCAGTAAATCTCTTATCATACTCACAAACAAGCTTCTCTTTATGCCTTTACTTTTGATGTAACTGCACTGGAGGAGAGCAAGATATTTGTGGCCATTGTTGTCATCTTCCTCCTCCTCCTTTTTTTCCTCCTCCTCATTACCAACATGTTATCATTTCATTCTTTCCATCTTGGTTTGATAGAGTTTAGACAGAAATGGTCTTGGGATAGGTCAATATCTTTCTATTATTTGTTTTGCTTGTTTAATGTTCTGTAGACTATTTCACAGGTAGATAAAATGCTTTAAAATTATTATTATCTCATTTCTTTTCATAGTAATTTCCATTATTTTTTCATTTTTATACTTTCAGTTTTATTGATGTGCTTTGTTTCCACATTGCAGATATTTATAGATTTATCCCCATTCTACCATTGCATTAGATAGCTCTTGTAATAAAGTAAAACAACTAAGTAAAACTAAAAATAGTGACCTCATCTGAAAGAATATATAATATTTCACATCTGTAGCCTCTCCCACCTCTCTATATAAAAAATAATGAACAGAATTCTATTTTCTCTCCATTCTTCTAACAACCCATTGGGGAAAAAAATAAGAAAGAAAACTTCTGGTAACATATATACACACATGTGTGTGTACTAATATTTGTGTTTTTCCTTCTGCACATTAAATCCTCTCTGTTATGAATAGCATTTTTCATTATTAGTCTCCTGAAATAATGTATGGTCATTGTATTGATTGTACAGCTTAAAGAAAAAGGAAACTATAGTTGTATATTCCTTATGAATATAGATACACAAATATGTTCTTATGGATTTTAAATATTTTTAATAAAATATTAGCAAAGAGGCTAAGATAACATATCATAAAGATGATATACTATGACAAGGTTGGATTTATACAGGGGATTCAAGGTTGGTTTAATTTTAGGAAAATTATAAGCTTACTTAAACACATTAATAATAAGTAACAAAAATCTGGTTGCATCAATAGATGTAGAAAAGATATTGACAAATGCAACACCCATTTGTGTTTACAAAAACACTAGAAAAATGTGAACAAATGAATCTTTCCTTAAAATTAGAAATATTCTTTATGATGATTATTATTAATCTCACTTTCATTTCTTTCTGGAGTTCAGAGTTAAATTGTCCACTAATAGTCCACAAGACACTAGCCTATTATTATTTTTTTATGTTTAATGCTCTGTGGGCTATTGCATGGGTATATAAAATAACCACCTGTGGTAATAAAACAAAAAAAAATTGGAATGTGAACTCATATTCTCTAGGAGCTCACTAAATTCAACTTCAGGACGGCTCCGACAACAGACAGGATAACAGAAAGGGAATAAGCATTTTTGGTGGCAGCTGTGTACCGGGCACCATGCTAGGTGCTCTGCAAATATCATCTCATTTTTATTCTCACAATAGCCTTGAGACATAAGTGTAATTATTACATACATTTTATAGTTCAGGAAACTGAGGCAGACAAAGGCTAAGTAACTTACTCAGAGTCTCCTAACTAGGAAGTGCCTGAGGCGAAGTTTGAACACATCTTTCCCCAACTCCAGCCCCAGCTCTATCCGATGCACCACATAGGACATATACCTCATCTCGATCCTACTTGGTTTTGCTTTTTTCTACTTAATCTCCATATTTTTCAAGTTTTTGATTCTTTTTGCTTAGAGATGATGAGTTTTTTGGTATGATAATATTTATTTAGAATGCTGTTCTTAAATTTTTTATGGGTCAGTGCCATATCTGGGGATAATAGTTTTGTCTGTGATAATGGTCCAGTTTTAGTATTTTTTTTTTGTTGAATTCTCAAAGGTATTTTGTTATTGTTGTTCTTGTATCAGTTCCACAGTGGGCCTAAGGCCTGCCCATGATGGTGATGATGATGGTATGCCCCCTTATTTCACCAGTATTTTTAGGCACTCTGCCTGCCCCATATCTCATCCATAGTCCTGTGTCCCCTGAAGCTGCCTCTACCAGAGACAGGTGAGCTATGGCGCCTCATAAACAAAATATGGATTTTTTTTCAGGCTTCAGGAAACCATATCTGAATCAACGTTACAGTATTGACTCTGTGAGCACCATCACAGTCTGGGACGTGTGGTTGCCACGGGAAATGCAATCAACTTCTTGGCCAACTCTCATTCACAGCGGCTCTCACAGGCTCCGTTGCTCATAGGTCTGTTATTTCTTCCCCCTGCCTGCCCCCACTTTGAAGTCAGGAGCTTCTGGAGATCATGCTGCAAATGAGGACCAAGTGGGATGGTAAGAGGCTGGATGGTCCAGATGTTGCACTCTGACAACGATTGGCAAGGATGCATATTAGGACCACCTCTTTTGTGTATTCCATTTCTACAACCCAGAGGCAGCTGTATGCCCAGGGAATCTGACTGGAGGGGCACTCTCACCCATTAAATACCTCTTCAACTTGACTACAGTGCCTAATATTCCCACCATTAGGTTTTTAAAAATTGCTTTGGCTTATGTGAAGACAGAATGGCATATTTGGAAAGAGCTTTAGTTTGGGAGTGAGGATATCTGAGTTCTAATTCCATCTCAGCTCTTGACTCTCTATGACTTTGAGCCTAGACCACAGTTTCTTCTTCTGTAAAATGGCAATGCTTAGTAAATAAACTCTAAGATTCTGGCATTGCATGTGGCTTTTTAAAAAATGGAAATATTTCAGAAAGAGAAGGCATAAGACATCTTAATGTCATTGACTGATATCATTCATCTTCTTCATAGCCAAGTGAGGAGGGAAGGGAAGAGAATGATCCTTGTGAAGTATCATCTACAAGAGCTAGGCTCAAGTAAGAGACACGCTATATCCCCAGAACCTCTAATCAATAAATTCTGTGTCCTAATTTCTCCTAGAGAAATATTGTAGCCTCCAGATTTCAGAAAACCATAGAATCGTAAAATTTTAGAGCTGGGCCTCAGAAGCCATCTAGCCTAACCCCTCCCTGAAAATAAATCCTCACTATATCATACTCAATAAATGGTTGTCCAGTCTCTATTTTAAAACCTTTCAGGGGGGTGGTGGTGGTGGTGCTATGTGATATGCTAGCTCTCTAATTAGCTCATTAAACTTAGCTCTAACTTGATCTAGCTTGCTATTCTTCTTGGCCTAGTTCCCAGGAGAAGGTGTCAGGCACGTTTCCCAAAATGAACCAGATTGAAATACAATCGGGAAATCATTAACAAAATAAATAAAAATGCAATAGAACACAAATACTGTTAATATGTGGTTTTCTCAGTCACTATGTGGGCCACAGGGATCCTTATGACCTTAATGGCCCCATTTCTATTTGAGTTTGACACCACTGGTACAAACATTGAGTCAATGTGGTATGATGGAAAGAGTGTGTATTCTCTCCGGAAACAGAGGTGGACCGAGGGCAATCCTGCTTCTTGGCCATGGTTAAATCAACTGTAGAATGAGTGAGTTAGAGATATTTTGGAAGTAGGTCTCTTCCAATTCAAAATTTATGATCCTCCCAGTTTTTCCAACTCTATCTCACACAATTTCTTGCAAGTTCACTGCTCTTTAGTTTTATCTAAATTAGAGTATATATTCTGTCTCGTTATTCACTGGACTTTGAATCCTAACACTGTCACTTACTACCTATATGACCTTGGGCAAGAATTTCTGGGTCTTGATTTCCTTACCTGTAAAACAAAAGGGTTTAACTAGATGACCTATAAGGTACCTTCCAACTTTAGATCTATGTATTAGTAGTTGTTTATTTAGTTGTTTTCAGTTGTGTCCAACTCTTCATGACACCATTTGTGGTTTTCTTGGCAGAGATACTGGAGTGATTTACCATTTCCTTCTCCAGCTCACTTTACAGATGAAGAAACTGAGGTAAATAGGGTTAAGTGACTTGCCCAGGGTCATACAGCTAGTAAGTATGTAAGTAAGTGTCTGATGTTGGATTTGGACTCAAGTCTTCCTAACTCCAGGTCCAACATTCTATCCACTGTGTATCCTCACTGCCCCAATAGCTGATCTATGAAATTGTGATAAATATGCCCTGTACTCTTCTAACTCTGTTTATGCTAACCTTTATGCTTGGATTGTCCTTCCTTCCCCTTTTTGCCTAGTGAATTTTCTCTTTGACCTTTAAAATCTAGCTCAAATGTCACCTTCTCCAGGAACCTTCCTTTGGTCCCCATTTATAATGCCCCTTCTACTCACATATTACAAAGCACTTTGCATCATGCAGCTCTCCTGAAATTGTCTTACAATTCTGCACATTAAAGTTATCTATGTTTGTATTTTTATCCCTCTACTAGACTATAAGGACAAGTCTCATCTGCACTTTGTTTCTTCCACTAGAACAAAAGTCAGTGCTCTACAAACAGTAGGTGCTTAATATATCTTGGTTGAATTGAATTGGCTTTATTCTAATCAAGCTTTGGCTCAGCTCCATCCACTACAGACATAGGCTTTAATGGATTCACAGGATGTCAGAGCCTAGTAGGATTCACTGACTTGGTGTAATGGTAATGGTAATTTGAAGATCTTCCCTGCTCCTTAATAGGCTGAGTGTAATCACATGGAGCTAGCCTGTGGTGGGAGGAGCTTGCTGAAGGGTGGAGCAGAGATCAGAGGAAGCAGTGAGTCAGAGCAATTAGAAAGGGGGAAGGAGATAATGCAGGCAAGGAAACAGCTAGGTATGGTGTTTTGTTTCTGTCTCATATATGGAGAGTCTGTTATATTTTGCAATTCGGAACTATGCCAGCATATTTATAGTCACTGTCAGTGCTATGAAATTTGTGTTGGCACTACATTTTGAATTAGGCAAGACTTTAGAAATTGTCCACTCCAACTCTTTTTACAAATGGGGGAACTTGGAGGAGAAAGAGGAAGTAGCATATTCTATGGCACAGGGCTTGTAAGTGGCAGATCTAGAAACACTATCTTCTAAAACAGGGCTTCTGAAACATTTTCCACTTGTGACCCTTCTTCATCTTTCAGCAACCATTTGTTGTCATTGCATGGTATGATGGCATGCATAGTGTAAAGTGCACGTGCTTTGTGTTCTGAAAGAACCAATGCTGCGGTGAAATTGCATTATCAATTAACAATGCAACATGGGCAACTACCAGAAATACCTTGGATTTATTATGCGTTTGATTTTTATTTAATTTTTGGTCATTATATGTTCAGATACCATTTACCATTGCCAAATTTTTCATGACCCCATATGAGGTCAGGACCCACAGTTTAAGAAGACCTAAAGTCACTATGCTGTCCATTCATTCAGAGTTCTGAATCTCTGGGGCTCTCAAGGACTTTCTTGGGCTTGACCGTAGCTGTGAATGGATTACTATTCAAACCTAGGTCACAGAACAGAAGCCATTTAAACAGGCTAACTCAAATGTACACTTAGTGGAGATTTAAGTCCTCACTATCTCACTTTAATTAAGTGCCAAGTGATTATTAAACAATACATTTACAGAATTTTGACAACTGGGTAAGAGCTGTGCTTCTCCTACAGTGAATATTCCCCAGTAAATATGCTCATAATACTCGGCTGGCTTTTAATTAACACAACTCGCCCATAAACCTATTTATCTTTCAGAGAAGACAGTTTTTTTTTGTGAGATGAGTGTCAATAGATAATTAAAATGTTTTTCCTTGAGAATGTGCAAAGAGCTGGGATGTATGCATTTTCAACCTGATTATTATAAAGGCCCTTACTGAGGTTTAATACTTGTTACCCAGTAACTGTAGAAGGGCCTTAACCTTTTAATGGGGCAGCTAGGTGGTACAGTGAATAGAGCACTGGGCCTGGAGTCAGGAAGACCTAAATTCAAATCCAACCTCAGAAACTTACTAACTGTATGATCTTGGGCAAGTCACTTAGCCCTGTTTGCCTCAGTTACCTCATCTGTAAGATGAGCTGGAGAAGGAAATAGCAAATCACTCTAGTATCTTTGTCAAGAAAACCTTAAATGGGGTCACGAAAAGTTGGACACAACTGAACAAAAACATTTTTTCAATGCCAAAACTAAACAAACACTAAAGAGGTAATCTAAAATGTTAATGAATCTCCTGGGTCACAATTATGTGGTGTATCTGACAAAATGCTCACTACTTATTTGGTTGACATTGACATGTCTCTCCTCCTTTAGTTCTCATTAGAATGGACTGATTATTCTTGTTTCATTGAGGGAGCTCTTTGCTTGTATTTTAGGCTGAAAGATCAAGGTTTTTTAGGTTTACTTTCATTCAGAAGAGATCCCAGGCAAGGGTTTTGGGGAACTTGGTCTGAATGAGGATGTATATGAAACAGCTTTTGTGGAATTGGAGATGACAAGAACTTTCCTGAGGTAGAAAATAGATCTTCTCCTCTCCTCTCCTCTCCTCTCCTCTCCTCTCCTCTCCTCTCCTCTCCTCTCCTCTCCTCTCCTCCCCTCCCCTCTTCTCTCCTCTCCTCTCTTAAAGTGTTACTATGGTGATAGTATTTTGTATACTTTATGGAAATGTGAGTTATTAAATTACAGTATTTTAAAATTATTAAATTTTAGACCTCTCACAATTTGCCCACCTCTCACAATTTGCCCACCATGGAGATGTTCTGTGTAATTACACAGGTACAGCCTGTATTGAATTGCTGCTCCTCCCAGTGGGAGTGGGTGACAAGGAAGGAATTGCTAGAATCCAGTATTTAAAGCTATACAAT
>CM053595.1:91315069-91325209 GCA_028646575.1 Pseudocheirus occidentalis
ACCCCCAGTCCTTCCAGCCTAATATGATATTATTATTTTCCACATACACTGAACCCATGTTGACATGGACTCTTCGGTTATCTGCAAATCTGTTGCCACTTCTTCTTTCCAGACTAAATGGACTCTTTCCTTTACTTTAAATATATCCTATGTTTTCCCACTTCTGCACCTTAGTTCATGCTGTTCCCAATATTTAGAATTTCCCCTTTCTCCATCTTTACCTGTTCCATTCTTGTCTGTTCTTTAAAGACTAACTCATCTATCAGCTCCTTTGGGTAATCCTTCATGATTTTCTCCCCATTTTCCATACTTTTCAACTCATAGGCCTCACTTTCTTTTGCACATATCTAGCCTGCTTAATATATTATCTTCTGCTACTTTTGCTATTTCCCCCTATTACTCTGAAAGTTCCAATAAGAAGCAACTATGTCTTTTCTAAACTTTGTGGATACCCTAGTGTTTAGAACACTTTGTGCACAAGGGTTAAGAAATGTTCATTAAATTGAATTTAATATGACCCTCACAGTCATGGAAAGCTATAAGGAGGACCCAGCTCCCTCCACGTTCTTTCAGATTCTTTACTCAAATTGAGTCTGTTCTCAGAATAATACACATTGTATTTCTTGTATTAGATAATGAACCACTTGGAGGATAAAGTCTGTGTCTTTTTGCCTCTAATGCCTAGGAAATGGTCTTGCACAAAGAAGACAATTTAATGGAATCTGTCACTTCAAGAGTTATTACAACCCACCAGCTATGAGAAATATATGGCAGAGATGAGGGCCTTAGAAATTTTCATTGGAAGAGGAGGAAGCAGAGCCAAGATGACAGAGTAAAGACAGAGACTTGCAGGACCAACAAAAAGATGGAGTGAAACGTTTTTCCAGCCCAAGACAACTTAGAAGGTTGGCAGGAAAGGTTTGTGGCACCAGGGTGAGAGAGGAATACAGTCCACTGTAGACTGCACCAGTTAACTGGGCCCCAGAAAACCAGGAGCAGATCTTGGGGTGACTGCATCAGTGGCAGTAGTGGCTGTTCCTAGACCTCTCATCCCACAGACAGTAAGGGGATCATATAATGGGATAGAAGAAGAACTACATGGGTCCCTTTACTGGCACCATGGGCAGGACTTGGTCGTATTGCCTAGTCTTGGACCTAAGTCATAGTTCTGGGTCTTAATCCCAGTGTGAAGAGGAGCACTAGCACAGTAGAGCTTGTGGTCCCAGGGGAGCAGGGACCCTGGTCACAGTTCCAGGACTGAAAAGAATGCTTGTGGTCACTCACAAACAAGTGTACAGTACAGGAAAGTAGTAAACACACCTTTCCCTAGATCATACTACCTTGGAACTTGTAGGTCCCCAGAATTACCTCTGAAAATAGCTACACAAAATTCCTAAAGTTTTGGTCAGTGGCCCCTCCACTTGTGAAAATAGGGCCCCACTTTAGCATAGAGTTAAAAGTCAAGAAATAGACTGGAAAATGAGCAAGCAGCAGAAAACATTCTGACCACAGAAAGTTACTATGATGACAAGGAAGAGCAAAACAAATTCTCAGAAGAAGACAGCAAAATTTCTGCATCCAAACCCTCAAAGAAAAATATGAATTGCTCTCAGTTCATGGACAAGCTCAAAAAGTATTTTAAAAACCAATTAAGAAAGGTAGAGGACATATTGGGAAGAAAAGTGAAAGTGATGCAAGAAAGTCATGAAAAAAGTGTCAATTATGTGGTAAAGGAGATACAAAAAATATTGAGGAAAATAACACCTTAAAAAGCAGAATAGGCCAAATGGTAAAAGAGGCCCAAAAATTTGATGAAGTGAAGAATGCCTTGAAAAATAGAATTGGCCAAATGGAAAGGAGGTACAAAAGCTTACTGAAGAAAATAACTTCTTAAAAGTTAGAATTGGTCAAGTGGAAGTTGATGACTCTATGAGACATCAAGAAACAATAAAACATAATCAAAAGAGTGAAAAAATTGAAGAAAATGTGAACATTGGACAAACAACTGATTTGGAAAATAGATCCAGGAGAGATAATTTAAGAATTATTGCATTACCTGAAAGTTGTGATAAAAAAAGAACCTGTACATCATCTTTCAAGAAGTTATCAAGGAAAACTACTTTGATATTCTAGAACCAGAGGGTATAACAGAAATTGAAAGAGTGCACTGATCACTTCCTCAAAGAGATCCCAAAAAGAAAACTGTCGGGAATATTAAAGCCAAATTCCATACCCCCCTGATCAAGGAGAAAATATTGCAAGCAACTAAGAAACAATTCAAATCTTGTGGAGCCACAGTCAAGATAATACAAGATTTAGCAGCTTCTACATTACAGGATCAGAGGACTTGGAATATGATGTTCCTGAGGGCAAAAAAGCTAGGATTACAAGCAAGAACCACCTACTCAGCAAAACTGAATATAATCTTTCAGGGGAAAAATGAATATTCAATTAAATAGAGGACTTTCAAGCATTCCTGATGAAAAGACTAGAGATGAATAGAAAATTTCACTTTTAAATGCAAGATGCAAAAGAAGCATATAAAGTTAAACAGGAAAGATAAATTATAAGGGATTCTATAGGGTTGAATTGTTTATATTCCTCTATGGAAAAAATGGTATTTATAACTCCTAAAAGTTTTCTCATTATTAGAGCAGTTAGAAGGAGCATACATATACAGAAAGCAGAAGTGTGAGTTGAATATGATAGTATGATTATCTAAAAAAATAAAATTAAGGTATGAGAAAGGAGAATGCACGGGGGGAAGAGGAAAGGGAAAAGTAGAATGGGATAAATTCTTTGACATAAAAAAGAAGGTCCGAACAAGATTTTATAGTGGAGTAGAAAATGGGGGAAGTGGAGAGGTGAGCACATGAACCTTACTCTCATTGGAATTGGCTCAAAGAGGGAAAAATAGAAACATTCAGTTGGGTGTAGAAAGTTATATTACCAAATAGGAAAGTAAGAAGGGAAGGGCACAAGAAAGTGGGAGTAGGGAAGCTGAGAGAAAGGAGGGCAGTTTGGGGGAGGTAAAAGTGAGAAGAAAAATACTTTTGAGAATGCATAGGGTAAAAGAGAGAGAGCAGGATAAATGGAGGAAAATAGGATGGAGGGAAATATATAACTGTTAATCATTACCAGTGATTGTGAAAAAACTTTACAATGAGTTTCTCTGATAGATTTCATTTCCCAAACATATAGAAAAGTGTGTCAAATTTCTAGAGATAAGTGCCATTCCTCAACTGATAAATGGGCAATGGATATAAACAGGCAGTTGTCAGACAAAATAATCAAAACAAATAAAGTCATATTAAAAAATTCTCTAAATCACTGTTGATGAGAGAAAGGCAAATTAAAACAACTTGAGTTATTACCTCACACCTGTCATATTGGCTAATATGACAGAAAAGGAAAATGACAAATGTTGGAGGGAATGTGGGAAAATGAAAACACTAATGTAGTATTGGTGAAGTTGTTTACCGATTCAACCATTCTGGAAAGCAATTTGGAATAATACCCACAGAGCTATAAAACCATGAATACCTTTTGACTAAGCAATACCACTATTAAGTCTGTATCCCCCAAACATAAAAAACAAAAAAGAAAAGGATCTATGTGTGCAAAAATATTCATAGCAGTTCTTTTAGTGGTGGCAAAGAATTGAAAATCAAGGGGATGTCCATCAATTGAGAATGACTGAACAAGTTGTTATATGTGATTGTAGTGGAATACTGTTGTGTTTTAAGAAATGATGAGCAGTATATTCTCAGAAAAACTTGGAAAGACTTTCATGAACTGATGACAAAAGTGAAATGAGCAGAACCAGAAGAACATTGTACACAGTAACAGCAATACTGTATGAAGATCTACTATGCATAACTTAGCTATTCTCGGTAATACAATGATCCTAGACAATTCTGTGGGACTTAAGATGAAAGGTGCTGTCCATCTCCAGAGAAAGAACTGGTAGAGCCTGAATACAGATCAAAGACACTTTTTCTTTATCTTCTTTTTTTTTCTTGGGGTTTTTTGTCTGTGTTTTCTTTCGCAGAATGGCATATATGGAAATGTGCTTTGCATGACTACACATTTATAACCTATGTCAAATTGCTTGCTTTCTCAATGTGTGGGGGGAGGGGAGGAAGGACAGAGAGAATTTGGAACTCAAAATTTGAAAAAAATGTTAAAATTACTTTATATGTAATTGGGGAAAAAATAAAATACTAAATAAAAATTTTGTAAAAAGAAATTTTCTTTGGGTGTAGGAGGCCTTCCAGAACTTAGGAGGCAGACAAGTATATAAAATATACCATTTTAAATAGTAGTTTCAAGGGGGCTACCATGTTTGAATAAATAGACTTGGAACAAATAGGCTCTGGGTAAGGAAGTGACTTGGAGAAAGTACAATAGTGTCAAGTCTTCAATCAAAGAACATGTCTACATTAAGCATGTCTGATATGTCAGGCACAGGTACTGGGGATACAAAGAAGTTAATCAATCTCTGCTCTCATTTTGATTGGGGAGAGAACATATAAAATATATGTATATTCAAAATAAATTCAAGGTAACCTGGGGAGGGGGCATGAAGGCCCTTATGCCTGGGGAAGAGGAGGGCACAATAGGAAAGATCTCATGTATAAAGTAGCTCTTGAACTGAGGCCTGAAGAAACCAGAGATTTCAAGAAGAGGAGGTGAAGGAGGAGTGAGTTTCAGAGGTGGGGCACTGCCAGTTCAGAAGCACAGAGACAGAAAAGCTCTGTACTGCCTGAATTGTAGAATGTGTGGCTGTAATGTGTGATAAGGCTAGAAAGGTAGGAAGGAACCAGATTGTGAAGAGCTTTGCATGCCACGCATGTAAAGATTCCAGAACAGATCCTAGATCAAACAGATCCCAGAAGGAATAAGGAACCATTGGAGATAATGAAACATCAGAATGAAATGATCAGACCTGTTCTTTAGGAAAATACCAAATGTGATGCTGGGATGTTCAGGAGGTGGCAAATTGAGTTGGGAGGGAGATAGAAGATGGGCCTTAATGTCAGCTGTCTTTTAAAGGAGTGGGACATAATTTTATACATACACACATACACATATGCATACACATACCCCAAATAGGTGTATGTATTTATGTATGTGTATATGTATATGTATATGTGTGTATGTATGTATATTCATATATACAAATATGCACCCTATTTGTGTATAGTGGTAGCCTTCTCTAGGGAGGGGCAGAGAAGGGAAGAAAAGAAAATTTACATGATAATTTTGTTAAATAGCTGAAAGGAATAGAAAGTTGAACATAGAAGATTTGCAGTTTCATGTTCTAATAATCTTTTTTATCGTAATGTTATGAAAATAACTGTTTTATTCCATAAATTAAAAATAAAACTAAAAAGAGTGGGACAAACTTTCTTTGGTGGGAGAGAAACTGGAGTAGGCATATTTTATATATGTCTATATAAATGCATGTATGTGTCCACACAGGACGTGGCGTGGTTTGTTACAGGCCAAGGAAAGGTAGCTGATTTCCAAAGGAGCTGGGGTGGGAGGACCAAGGCCTACCTGTGATTTGGTGTGGTAGTTTTTCACTGAAAGAGCTTTCAAAGCAGCATTCCCTTCCCCCACCAGCTGCTTCCTCCTCTGTGAAACAAGGAAGTTGGATGAGATGGTCACGAAGGTCCCTACCAGCTTTTGCATTTGCATTTCATAGATCCCTTTGGAGGTTCTCATTGTCCTGGTGGCCGCTTTCACTCCAGGGAGAGCTAAGAGAGAGCAGCCCCCTCCCCGACTCATCTGAAGAGGCAGGATTATGGAATACCTACTTTTCTTTCCTCCCCTAGTTACCATAGTATCCTGTTTCCTTGGTTACCAGTGACCAAAGAGAGGACAGGATTTTGATGGAGCTTTCTAAAGAGAGATGTCAGTGAGGACCTTGTCTCTTTTTAAAGAACACTCGTTCTGAGGAGGCTGCTGGAGGAGAGGGGGCCAGGACACTTTCTGTATGAAGATGGAATTTTAAAATTTCATCTTCATGAGCTGAACTGAAGCACTTAAAAGAAGGCCTGTGAGAAAGCAAAGCCCCGGAGCAGTAGCTAGGCAAGGGCATCATTGCAGAGCATGGATGAAGGTGAAGGCCCAGATGCTAATTAAGAAATTTCTGAGAGCACTGTATTTAAAAAAATGCATCAAGCTATGCACATTGTAGACTGTTTCAGTAATTCTGGGCTATAGTTTTGCTACAATGGGAAGAGCACTGGATTTGGAAGTAGAAAAATTGAGACTCCAGTCCCAACTCTGCTATTTGCTAGCTGTGTGACCTTGGCCAAATCATATCACATCTCCAGGCTTCCATGTTCTCACCTGGAAAACGGGAACAATAATACCAGCAATTTCCACTGCACAGGGTTACTATGAGAATAAAATGAACAATGTCTGTATAGTGCTTTCTTAGCTGAAAGACAGTATATAAAAGCATCAGATATCATATCAAACGAGATAGTATAGGTTAAGTACTTTGTAACAGTGAGGTAGTATGTTAAGGTACCTTAATAATCAGTACTATTGGGGCAGCTAGGTAGTAGAGCAAATAGGGCACTGGTCCTGGAGTCAGGAGGACATGAGTTCGAATCTAGCCTCAGACACAACACAAAATTAACCGTGTGACCTTGGGCAAGTCACTTAACCCCAATTACCCTGCCTTTCCCCCTTCAAAAAGCAAAAAAAAAAAATCAATACTATGCCATGACTTCAGTGATCTTTGATTTTGCGTTAGTGGCTATTGCCTTCACCGACACATATCCTAACCTTCTGTAGGTTATTGTTTGATCTATATTAGTTTCTGCTGTCAAGATTCATTATAACCAGCTAGGGAATAGAGTTCTTTGAATTTTACCAGGTTGACTAATGCTTGGTCAACAGTCACACAATTCTTTACTGGCATCGCATTGGACACCTTTCTGACTTGTGAGACCCTACCAGAACTTGGACTTCGGGGACATAATCTTTGAGAACCCAGATTCCCCTCCATGTCATTATAACACACCAAAATTGGTCTTCGTACCAGTCGTGTCCCTCTCTGAGATGTAAATAAAGAATCAAAATCAAATAACAACAACAAAACTTCAGGGAAAGTAGCAGTCGATACGAACCTCTTGGTACTGTTTCTGAGAGTGATATCCATTGGTGTTCTAGCACATTCATGCTCTGATCTTCAGGCGTCATGTCCTGGGCTTTGTGGGCCCATTCTGACTGTGACTCTAGCTGGCTACAAGAGAACTCACAATGGATAGTGATGTCTCACATTTATATAAGCAGTTTAGTTGTTGTTCAGTCATTTTTCAGTTGGTTCTGACTCTGTGGCCCCATTTGGGGTTTTCTTGGCAAAGACACTGGAGTGGTTTGTCATTTCTTTTTCCAACTCATTTTACAGATGAGGAAACTGAGGAAAACAGGATTAAGTGACTTGTCCAGGGTCACACAGCTAGTAAATGGCTGAAGCTGAAGTTTACAAAATTAACTCTCTCACAACCCTATGAAGTGGGTAATGCAAGGAATATTATCTCCATCTTCCAAGTGAGGAAACTGAGATTGAGAATAGGCAAAACAACTAATTTGGTCAGAAAATTAATTTTTTCTGGATTTGGAATCAGAGCATCTGTGTTCATGTACTAACTCTACTATTTACTATCCTTGTGAGTGTGGATAACTTACATTGTCTTTCCAATCCATCTCTTCATCTGTGCAGAGTAAGTCGGCCTAGAGGATCTCTAGGTCCCTTCTAGGTCAGATGTTCTATTGTAATTGGGATGAAGGACAGATATTTGTTTACTGGTTTCATTCTAAATGACCACATGGAAATTTGGGGTAAGCCTGTGACCAAGGGATATGTGATAATGAAAGTCTTCTATCCTGTGACCAAGGAATATGTGATAATAAAAGTCTTCTAGCTAGCTTCAGAAGAGCTCAGGGATTGCTGAGCCAGGGCTGAGTGGGTATTCAAATGGGATAATCAACTTCTTTGGCACTCTTTTTACCCTAAGACTTTCAAGAGGTAGGTTTGCTTTGAGAACCAAATCCAAGAGCTAAGTGGGAGGAAAGATGGCTACCCTTTCTCCTATGTGGCCATGAGCACATAGGTCCCATCTGTCTCTTTTGTGTTTGCTCCTCTGAGCAGATGATTCATTATGTGGACATGTCCCAGCAGTGGCCTTGTGAGTCAGGAGGTCAAGAAGTCTAATTGGAGACACTATTGACAGCCAGAGCTGAATGCTGGCATTGGAAGTGTCCTCCAGAACAGTAGTGACTGACAGCAGTAGTAGTAGCTGCATCAGGAACACAGATCCAACAACCACAAACTGATGTGGAGTAATAGAAGAAAAGTAGCTTCAAGAAGTTTGACCCTTGTGGTGTTAAGGAATTCTGGCTATGGACTCTGGAAAGGAACCAACCCTCAGAGCTCGTGGGAGAGTTGCACCCAAAGTGAATTTTACAAGGATTCCCAGAAGGGAGAGCTGAACTTCTAGGGCCAGAAGTCTGGAGGTATTGCCACATGTGCCTTTTGTACACAGCCCTGGCTCAGCCAACTCCTGGGCCATCAGCTCTGCTGCGTGACTAGCCAGTTAGAACAGTTTTCATTATCACACAGATGCCATCAGTATTCTCACATGTGTACCTCACTGTATTCTAAGTCTAAGCCCATTCTTCCACAAATATTGTGTATTTGTGGGCCAGAGTCCCTTAGGTTTGGAGGTTTTGGAGGTTTTATATAAGCTGGTCTTACTACAGCTTCTTAGTAAAAACCTTTTTCTAAAAGCAAATTGAGGCTACTCCTGAGTGTACCTGGGGAATACATTGGTGAGAGTCTGTAACAGTTGTGCTGGCTGAAGACTTCTGAGAGGCCCTTGCACAGGAAGGAGGTCAAATCAGTCTAGATTTAAAGACACCAATTCAGGTTATTCACTGGAAGGTCAAATTCTGAACCTGAAGCTTAAATACTTTGACCACATAATGAAAAGACAGGAGTCATTGGAAAAGACCCTGATGTTTGAGAGATTGAAGGCAAAGGGACAAAGGGGATGGCAAAGGATGAGATGGACAGATAACATCATGGAAATAACAAACATGAGCTTGGGCAGACCTCGAGAGATAATGGAGGACAGAAGGACCCAGCCCCAAGGTGGTCCATGGGGCCAACACAACGAAATGACTGAACAACAACAAGCCTCTTAGGGTTGCTCCTAGAACCCTGAGAGGATTACTCAGTCCACTGGGTACCCAGCCTATCAGTGTAATACAAGTGGGTCAGTGAGCCCCAGACACGGAGCTCTATTGTATTCTAAACTAAATTCGTGCTCTTTTACTCTATGTTCTAAAGTCCCCTTCAACTCTGACTTTCTATCTTTTAAGGTCCCTTTTAGTTTTAACTGTGATAATCCTGTGACTCTCAGTCATATCCCCATCTCTCCCTGTGGGGAATATGAACCAGAAGGAAATCTGCATCTCATGCAAATGTAAATTAGGGTCTTGAAGGAAGCCCAGCCAACATGATGCAGGGCTAGGAGTGGAATCTGTGCTGAGGAGGGCACTTCTCACAATTCAATCAGAGGCATTGGGAAGGGAGGGAGAGAAGGAGGAGGCGAGGTGATTTTATTTTGCTATACTTGCATAACTGGTAATTTAATTTTCTGTTGTTTTGCTGTGATCTCCACCTCCCCCACCCCCCCCCAGCCCCACAACGTCAATCAAGGCTTGTTTGTTCTATTGACCTTCAGTTCAGTCATGGAGGCAGCAGTGTGTCACGAATCAGCCTCTGTCTCTCCCCTTACAATAACACTACCTGGTCTGAGCCTCTGTGACTGAGCACTGTTCCATGCAGTGCCTGGGGAGCAGGGCTAATAATTCATTGTAGAGAGCTTTCAGGTGGGGTGAGTGGACCTTTCCCTGGGTAGTCAACAGGGCACAGGAGCAGAATAACTCTAGTAATACTTGCTATGCAAGACTGAGACCTTAGTTTTCCTGAAGGCCTTTAGGAGATTAATGAAACTGAGACAGAGAGAGAGAGAAAAAGAGAGAGAGAGAGAGAGAGAGAGAGAGAGAGAGAGAGAGAGAGAGAGAGAGGGAGAGGGAGAGGGAGAGAGAGAG